>CM077817.1:93451502-94029002 GCA_039764185.1 Tamarix austromongolica | reverse complement strand
GGCTGTTATCAAGGTAGACGACAGTGTCTTATAGTAAGTACAATGAAAAACAGATGTTCAAGTGTTTCTGAGTCATCACAAAGGGAGCATGCTGTAGATACTTACAGACCACATCCTAACCGCAGGAGCTTTAGCGAATAATCTATCTTGGATTGCCTCATTCTCTTGGGATCAGAAACAAGCTTCGGTGTCAAATCCTTTGCATTGCAGCAGCGGTTCTGCCACAAATTTAGAGAAATATTAGCATATAATTACATCCAAATGGCATAAGGCACAGCTCATGTTACATAAATAAGACCATGAACTGCTTGACATCCGATCAAAAAGAGGAGGATCTATAGCTTCTGCCTAAAAGACACTCAAACAATCGAGTCAACAACATATGCAATGAGATTCTGAGATACCACCTTTGAAATGAATAGTACAGCAAACAAAGTCTCTGATCAGGCGCCTCAGGGTAGCCATAGTGGTTGAGCCTTCCCTTGAAAGTTTTGAGCATTCTTCTCCTTCCAAATGGAATAAATCATTATAACTAAATCGTTCGCACCATCATATTTACCGCCTTCGGCTTGCGATTCCATCGAATAAACCATCCAATATCCCCCATCCTAGGACCTATTTAGGTGTAATCCCCAGCCAAGTCGCTGCTCCTAAGACAGGATATTCACCGGCCTAGTCATTGAGGGACTGCCTCCCCTAGTTGTCAGGTAGATGGACAGTCAAGGAACAAATGTCTGAAAAGTCTTTATGGCACCACAGCACTCATGTACACCATCAGTCATAACTCCATAGCCCTCCTGCACATATTTTGTGCCTCCCGTGGACCGGTAGCCAGAATATAAACTAATGCCTAGACAGTGATAGGAGGATGCCAAACAAGTTGACACCATTGCACCTTCATACCTTGAGGTCTAGTAAGATGGTAAACCTTAGAAATACGATAGTGGCCACCTGCTGTACATAGCTGCTGCTACTGCTGCCCCTGAAACAATCCTCCTAATCTTCCACATAAAGACGGTATGCGGGTCATCAAGCCAGAAAAGCGGGAAGTTGCACTTGCTAGACATTCTGCCGTTTCTAATAATATTTGTGCACCCATTTGAGCCCACAGCATATCTTTCTTTGTGGACACATTCTATAAAAGTTTTCTGGGAGCTACAATGTTCCAGAACTCCGTGTGATGCCGTCCTACTATCCCATTAGAGTAAGATTTCGTAACCATACTATAATACTCCACGAACCCAAAGCCTTTCTAGTACCAAGCTTTAATAGAATGCAATTTAAGACCTTCTAGGCAAGGAAAAAAACACCGACTTTAATATGACTGGATGATATATCATATTGATTTAATGAACTGCAGCTGCCCATCATAACTCAAGAATCTTCCTTGCCATTGCTTCAGACAACGATTGATCTTGTCAATCAACATCTGGAACTGAGCGGTGGTCAACCTACTGCTTGCTAACGGAACACCTGGATACACCAGTAGTATTCCATGAGTTCATTGTAGCAGTTCTAGCATATCACGTTTTTGCACCTCATGGACACCCCGGCAGAGCATGTTCCTCTTATGTGGGTTAATAGTCAGACCTAAGAAGCCAAAAGAAAGCTAAAATTGATCAGTTAAGGCCTTTACCAATGCCAAGTTGCAGTGGTAAATCATTTGCGAAACACATGCTGACCTAGACCTTGCAAAAATGACCCAACCTAACCTAATATGAAACCCGATCATGACCCTAAAATCCAAATCAATCCGAACCTAACCCAAATTTTGTTAATCCAATAGTGGCCTATATCCGAAATAACTTCAACCAAAATAACTTAAATATAAAAAAATTCGACCCAAACCCAACCCATATCCAAACAGAAATCTGACAATAATCTGACCCAAACATACAAAATCCAAAATAACCTGACTTGAACCCGATCCCTATTTGGAGATAATTTCAAACTTAATATAAACTAAAGTCAAATTTGATCTACAGATATAACATTTTATCTCATATAAATTGATACTAAAACACCAATGAACTATCTTATTAATAAAAGATTATGTAAAAAAAAAATATATATGTAATCCATATAACAATAAATGAAACAAAACTAATAAGACTCTATTCTCTTCACTTCATTTTAATATCATATCAGAATTAATCATATTAGATCAAAGAAATTATTATTATTATTATTATTATTATAAACATAAAAATTATAATTATAAATATAATAATTATAATACATATTATTATAATAACTATAGTGAAATTTATTTTTATATTTCTACTACTAAAGATTATTATTATTATATTTCTAAAGATAATAATAATTATTATTATTATTATAATCAACACATTAATTATATTTATCATAATAATCATTATCCTTATGTATATAATAATAATTATGATAATAATTATAATATTTATACTATTAATGATAATTTATTATTATTATTATTACTACTACTACTACATATTTTATGATAATAATGTGTTATGTCATTAAATAAATTATGATAAAATTACTATGATAATCATATCAATAATAATAAATCACAAATTTTATTTATTAATCATATTAAATTGATAATAATCAATATCCATACAAATTCTAAATTAAATTAACTTTGCCCAAATCCAATACATTTCGGGGTCAGTAGACTCAAATCCACCCAATCCAAATCCAATCTGACTCGGAGTCTATAAGCTCGAATCGAACCTGAACCCAAAAAAATCCAATGAGTTAGATCCAAACCCGATTTGATATTTTTCTAACCTAAAATGAGCTTACTCAACACTATTACTCAAATTGATGCAAACCCAAAAGATACCCAAACCCATACCTAATCCGATTACATAGCAACTCAATGTTAACCCAACCTATATGCCCCATTTGTCACTTCTACGCTAACTAAACACAATATCTTGCACATGAGATGCCCTACAAAGTACAAACCTTCTATCCTTCCAAAGGTCTTCCAGCAATCTATGCAAGTATTCCATCACAACAACAAAAAGTACAAAGATTTTGTCACAAGCCTTTCCTACTCAGAAATGGCTTGGTAGGAAAATCATTCAACAACAATGAATAACTGGCAATAGTAATGCTCCTCGTTATCAATCTAACAAAGATGGAATCCAAACTTTAAAAAACACTTAATCATATTCCTTCTTGAGCATGCATCTAGGAGACCCTCCCCACTAATTTTATATCCTAATCAGTTATTGAGCAAGTAAAATATTCTCCCCTATTCCTCTTCCTTTAACGAAATCATTTTGTGGAGGTGGACCAGAAAGGGGAGAATTTCTTTTAGTTGATTGGCTAACAACTTAGAAAGTATATTATACAGCACATTAGAACAAGCTATGAGCATAAGTTGCCTACAAAACTAGCATATTCTACCTTCGGAATAAGAACAAATCCTGTGATATTCAAACTATTCAATATATAACTAGAACTAAAACATTCTTGTACCACTTTCCATACTTCAATACCAACTATGATCTGATTTTTATTTTTATTTAAAAAAAAAGGAAATAGGCATTGAATCAATCTAAACCTGGATCTCTGTCATTTCCAATACTAAACATTATTTCCCGAATGTCCTCAAACATTATAGTATTCACAAGCATCTTCTGTTGCTCACTTGATATTCATCGTTTCCAAGAAATAACCTCATCCTTTAGTTACACATCCAGGCCTGCAGATGAACCCATGAATCCTGATAGAGTTCAGTCAACATATGTTCAATGACTTTCTGGTCAATCGCTATCGAACTATTTTCCTGCTTCAACATTTGTACAATGAGTTTCTGCTTCAGCATTATTATAGAATCTCAGTTTTGCCTATGCTTAAAGAAGCATGGAAAAACCTGTAATTTCTATCACCTGAGATCAACCAATTGGCCCATGCTTTCTGCTTAAGCTAACTTTCCTCGCATCTGGAGAAGTGTTGAAAGGCTTCTTCCATAAGAGCATAATTAAATGGATAGTGGCTAGGCAAAGCTGAATCTTTGTTAGCTTGTACTGAGCCATAGTAACTTTCGAGCTAATACTCCAAAATTCATGGACATTGAATTGTTTACAGGCCACTTTCAAATCCTTCAACTTGCTCTGTATTTGCCATGCGAAATTTGAAGTCCCCAGGGCCAGAGGGCTACAATGCATGTTCCTAAAAGTAGGCATATGAAGTGCAGGACATCTGAACATCTGGTAAGCTTCTGAGACAAATAGAAAATTTTGTTGTTATATTGCTTCATAAAGTGCTCAATGCAAGTATGTATATATATAGAGCCCAATAGCATGTTGTAACGTTTTGCATGATATTTTCTCAAAGGTGTCAGCCAGTAGAGTGCAAGGGATACTGCATGAAATAATTGATATATCCTAAGTAGCCATGCACAATGTGACAACATCTTGATGGCCACTAAACTGATAAAAATTTTCAGAGTTCTAACACGAGTCCCCGAATGATGCTCAAGGTAGAAAAACTAAATGCATATGATTTATTGGAAGGGGTGTGTATAGACATGTTGACTGCCTTTCTCCTCCCTGCACTCTTTGTAAGATTGATAATGCAATGCCTGACAACAATAAGGGTATCTTTTGTTATCCCCCTTTTCCGTGTAAGAGATGCTACAACATCCATTGTCTCCTTACATGTTTGTATTAGATATGGAATACCTTCACAAAGCGTGAAGCCTCTATGAAATAATATTGTTCAATGGATATTTGGGGTGTCATGAGCTCAAAATTGTTGACCTATGCTTTGCAGATGATTTGTTGTTCTGCAGAGATGATCCTCAGTCTATCATTATGATTTTCGAAACCATCCACGCTTAATGTAAACCAAGTCAAGAATTCAATTTATACGTGTAGAGTATCCCTAACTTATAAGAATCAGATCGTGCACATCTTGGGGTGTGAGGAAGGGAATCTACATTAAAATGTCACAACAAACCACTAGAGACTGCTAGCTTGATAATCCATCATTTCCAACCACTCAAAGACAAGTTAAATGCCTGGTAAGAATTGGATTAACCTCTTCTTGCGTTGCAGTCAAAGTAGAGGTAATATTCTCAATATTATTTGAGATGTAAAGCCTCTGGGCACAAGGATGTCTATCTACAACCTAAATCTTTTATACACAATATGGAGGTTGTTTGTAGGAGATTTCTATGGACAAGAACAAATGATAAAAGTAGCAGAGCTCCAGTTGCTTGGAGCAAAATCTGTTTTCCCAAAGAGAAAGGTGGGTGGGGAATTCAAAATTTATTTTACTGCAGTGGGCAAGGTTTTATGACATTAACTGAAGTACAAAGAAGGCTTCTGGACCAAATGAGTTCATTGTAACTATCTTAAGGCACGAAAATCTTGAGATTGAGTGCAAGATGTATCATTCTTGAATGTTTCGACAATCTTGAGTTTAAGGCCTACTTTGATGCAGCATTTAGATGGGGATACTAGGAAAACATTGAAAAATATAATTTCGGCAGTTTGTATGAAAAATTGAGGCCTCAATGGAGCAAAATGTAACATCCCAAATAATTTGGTGGATGGTTAAGGTAGAAATTGATTGATATGACTAATTATATCAACAAGACATACCCTTATTTTCAGAAGCTCATCATCAATAAACTCCTCAATTAAGTGTGTTTGTAACACTAGTTTTTACAACTAAAATTTTCCATTTTAAAACATAGTTTTGCAGAAGAAAAATATAAAAATAAGGGTGTTACTATTGATCTTAGTACAAGTTTGGTATTTGACACCATTCTCACAACAAGGTAAAGATTTAAAAACTGTAACAACTCAAGATGCAAGACAAAATCAAAAGAAGTGGATTGGTAGTAACATAGATAAGGAAAGATGTTCATAGGAGACCAACTTTCGAAACACACATATCTGAAGGAGGGGGAAAAAACAACAGGGAACAAGGGACAATGAGTGTAAAATATCTGGACCAAAAAAAGATCCTACAAGGATAAGACACTGAATAGCCCTCAAGTCCTAATCCAAGGTCATCACTCCATAATGGGCACATCATCAAAGAGATCTTCATCCTCATCAAATACCTACGACAATGTATGTATCGAGTAAATAAGGCATCACCTATAGAGGCAGCTTATAATACATAGGACATAGTAAAAATTCAGTATCACATGTGATACATATTATAATCTGCTATCACAAGTTACACATACCAACATTTAACATTGAAAAATATCAAAGGCATAACCAAGTAATAAAACTATGATTGTAGTCACAATTGTACTTGCAGTTGAAGTGTCACAATATCGGAGAGTCGTGAACAATATTTTATATCATGGTTATCGTGTTGTGATTTTTTTTAGATTTTTTTTCCCAAAAATATTAGAAAATATTGATAAAATATTGGCAAATATCAGCCAATAATTGATATATCACCGATAAATACATAAAATTTTAAAACCATTGCATATCACTAATTTTGCATATCGGCTAACTTAAAATCCGATAAATATCAGCCGATATTGCGTATTGGGACCAATATTTAATTATATGCATATAACTTTCATTGCCTAACCCATAATTAATCATTTATAAGAATACCACAATCACAATCACAATTTCACCACACAACTCTTAAACAAAAGTGGACTAAAATCACCATCTAATTTAACTATAGTTGCCAACACATCCCAAATAAAGATGCATTATAACCACCAACCTACACAAATATAGTTGTTAACCATGGTTGTCAAATTCTTGATTATATAATTCTACAATCCAAAACTCACAAAATAATTTTCGATCCTAGGTATAATATTAAAGTAGTATGACATAGGATCTTACATTTCTATGCATGAATAGTAGAATCATATATCTAAGATAAAATCATAAAATCCTAGATAATAACTATAATTTTTATCTATTTTGTCTTAAAATCTATGATCTATCTTATTGCCACTATATTTCTTATCTAACCCTCTAATCCTTGACAATCTATTCTTTTGCTAACATATCTTAAACACGAGCTGATGTGGATGAAGCATGAGTGAGATATCATTGAGACAATAAATCTGATAATTGATGTAAAATGATGACAAAAGAGTCTAAACTCTATCTAAATGTTAAATTGAAATTATTATATTTTATGATATAATTCTAATTAATTTGTAATAAATTGTATTTTTATTTTATGGTCTAGTTGAATTTTTTGATGTAAACTAACTTTAAATTAATGGTACATGCATGATTCATATAAATGTTGAACTTGGTAACAAACTTTAGCCACTTATCTTAATTTCTCCTTCGTCTCTTACTACTTATGTATTTTTCTTAAGGCTAATAGTTTTTATGTAGAACATAATAAGTTGTATGATTTCTTCACCTATAATTATAACTCTTACTTCACAAACGAATTATTGATATTGTTAATTTCCATCATCTTTTGTAATTTTCACTTTTTATCCCAATAAATAAAACTAATCCGACAATTCGTATAGCTGCTAAGTTGCATTCACTTGACTAGTGACTACATGAGAGGCTAAAGTATGACTTGCATTATTTTAACTTCAAGCACAATACATTGTAGTAATACACGTTTTGTAATTTTACAATTTTTGCCCACTATGTTTCAAATCAATCAAGTGCCATGATGACATCTAGTCAGGTTTCTAACATTTCACTTATAGATACATTTTGTTTTATGCATACACATATACCAAATGCCATATGTTGCACACAAAGGCCATTGTCCCAACGCTTCTATTTTCTTGCTTTTGCCTCTTCATTTGCTAAAATGCATGTAATAGCACTTTATATGTCAATAATTATCCGTTACAAGTTTCCCACGCCTCCATGCAACATTGACAACCAAATCCATCAGCTTAGTGGTTGGGCATGTGATTGCTTAAGGGTTGTCCCTAGTTCAAATCTATTTTGTGCTTTTATATTTTTTTAACTCTTATTTTATGTAAATATTGGGTTGACATGAGGGGCCCATTTGTCTAGTGCAACCAACATATCTAAGACTGGCCTTGCACACAGGTTCATTTCAGGTTTTTCCACTTTGCAGACATTAAATGTCTGAAAGAAACACAGATCACAAATTCTTTAAAACCCCACAGCCGAAGAAAATAATTGAATCCTATAAATGGTCTCTGAAATAGTGAAGATGCAAGCACAGACTCTAGCCAAATTATCACTACCTCCTTATCCTTCGACTTTTAATTGTCATCTTAATGTACCTTTGGTACAAGAAAGATTGCTCCACACAAATAGTTGTTCTGGAAAGCCATATGGCAGGACAATATTATGGTGTCTTGTTCTTTCTCCTTTGCACTGGAGTAGAGATGTCCTAAGCTGATATACAAGTGATTTGCAAAGGACCAAATCAAAGAGCAAGGAATATGATTGAAAATGCTAGCTCCGTCACTAAAATAATCCCTAGAGGATTCAACGCCTAGATTCGGCGGATAGGGATAGATTGTGAAGCCTACATTAACAATGAAAAGGAAAGAATTTATCGAAAGAGAAACAAACAAGAATAGAAACTGTCTGAATTGACCTCCTCTTTCTTCTTCAGATGGAGATAGATATAGCCAAAAGCAGCTATAAACATAATTAGAAATAGTTGTAACAGAAGATTTATCTTTGCAATGCCATGTGATAAAACCTAGGTGAAATACACGTGTGAGGCAGGGCAACAGAGCTGAGGAGTAGTATCAGAGAAACTTAGTTGGGCCTAGGAAGCCATGGGTGGACACTGAACAAGGATAGAGGGTAGTCCTAGAGGTGGGGGAAATTTTTTTGGGTAATTAATTTTCATTAATACCATAAAGGCATTACAAAACAACAAACTTTACATCAAAAGCTATCTATACACAAACGAAATCAGTAGTGGTCTAAATGCTGTAAAAATTCCCTGTACTCATGCACTCAAACTCCTAATTTCATATGTATGAAGATGATCCTGACGAGGTTCATGAATAGATCTTCAGCATTGCTTAAGACATCCCGAAACACCTTCATATTTCTGTTTTGCCATACTTATATACCATATATATGAGAATACAAGCAGCCTTACGTAAAATCCCAGCATAGCCTCTCTTCCTCTTAGTACTTCAAATAAGCCATTCCAATTTCTAATCCCAACTGCTAACCGGAGGACAAAATTTGAGCCAATTTAGCAACCTCCTCCGACACTTATTAGCACACGCTGCACCGAAATATGGCTCATACTCCTTAAGTCCTTCTAACAAACATTACCCACACCATTATCACCTACATGCCAAGCAAGAAGCTTATCCTTGGTCGGTAAGGCTTGATGACAAGCTAGCCAGTTGATTAATTAGTGACGGGGCATACAATCATATTGTCATACCAAATGAAACCAAGGTTTTAGCTCACTCCTGTGCCTCAAACAATCATGGACACAGCTGATGTTATACTTACCATTTACTTCACAGCTACCGTCATGAATCAATGGGAGTAAGTCACGAATTTGCAATAGCCTTCTGAACATCCAAGATTGGTTAGGCTTGATGCTAACCTCTGCTATGTTTGCATCCCTAATGTATATACCGTGCACCCATAGAATCCAAACACTTGAGTTTCACCAACTGCCAAAAGAATTTCCCAGCAGCCGCTTTGTTCCAACAAAACATATCATGAATGTCAAGACCTCCCTCCTTTAACAGGTGGAAAATTTAGCTCCAGTTAGGGATGGTAATGGGCCTCGGACCCGAGCCAGACCTGCCTCATTTTTAGCGGGTTTGGGTCCAGTAGTTCCAGACTCAGACCCGACCTACCAGACCCCTTTAGTATGTGTGTGTGTGTTAATATTATGTTTGTCATCATTATCGTAATCTTATTTGAACTCCTTATTCATTTCTTTAATTTTATTTTTGTATATTTACTTTATAAGCAATATGTATAATATTGTATTCCAAAAGTATCAAAACATCATTTGAAAAATTAATGTAGCTATTTTAAAATGTTTATTTTTTCACTTGGAGGATTTTTAAAAAAATATATATTAAGCTATATAAAACATAAATGTATTTGTATTTACGTAAATTATTAATTATTTTTTCCAAAAATAGACAGACCCATTTAAGACCCGTTTATCCACTACACTTGGTGGATCTGGATCTAAACTTTTGAGACCCGGTAGGTCTAGATTGGGCATGGGTCTAGGTAATATAAACAAGTCCAGGTCTAGATCTGGCTAGACCCAATCCAAACCCGACCCATTGCCATCCCTAACTCTAGGAGACTATGGGTCATGGCCTTGCATTTTAGAAATCCCTACAAACAACATGTATCTTCTTGAGCCCAAAAATTATTGATCCCATGAAGGGGGGGGGGTAATTTGACTAAGGTCGGTAGGGGATAATTCCGTTTAAGTTCAATGAGGGATAAATCTGTCATTATCAGTGCCGAGTTATAGTAGGGGAACATTTTTGTTATACAGTTGCAGTACAAGGTGAAATGAGATCATTTTAGGTAATGAGGATTTAGTCGAGACTTAACAACAAGGTGCCCAGGTCCTCAAAACCCGGTTGTATCCTTTCTCTACTAAGCGTCTTCCATTAATATCACTTGTGATTTTGCTATTGATTCCAAGCAATAAAACCGCAGGCGTGGTGTCGTAGTATCAGGATGTCGTGAATGATATTTTATATCCAACATATCCTGATAAATATGTAAAATTCTAAAACAGTCACTTATCGTCTATTGTGCATATCGATTTAACCCAAAATCTAATAAATATTGGCCGATATTGCGTACCGGAACCGATATTTAATCATATAATTGATTCTCTCAAGTCTTGCTTTATTTATTGTTTCATTGGTAAGATTAGCAAAGCCTATCAACATGCTACATGAGTGAATCAAGTTGTCTTTATTTTTTCCATAAACGCAGCAAGAAGGTTGAGGTGAAGAAAGAAAGGCAGACCTTGTCCACCAAAGTGCATTGAGTTGAGCCTCTCCTAAGCTTGGATCTCCATTTAGATCTACACTCTAGCAGGAACTAATCTCCAAATAATCAGCCATCCAAGACACACCAGAATCAATATTACATCATCACTGCTGTGAACTTGCTCACTTTCATGCTAGATGCAGAAGACTTGCTGAAAAAAGAAACAATGATTAGAGAACAATAACCACACAAATATGTATATATATATAGGCTTCTAATATTTTATTACGCCATCTTGAAAGTTGCAGCTTGCAAGCACCAACATCACATGCTTCTTGTAGCTCCCAAATAGCAATATAGAAATTACTTGGGGGGGGGGGGGTTCAGCTCCTCAACATTACCATTTGTCCAAGTTGATTTTCCAAGCTTTGAAGTCAAGGGTTGAACAGTAGTACTTGGGTTATCTGCAGTCACAATGTTGTAGCCAATGGGGAAATATGCTCTTCTTTGGATGATTATCTGTACCGATTATTTCCTAACATACCCACTTAAGCAGGTGGTTAACATTGACATAATTTTGTATTCAAAGAACCATACAGTCAATAAAACTTCAGCACATCTGGATACAGGGTAAAGTAAGAGCAAGTATTCACAGCTTTTACTCAATGCTTAAATAAGGTAGCCTGAAAGCACCAATATGGCATTGACACCAACAAGAAACAAGATTCATTATGAATGGAGAGCCTCCTGAATTTGGTCCCACCATCCCCCTTAGAGCATCATGTGCTAACACCCAAAACAATGTTAAATGTCATAATTTCTGGCGGTACAAGATTTACTTGTGGTGCAGATGCAACAAATGAGTGATGCACGACACAGAATTCTGCTAGTTCGACTTAATGAAGCAAGAATGATAATTACTGTCTCAGACTAAACATATCCTTTGCTCCCAGATAGCAAGAACAAATGTTTCAGACTTTCAGTATGAGTTGACCAGGACATTTTCAGCATGTACTATTATCAGTGCTAGGGCAATTTACATATGGGTCAAAATAAGTAGAACGAGATGCACTGCACATCAGTTCCTACATAAAATTATAACATTATGTACTGTAAGTCATGATGAAAAATCAATGAGTAGTGTATGTATGAAATGAGTTTGACCACTAGATTAGGGATTTTTTATATTTTTTCTGGTCTACTAATATGAGTGAACAAATCACAAAAGGTTGAGAAATCAATATTTCTAATCTCTTTCTATTTCCATTATGCCTCTTATTCTTTTCTCTGACAATGGGTCCAGGATAGCCAGGTTGAATTTGTTGATTGCTAGGTACTGTCATGGTTTACTTATGCTATCCCTTATTGATAAAGTGCATCACAAATTTTGGAATTTATCTTTATCTTCTTTCTCTTTTTTGTACTTCTATTATCTTTTGGTTTTGGGGAGGGGGGCAAACCAAAAGCATCAACAATTCGTTAGGCAGGAGAAAATCATTTCATAACATCATTCAGGCTGAATAAACAAATACATGAAGAAGTTAAATGGGGGGGGGGATTGAAAATCTGAAAAATGAAAATAATAAAAATATTTGCAGTCACATTACATGTATTTGAGAAAGGTAACTCCAAAGCCAATACCCAGAAAAGTTGCAATGGAGATGCCAAAGATGCCTACAAGAATCCCAGGTACAACTAAAGAATCCCATCCTTTAGCTGTAGCCATACCACATGCAGTTGTAGGGCCTCCAACATTGGCATTAGAAGCCAAAAGCAACAGCTTCAGTTCCAAGCCAAATAGTTTACCCAGGCCCAGAACAATAGCAAGATGGATGGTAACTTGTACAATGGCAAACATGAAGATACTTGGTGCAGTATTGACGACATTCCAAATGCTACCACTTGCACCAATCACAGCGAAAAAAACCTGTCATTTGAAGAGCAGTCAGATATTGACATATCTATGAATAAGATATTGAATTGTAATTTGCAACATGGATTTGCATGCTAAAAGCCTATCAAATTAGTTTTTTTGGGGGGGGGGATAAGATCAGGCAGAATGTGATCAAAGAGTTTAACAAACAATACAGGAGAACAAAGTAGATAAATTGTTGCAATCAGCATATATAACTCAGAAATTATTAGTTAAACTTGAAGAGTAAAGAAGTAAAAGGAAGGTGCATCCATAGAATCTCAAGAGGATAAAGATTTGGCATACTTGGTTATGAAGCCAATCACATTATCTATCTTTGATAATAATGTTTCTAACCATACTTTAAGTAATTCTTGTAGATATGTAACATATTTGCAAGGAGAAAATTAATTCATTTCAAGATGTCAACATACTTATGATTTCATTTGCAACAAGCTATAACAAGTCAAAGGAAGCTATTATGCATGGAAGTCAAATTTACAAGTCAAGGAGACCCAGTTATCATTTTATATAAATTAGGACTCTTGTTAGTTATTTCCATGTAATAATTAGCTACATTTGTTTGTAATAATTCTCATTTGATTCATGTATTATATAGGTTAGAGTTAGATTTTTACAACTAGTTAGACTTAGTTAGAGTGCTAGTTAGCCATGTCAATGCTAGTTATGTACTTGAAATGAGTTGTAACAAGTAAAAGGCAACAGCTAGGTTAGTGTGCTAATTAGCATTAGTTGTGACAAATCGTAGCTGCCTATATAAGCATGGTGTCGAATCCATTGTACACACGTTGGTCATATTATGAAATCTAAGTGAACTATTTGGTTCTCTCTCTTTGTGAGTGATTGTTACTAGCTAAGAATGACTCTGTGTTCTTAGATAGGATCCTTTGAATGTGTTCTATGTGAGACATTCAAAGTTAACTTTCTTGTGGAGGCATTTCCTGACTCTTGCTTGAAGATTTATAAACCTCCCTTCCAATCTTCAACCACCGAACCAAAAATCTCCCTTAACCCCTTTGAATCATCAAACCTTTTAGAAGATTCACATCAGGGATAGACTTTTTCATCAGGAAAAAGGATGAGAAGATCCCAGTTGCAATTGCAAATTGTAACTATCACATAAATAAGTGCTTAATATACTGAAGTTAGAGAAAGACAGGTTGTCAAATCTGCATCGACCAATAAAATAGCTTCTCTTACATGAGGTATACAAACTTGAAGAGAAAAAAGGTAACATATACAAAGAGAGAATAATGTGAGTCAGGTTTAAAAACTAAGGCTTTCATCATAGGTTACCGACGGGTATTATAGGCTTATAAGGCATGAACAGGGAACACATTCCGAGTGATCTCACATCACCATATATAACTTGGACTATGAGCAATGCTAGAAAGTATCCATTGAACAAATAATACAAATATATAGAATGTCAATTTTAGTAAAGGTGTGTTTGCTAAAACTGAGCCTGAAATTTGTTATTGAAGAAAAAAATATCTAGATATCAGGGCACGCAGAAGAAGTATACCACCACAACAACACAATCACATTCATATGAGATGAAAATGAACTGAAACCTGCATCAGAACCAAAGCCATAGCCTCCCCAGAAGGTGCAAGCTGAGTAAACCAAGCTGGTAATAAAGTCGATAAAACAACTACTATGGCTGTAACTACCGGCAGGACACCTCCCTCAAATCCAAATAACTTGGTACAATAGGTGGCTGACTTGCAAATAGCGAATGATACAGCAATAGCTGTGGTAGTTTGTCCCAAAGAGAACTGCCCTTCAGAGCTGAACTGGACACATCTTGGAGAATCTGTCATGCAATTTCAAGTGAGATTACCGTAAATTCTGCACAGATATATTGCATACCAATTCACTTTGAAGAGACGATAGTGGAGATTGAACATGCTTTGTTTGAAGCCGAAAATTCACTAGGAAAAGTCACTTACCTCTAAGTGCTCTTGAATAATCAAGGGAAAAAAATTGCGGAACAACATAATATTAAAATAATAACAGCACAGAGTCTACAAAATCATCTGCTGGGAACATGAATTGATATGCACCAGTGGTTGACTTTAAAGCTTCAGAGGGAACTTTTGAAGCCAAAGCGAACAATATCATAAAGTAGATAGCACATATGACATTATCTGCAGCGACTCCAGCTGCCACAATAGAAGATGAAACACCAAGAGCCTCGGAAATGGCAACATAATTGACAACTGCAGTACAGAACAAAAAAAAACAAAAGAAAAAGAATGAGCATTATGATTTCCAATAACACTAAAAGAAGCAACAGAACAGGCAAAGCTCAGGTCAAACAAAACTGCACCTGAAACTTGGGAAGATTGCTTAGCAAGACAAATAGCTATACAGCAATCAATGTAATATTAATTTGAAACTCTTCCAGAAGTTCAAGGGGAAGAATCGGGAAACACTATAACTGCACAATGCAATGCATTTCAGTAATCTAGTATTTGTCACAGGCTTCCACAGACAGGACAACCAACATTAAAGCTACCATCAAAATATTAAAGATAAAAGTTCACTCAACCACCGGTTAATAACCAATCAATCACTTATTCAGAAAAGGAATCTGCTTAACCATTGATTCAACCATTATGTTACCAGTTCACCACCCATGTACCATTACACAAAAGATGTATGGGTAGTGTAATGGTACTGGGATGGCTCAGTAGGTGGTTTATTCAAAATTTCTTTTTAAAGGCCGGTAAACTGGCAATAATTATTATTATTTTTTAATTAGCTCTTATATAATAGTTTTCCAACAAATGCTCAAGTGGGGGAGGTACTACTGAAGTTATAGTAAACTTTTTGACAAAAAATTAATGGAAAAGAGTGGTGAAGTGGTCAGGGAATGGGTGGTTAATAGATTTCTTTCTGAACAAAAGGTTAAATGAACTTAACCCTAATGTTAATGTAGAATTAAAAGTCCTGGCTTTCGAAAATTTAAAGAGCAGCTAATTAAGAGTGTGCAAGTTCACTCCTGTCCCAAAATAAGCTGCATCATAAAGCAACATATTGTAAACTATGTCAAACTTCGCTAAATGGAATTTCTTGCTCCGGCAACACTGCCAGATGCCTATCAGCAGACCTTTGCATGAAAGTCAAAAATAGCTCACAGGGAAGAAAATGCAAGTTTTCCATCAAAGTAGATCAGCTATATTTAGAAAACTAAACAGAATGCTTGCTCCCTCTTAGGGCAGCCACTTTTCTAGCATTACTATTAAGAACCAACCATCAGGAAGATTTTAACCATAGCTTTTAATCAAGGGGAGACCAAACTAACAACAAATATTACCACTAAGCAGCATCAAATATATATCTGGAAAGACAAAATCTTAAAGTATGGGCAGAATGAATAATTTATTTGGGCATTTAGAGCTCGATTACCTCCACCAATATAACTGCCCATGAGAGCAGCAGCAATTTTCCAACTATCTTGACCAAGCGATCGCATAGGTACCAAAAAGAAAGCCACCATTGTTCCAACCACAGTCGCTACTGTAAAACAAAGCAGTAAAAAGATATGTTTCTTCGTAATCATATATATATGCCTAAGCCTTAAAAAAAACATACATCTACCTGAATGTTATAGACTTATGGGATACACATAAGGAATACACAAACCTCCCCAGATTATGGTATAATATGAAAAACAAGTCAGGAAAGGAGTGACCTCGTTGATCCATTCACCACTGCTGAAATGCAGTTTTTTTTTTTGGTGGGGTGGAGGGGGAAGAAGAAGAAGAAGAGACAAAAAAGGCACATGGAGCTCTTAACATTTGTCTTCAACAAGGAACAAGGAAAATCATAAGAAACTAAACAAATCAGCTCATTTGCCATGAGATAAAAGCAATGAAAAGCAAATTTATATTTACATTTTTCCTGCAATAAGTAAAAAAAAGGCAGCCCACAGTATACCTGTCCCAATCAAGAATGCACATAACAGCGTCCCAGTTGACTGAATCAGCTGGCGTAAATTAGCTCTATACAACAGCAAAGGAATACTTAACGGTAGCAAGTATGCAAACACAATGGAGTATGCAGGAGCTTCAAAAGGAAGAATCCCCATATTGCTTGCCGTGAGTCCAGCCAAAATGCTCACCAAAGCAGCACTCAACATGCTTCCGGTCTTGGTCTTCTCTGACCTTCAATAACAAAAAAGAACTGTAGTTGTTATTTAGGAAACAAAATTTTACTCGACAGAAAACAATGTACCTGAACTCAAGCAATAAACCTGCAGTTGCCATTGCGGTACCGCGAATGATATTTTATATGTCACGGCTTTTCTTTTTTTTACAAAAAAATATTAGTAAACATCAGTTGATAACTAATATTTCACCGATAAATATGTGAAATTCTAAAACCATCGCGTAATGCCAAATTCGCGTATCGGCTGAACCAAAATTTGATAAATATCGGTAGATATTGCGTATCAGGACCAATATTTAATTGTATGCCTAAACTACCCCATATGCCCCTCTTTCACTTACCCTAACCAAACCGCCTTAGCCCTTCTTTCCATTTTCGCTGCTAATCCATTCTTTCCCTTCCCCACATTTGTCATTTTCCCTCCTTCGCTGCTCTCCTTTGATCTTCTTCCCCTTCCCATACCTCTTTCTCTTTCCTTTCAAATTTTAAAACCGAAATCAAGTACAAGCAAAGCAAAAGTGTCAATGTTTGAAGGTATTATTATTTTTAATTATGCTAAAGTAGAGGAACAGCATTGGGTGTTGTTGCTACCCTCCAGGGGAACGACATTGAGTGTCGTTGCTTCTTCCCTGGGACCGATGCTTGGTTCCATAGTTACCCTTTATGGGAGCAGCACTACCATAGTCAACCTCCATGGGAACGACATATGATGCCGGTGTAACCCTTAGGGAGCCAACTCCCTCCCATTTGTCTATTTCTATTATGGCCAAAAGCCCAAGGCCATGTTTGCTTGGTTTATTAAGCCTCTCATCATTTGTCTATTGTCCTTGATATTTAACTTATTTTAGTTTTTGATGATATTCCTTTATTATAAGGAGTGTGTTTAACCTCTAAATTATAGGTAAGATTGTTTTGAATTGTGTGTACTTGAGGTTGGTTTATTAAGTCAATCTCATTAGTTTTGTATAGTATCCTTCTTGTTGGTATTTAACTTATTTTAGTTTTGTTATCAATTTGGTGATGCTAACCGAATTGCTACTCTTTGTTTCTCGTAAGAAGTGTGTTTGATCGGTAACTTAGAGGTAGGATTATTTTATGTAGAATAGGATTGTTGTTGATGGCAGTTACTTAAACCTATTGTTGAGTTGTTACAATAGTATTAGTATACTAATTTTTGATAGTTTATTGTGTATAGCCTTGATTAGCAATTAGTGTTAATATATATTTACTCTATGAATGCCTAGTTGTTGTCTTAATAAATATAAATAGAGAATTTGTTTATTAGATTATACAACTTTTCTTAAACCTTAGAACATTTATAGATATGCTTATAAAATAAATTGAACCTTGTTGTAAAAATTTATGTAAAATGCAATAGATAAATAACCTTTTTAGTTATCAAGTTGAGTATATATATTTCTTTGTTTATCATAATATGGGTTGATGCCATAATATTTAAGGATTATATTACTCTTACCTACATGTTTACTTTTTGTTACTATTTACCTGATATTTATGTACTTAATTATAATTGACCTAATTTTCTTATGGAAATTCAGATAAGTCACTGACAAGATAAAGTACCAGATAAGATAGAGGGTAATCCTGTTAACACTTTCTCACAGCGCAATAGAAATGCTACAGAAAAATCTACTCTGATGTATTGTATAAGAATTATTGGAAAAACTTTGGCTAAAGAGCTACAACAAGGTACAAAAATTACCCAATAATAAAATGAAGACGCTCGAGAACAACCACATTCTAGTCATCATACTCCTACAATTCTAATATTTGCAGACTATGTAGGTTGTCCATTATTTATAGCCAATATAGGCATTTCATGGTCGGAAGATTTTTTTTATTATTTACGAAATATGTAAATTTTCTTACGTCACCAATACCTACTCACATGGGTGTATCATCATCCTCAACCTAAACAACCATTGTGGGTGGTTCTAGATCATCATTGGATTTTGCAGCATCTTTAATCAACATGACTAATCAGTCATCCTACTCAGTATATGTACATGATGATAATTATAAGGATGATGATGGTAGTAATGGCGAAAATAATGAAGCTAGGGAAGATAAATGGGCTATACAATTAAAGGATGAATGATATTTGATTGAGTCATGCCCCGAAGGTCCAATGATCCCTAATTCGATCTCAAACTTTGGTGGTCACGCCGCTTTAGATTTATGGTTTTGGAACGTAAGTTTAGCACATTTATTATATTATTTCTTTTTTTTTTAGTAAACTATCATGTATTCATTACGTTTGTTTCTTTTATTATTTAGGATTGTGGTTGTCCTAAGATCCACACTAGACACGAGACGTTGAATAATTTTCTTAAAGGCATTAATGATCGATGATCACTCTCATTTGTGATATTGGATTGTCACATCTTCCACTCTATACATTTGAGCATGCCAACAGGCCGCTTATATCCGCCTTTTCTGAGATATGATAGCCAAACACCAACAACTTTCATATGCCATAAGATGAGATGACAGTTACACCTTTTTAGATGTACATCGTATACTAAGGCTACAGGTTAATAGTGATGCACTACACTTAGAGATGACAACCGGCACACTTGACCATATGATAGGTGTATTAGGTGCCCTGTTTGGTATGGAAGAGGAGCAAGTGAATTAAGTAACTTGAAAGAGTAGAATGTCATTTAATAGGCTTCAAGATGTAGGTCAATCATATTGGTCAGGGGACGAGGTAAAAGCAATTGGGTACCTATTATATTTGATCGGCTTGTCGTTATTTGTCGATAAGTCAGTCAATAAAGTTAATCTGTACTATCACCTCTTTCTCTAAGATCTATGTTGAAGGTTATGCATGGAGTGCGGCCACACTTATTTTTTTTATACAAACAGCTTGGTATGTCATCTATAGAATACTTGATCTGTCATAAAAATCTATGATAATTTTGGGTCATGAATCATTTATCCATACATTCCATATCCTGCAAAAAATAAATTATGTATAGTAATCAGGGATTCTGCTTCATAATCCAAAATCATCACTGATTTTTATTACAGATCAAATATTCTATAGATATCGTACCAAGTTGTCTATATATAAAAACAAGTAAGACCGCACCCTATGCATAACTTTCAACACAGCTAAGATTCTGGAGAGAGTGGAGATAGTATGAATTGATTTTATCAACTAACTTATCAACAAATAAAGATAGGCTGATCAACAATAATAGATACCCAATTGCTTTTGCCTCATCTCCTAACCAATATGATTGACATAAATCTTAAAACCACTTAAATAACATTCTACCCTTTTGAGTTACTTTATTCACTTGCTCCTCTTTCATGCCAAATAAGACACCCAATACACCTATTAGATGGTCAAGTGCGTTAGCTGTCATCTTTAAATGTAGCGCATCACTATCAACCCATAGCCCTAATATATGATGTACGTCTAAAAGGGTGATTATCATCTCATCTCATGGCATATGAAAGTTATTAGTGTTCGGCTACCATATCTCAATAAAGGTTAGATATAAATGGCACGTTAACATGCTCAAATGTACAGAGTGGAAGGTGTGACAATCCACTATCACGAATGAGAGTGTGCATCAATGGTTAATGCTTCTAAGAAAATTATTCAACATCTCACATCTAGTGTGGATCTTCGAACAATCACGATCTAAATAACAAAAGAAACAAGCGTAATGAATACATGATAGTTTACATTTAAATAATAATAATAATAATAATGTTATAAATGTGCTAAACTTACCTTCCCCCAACTATAAATCCAAAGTGACATGACCACCAAAGCTTAGGAATAAATCAGGAATCACTAGACCTTCGGGACATAGCTCAAGCAAATATCATTCATCTTTTACTTGTATACCCCATTCATCTTCACTAGCACCATCATCATCGTCCCTAGCATCATCATCATCGCCATTACCACCATTATCATCGTGTACATATGTCGAAGAGGATGGTTGATCGATCATGTGAGTTAAGGATGCTTTCAAATCCAATGATAATCTAGAGCCACCCACAAAAGTTGTGTGGACTGAGGATGATGATACAACCATGTGAGTCGGTGTTGGTGATGTAATAAAATCTACACATTCTATAGATAATAAAAAACCTCCGTAACACAAAATGCTTACATCGACCATAAATGACAGACGACCTACATAGTCCATAAATGTTGGAATCGTAGGAGTCTGATCGCTAAAAGGTGGTTGTTCTCGAGCTTTTTCACATTCTCGTTGTTTTACAACTTCTTTCGATTCTTATTGAGTAGCTTTTTTATCTCATCGTAGCTCTTTGGCTAAATTTTTTCCAACAATTGTATACAATACATCAGAGCATGTTTTTCTACAGCATTTCTATTGCGCCGTGATTAAGCGTTAACAGGATGACTCTCTACCCTATTTTGTACTTCATCCTACCTACAACTCTTTTAAATTTCAGTAAGAAAACTATGTCAATTATAATTAAGTACATGAATGTTGGTAAATAGTAACAAAAAATAAACACATAGGTCAGAGTAATATAATCCTGAGATATTATGGCATTAACCCATATTATGATAGCCAAAGAGAGATATATACTCAACTTTATAACTAAAAAGGTTATTAATCTATTGCATTTTACATAATTTTTCACAACAAGGTTCAATTTATTTTAGAAGCATCTATAAAAATGTTCTAAGGTATAAGAAAAGTTGTACAATTTAATAAACAAATCATCTATTTATAGTAAATATGATAGCAACTAGACATTCATAGAGTAAAGATACATTAACACTAATTACTACTTAAGGTTATACACATTAAACTATCAAAAATCAATATAATACTACTACTATAACAAACTCAACAATAGTTCTAATTAACTGATGTCAACAACAATCCTACTATATATAAAATAATCCTACTTCTAAGTTACCTATCAAACATACTCCTTACAATAAACAAAAAGTAGCAGTTCGGTTAGCATCACCAAATTGATAGTAAGACTAAAACAAGTTAAATACCAACAAGAAGGACACTAGACAAAACTAATGAGATCGACTTAATAAACCAGCCACAAGAAAACACAATGCAAAACGATCCTACCTCTAAATTAGAGGTTAAACACACTCCTTACAATGAAAGAATAGATCAAACACTAAAATAAGTTAAATACGAAGGATAACAGACAAATGGTAAAACTAAATAAACCAAGCAACATGGTCTTGAGTTTCAACCTTAATAGAAATAGGCAAATGGGAGAAGTTCAAGCGAAGCGAGTGAGGGAGTCGGACTCCAAGGGTTACACTGGCATCATATGTCGTTCCAATGGAAGGTGGCTACGATAACCAACGCCATTCCCATAAAGGGCAACAATGGCACGGAGCACCGCTCCCAAGGAGGAAGCAACGACATTCAATGTCGTTCCCTTTGAGGGTAGCAATAGCACCCAATGCCATTCCTCCACCTTAGCATAATTAAAAAGAAATTAATACCTTCAAATGTCGACAACTTTTGCTTTATTTGTACCTCATTTCGAATTTAAATTTTGAAAGGAAAGAGAAAGAGATCTAGGAAGGGGAAGAAGATCAAAGGAGAGCAGCAAAGGAGGGAGAATGGAAAATCTGGGGAAGGGAAAGAATAGAGTAGTGGCGAAAATGGAAAGAAGGGTGAAGGTAGTAAATGAGAGGCATATGGGTTATTCAGATAAATTGTTTTCTGACAAGTAAAATTTTGTTTTCTAAATAATAACTACACATATAAATTATTAATTTATTATATAAATTCTATAGGCCAGCGTGAGATGTCGTAGTGGCAGGAAGCAGGAACAGTGTGAGAAACCATAGGGGGGAGGACAGAACGACGTCGAATGCTGCTGGGGGTAGGAGGGCTCCGTCCCAAGAAGCCGGTGGGGACTAAAGTGGCTCCGGCTCCGACTACCGATGGGGCATTAGGTTGTTACGATATTGTGAACTGAAGTTATTTAAAAAAAGGGGGGCAATTTAGGCAATCGGGGTGGTTTGTTTTCTATGGAGTAAATAGTATTTTCTAAATAACAACGCCCAAAAGAGCATCGATTGCGGAAGAAACGGAAAAACAAAATGAAATTCAAATCTTCTAATATTTACTAATTATCATCTACTCGTTTGATTCTATAAACCATTATACTCCCTTTGTGTCAAAAAACAAATCATCGTTTCACCAAATTTTTGTATAAAAAAAAAGTTACTTTAGAAAATTCAAAGCATACTTCTTTTTAATACAAAAGGAGTATATCATTTTAAAATATGAGTTCCTCGAGCCTAGGGTCCTAATAAGGAAATTCACTTTAACCATATATATATTGTAATTGAGCCAAACACCCTGGATTAGGGCTTGACTCAGGCCTTGTTTGTTCTTAACAGATGAACCGAGCTCATAAGCCTAAAATAAAAATGAGTCAAGTTGAACTTTTTCGAACTCAAGCTCGGCTCATCTATATATAGATATAAACAGAGTTGTCTAGCAGACAATATACAGACAAATTTTTCCGCCTAAACTATATCTATTATTACTAATCATAAATTACTGCTGCCATATATTATTGCTAATTATTGTTATTGCTAATTAATAAGATGGAATAATTAATATAACTATTTATTAATATAAAGTGACTATTCATCTCCTATGTGCATTAAATGTATATAACTATTCATTTGCTGCACATATGTCAAACAATTAATTTTAATAAAGTATTAACTATATATTTTCTAATCAAATATTTTCTTAATTAATTATCCGAACATATGCAGAAAACTATTCATTTCCTGCATATTAATTAGATTGTCGGACTATTCATCTCTTGCATATTAATATATAAATAATTAATACACCAAAGTGCATATTCATTTGCTTCACATGCATATATCCATTAATATAATGCGACTATTTATCTCCTATGTGCAGCAAATGCATATAACTATTCATTTGTTGTACATATGTCGAACAACTAATTTTAATAAAGTATTAATCAAATATTTTCTAATCAAATATTTTTTTAATTAATTATCTAAACATATACGGTCAACTATTAATTTCCTGTGTATTAATTGAATTGTCAAACTATTCATATCCTACATATTAATATATAAATAATTGATAAATAATTAATACACCAAATAAAGTGCATAAACCAGTCAACCAACACATATACATCTGCTGCCATTAATACAATGCAACTAGCAAATACATATAACTAATTTTAATGAAGTATTTTTTTTTAAGGTTAGATCAACATCAATCAAATATGATAACAATAATAATAATAATAATTTTATTATTTATTATTAATAATATGACTATTATTATTAATATAACTATAATAATTATAACTATTAATATAATTAATACTAATATAATTATTTATATAATTTTGATAATTACTATTATCATAATTTATAATATAATAATGATAATTATTATTATGATAATAATGAATATTAATATAATTGATTATTACTATTATGAATATTATCATGATTAATAATATAATTATTATTAAAAAAACTAATAACAGAACGACAACATTGGTTATTATATAAAAATAGATTTGTTTAGCAGACAATATACAGACAAATTTTTCCGCCTAAACTATATCTATTATTACTAATCATATATTATCACTGCCATATATTATTACTAATTAATAAAGTCAAATAAATGATGAAATACTCCTATGTATTAATTGATTTGTCAAACTATTCATCTCCTACGCTACATAACAACAAAATGATATTCATCTCTTGCGTATTAATTGAGATATTCATCTATTGCACATATATTGAACAACACATTAATCAAGAATTTTCTTAATTAATTATCTAAAAATATGCAGCCAACTATTCATCTCCTGCGTATTAATTGAGTTGTAAAACTACTAAATATATGAATGTAACTATTCATCTGCTGCACATATGTCGAACAACACATATTAATCAAGTATTTTTTTAATTAATTAATTGAACATATGCAGCCAACTATTCATCTCCTGCATATTAATTGAATTGTCAAACTAATGAACATATGAATGCAACTATTCATCTCATGCGAACAACAAATTCATATAACTATTCATCTTCTGTCATTAATACAGCACAACTATTTATATCCCACACATATAACTATTCATCTGCTACACATATGTCGAACAATACATATTAATCAAGTATTAATTAAGTATTTTATTAATTAATTACTTAAACATATACAGCCAACTATTCATCTCCTGCATATTAATTAAATTGTTAAACTATTCATCTCTTATATAATAATATATAAATAATTAATACACCACCAGTGCATTGCACGGGGAAATGTAACTAGTTTAATATAAATGAATCAAGCCAAATAGTTTGTGAGCCAGCTTGGCTCATTTAAAATCCTACACACAAACACACACACACAAAACAAAAACGTAGAAAGTGGTAATATTAAAGATGATGATGATAATCTTAACTACTCAAAATATCCAACAACAATATTTTATAAATACCGAGAGAGTATACAATAACAAAGAAAATTCCAAGTTTCAAATTTTAATTTTATAAAAGGATATTTATCTAAATTCTCATATATTTTTTTGATAAATATGTTTTATATATTTCTATCTTGCACCTTCCTAATTAATTGTTTCCCTCATTAAATAATATCCTCCACAATTACTATACTTATATAAATTTATAATGTATCCAATGCTATTACTTATAATACTAATTATTAATATCCTAATTAATTACTAATATTTCTTTCCTATACCTGCAAAATCAAATTTAAAATGTTAAAATTCAAACAAAAAAGATGAATTTGCTACAAAAATTAAGGGAACTACTATAAAGATGACTAGTGACTTTGAAATGCATAAAGTCATATAATAATAATAATAATAATAATAATAATAATAATAATAATAATAATAATAAATGACTAAAACCTAATCAGAAGTACACGAAAATTTTCAGCTTGCAAGAAATTGACAAAGAGAACGCACCACAAGCCGAAAGCACCGATAGCGAAGAGAGCACTCCAGGTACCCCATTGGTCATCCGGAGAAATAAGAGAGCGATTTGGTGTATTATGAGACCGAACTAACGTCCGGGACCTTCCCAACTTAGGCCCTGTACTGAAATCAAGAATTATTGGAGAAATCCTCCGCGAGTGTCGAAGTGACTGTACATTAGGCGATAAAGTGTAAAGCGTGGGAGGTCGATAAATAATCTGGCGGTGAAGTGAAAACTTTGGCAGGAGGATCAAAGAAGGTGGCTGTAGAGCGAAAGGAGACAGACACGAAGAGCATGAAGCGGAGTAAACTCTCGAAGACATGAAGACCAAGAAGGTGACTCCGACTCCCGAACTGTATCTCTCCCTCATTTGTTATTCATTTTATTTTATTCTTTTGCCCGGGAGTTAAAACTCGTAAGTCGCAGCTTGGGTGTACACTCCGTTCCTAGCAAAACTTTCTATAAAAAAAGTAAGTAATTTTTTTAATATATTTTTTTTTTAAATAATAAAATTATATTTTTATTTTTATTAAAAAATAAAATATTTAATATATAAATATATATAATGTAGAATAAAAATAATAAATTAATTTAATTTTTTAATAATTTTTATATTAAAAAATTAATAATAAATTAATCTTTGAAAAAATATATCATTGCATAAAATTAATTACTTTAGGTATGTAACAATAACTTTTTGTGCAGAAAAAATACTAAATTTATAACTAAATTATTTATATGTATATTTACAACTATCTAACAGTTTATACATCTCATAGTTAAAAAAATTGTAAATGATTTGGTTGGACATATAACATGAACCTTTTTTGTAATTAGTATATTTATCATTTATTTCTAAGTAGCAATTTAGAAAATCTATCTATAAAATAATGGCATTAAACTATGATTATTTTTTTGGTAAGTAATGGTATATTAATGAATTGTGAATGTACATTTGTCATAGGAACAACTTGTCTCAAATCACTAAGGAAAGTTAAAACGACAATTCCACTTAAATGAGAGAATAAATATAATTCATTAATTTTCTAAAAGACTTGCAATCTTGAAATTTAATCATCCTTCTCCCTATTCCAGTGATGAAATGTTTCTTGATTTGTATAGTTGTATTAGTTTCTTTGGTGAAAATCATTTTATTCCTTTTCCTCCATACATGGTATAAGATTGCAGCAAGTGAAGCACGAATCGGCAACTTCCTAATCTAGGGACCTCTACCTCCTATAATGGTCCATTGGAGAACTAGGTTCTAATCCAATAAGCTTTGGTTGTATCCCAACTTATGGATTAGCGGTAACCAAACTTCCTTTGTGAAGCTACAATCAAATAATAGATGTCTATGAGTCTCATGGTATGCATTGCATAGTACGTAGATCATGTTGAGTTGCAGCCCAAATGATATAAGTCTATCCTTAGTTTGTGATCTTTCCATAATAACAAGCTAAAGAGTGAGTGAGAGCCTTAGCAAAGTGTGTTTTGCCTAGACTACCATATGCTAGGCGACAAAGGGAGCTTAGGGTCTAAGAAATTCATACATCTTAGATATACTAAATTTCTTTCCATGCATAAAAGCTAAACGACGCCCTAAAGTAAAAGTATTTTTGCAGAGATCTCTGTGGTTCAGTAATTTCTTCATAATCCACGAAGTAGTGGTTTTAATTTTCACCATCCAAACATTTTCTTTCTTAAGATAATAAGTATGGACTCATCTCACCCAAAGCATGTCTTTCTTGGATGCCAAGTGCCAAACGAGTTTACACATTATTGCTTTATTCCACCACTCAACATTAATAATACCCAAGCCTCCTTCTTTTGTAGGCATACAGATTTTCTCCCATGATACTAGAGTTGGTTTGGCTTGTTTTGAGATCTCAGACCAAAGAAATTTTCTACATATAGCAGTGATGCCGAGGAGGATGTGATTAGGTAATGGAAATACTAAACTCCAATAGGCCTAAATACTGAAGAGGACTGACTATATAAGATGAATTTGACTTACATAGCTTAGAAATGTAGTATGCTAAGATTTTAGCCTCACTATGAATTTGTCAAGTAGAGGTTTATAGTGTTGTTTGAATAAGAATTTTCTATCAAAGGGAGCTCCCAGGTAAGTGAAAGGCAATGTACCCTCAGGTAATCAAAATTGCTCATAAATTTATGCTTTCAGATGGTTATAACAAGCACCTCCAACGTACATACTACTTTTAGAGGTATTCATATTCAATCATGAAATAGAAGAGAAGGTGTGGAACACTCCAAGGATATCTTTTACTGAGGAAAACTTACCTTTGCAAAGGAAAAGAAAGTCATTGGCAAACATCAAATTAACAAGCTTCAATTCCTTTCATTTTAGGTGAGGGAAGAAATCAGGATTAGTCCAAATACTTAAGAGGGAGCAATTTAATAACTCGATTACTAAGACAAATAGATAAGGAGATAATGGATATCCCTATCTTATACCTCTTTTTACTTGAAAAGGTGGATAGAGTATTCCATTAAATTTAATTGGAATAGCTGACTGGTTTAACACAAGCCATGACGTGCTTCACAAAGTGGATGGAAAATCAATGTAAGGAGTATTTTTTTTCAAGACACTCCCATTGAATAGAGTTGTAAGCTTTCTTCACATCAATCTTGAGCATTATTTGGTGGGATTTATTCCTTTAGTTGTACCCCCGGATAAATTCAATAGCAAGGAGGATATTACCATGAAATGATATTTCCTTCACAAATGCATCTTGTGTTTCACCAATCAAATCAGGCACTACCTCCTATAGTCTGGAAGTGAGAATAGTGACTATAATTTTGTACAATATATTGTAGTAAGCAATGGGTCAGTAATTGCCTGGCTTTGTGGCATTGGGAACTTTAGGGATAAGATTTAGGGTCATAATATTTACTGCTTTAGGTAGAAAACCAATAGCAAATAATACACAGATAGTTATATGTAGATCTTTACCTACGATGTTATAGTAATGTTTAAATAAGATTGAGTTATAACCATCAAGTCCTAGAAATTTTCCATTGGCTAGTGATAAAATAGCCATTTTAGTCCCCTCTATCTCAATAGGTTGTAGGAACTTATGTTGATGTTCAATCTTTAATGTAGGACCCTTAGAGGTCACATTAAAGTCAATTGGAATAGAAAAGGGGGCAACATCTCCTGGTAATTGAGTGTAAAAGTTATGAAAAATGCCAAAGATCTCTCTTTGATCCATGTGTCTATGTCCTTGATCATCTGTAAGTGAGTGAACCTAGTTTGCTTGTTTTCTTCCTTTAACCACTGCATGGAAATATTTATTATTTCCATCACCGATTGTAAGCCATTGAATTCTTGCTTTTTGATGGAAGTAACTCTCCTTACATTTAGACAAATATCTATAAGTCTTGATTGGCTCAATGTCCTGAGTATGCAAGGCCTGATCTGCAAGGTTCAGTGTCAAGCTATATTGGAGGTTTTCCAAATCACATTTGGCTTGCTTAACTCTATCACTAATGGCACCAAACTTAAGCTTATTTAACTATTTTAGAGGAAGGTTCAATTATTTAATTTTTTTGACAATAACTTGTATTGTGTTTCTGGGTAATCTATTGCTCCAATTTACTTGTATTAAAAATAAGAAAGTAGGATCTTCCATCCACATGTTGTAAAAACAAAATGCAATTCTACCTTGAGACAAAGTTTGCCATATATCAACAATAATAGGTGAGTGATCAGAGATGAGAGGTTCCCCAAAGTGAGCATGGGATCATTCGTAAGAATTTTTCCACCGAGGATTACATAAGACTCATTTAGTTTTCACCAAATCCTATATTATCCCATTTACTTATTAGACCATGTATAAAAGGAACTTGTATATCTTAAATTAGTAAGACAAAGAAGATATATACAAGGTTTAAACTCTTCAATGTCCACTTCATTGACTTCTCCTTGGCTCTTTTTTGTTTTATTTGATACCGCATTGAATTCTCCCATAAATAGCCAAGGAACACCCCTAGAAACAGTGTTGAATAAGCCATTACCATAATTCTTTTCTTGAGTGACCATCATTAAAAGCATAAATAATGGTTAGATAGTAATGGAGGGTAATGTCCTTATAGGCTACGTTAAAAAATAACCCTCGAGCATGAGTAGATATCACTTGAACTTGCCACTGATTAGGATTCCATCCCAACCAAACTCTCCCATTATAGTGACAGTCATAGTTCTATACCCATTGCCAACTATACATCAAACCACTGGTTACTTTATCAGTCCTGACTTTAGTTTCTATAATGCAAGCTAAGATTAGCTTATTGTTTTTATATCATTCTTTTATAGCTTTCTATTTTTGGGAGTCATTCAAACCCCAATGTTCCAACATCCTATCTTCATAAATCTTGATATGGAAATTAGGGAGGAATTGTAACTCATTTGCTTTCTTTCTTCCTATCACTTCTGTCCGTCTATGATATCCTTCTTCCTCATGTTGATTAATAACTTGCTCCAGCTCTTGGGGTAATAGTCCATAGCCATACATAGAAACTTTTCCTTTGGATGTTAGCATCCTTTGTTCATCCATCATTGTAACAATTTAATTCTGATTAGGCCCTGTAGTGGCAAAGACAGGAGTGGTATTATGAGTTGCATCAAAGGTTAGGACATATGGATATCCTTGTGAACTTCCTAGACGACTAAGTTCAGGATATTTATTTTGTCTTCAGTGATTGACTACTACCTATTGTCTTCTTTGTTGTCATTGCTAGACATGAGCTGCTTGGAAAATGGTACTCATATGGCCTGGTTTGTTATAATAATTGTAATAAGGTGGCTTCCATTCAAATTCAATTCGTTAGTTAAGAGTGGAACCATCTAGTTTCTTGACTTGCGCAAAATTAGGTAGAGCTCGATAGGTATCAGCTTCAACCAAGATATGAGAATAAGAGACTCATTCCTTTATTGTAGTAACTAAGTCTGTACCCATGGATCTTCCCACACAGCTACTTATTCGACTTAATATCTCATTATACCATAAGGCTAATAGGAGGGCTAGTAGTTTCATCCAGAGTGGAAGGAATTGGAATTCACTCTCTCTTAATGTGAAATTAGGATTCCAATGTTTGTGAAGAGAAGGACGATTAAAAAAGGTCCAACATCCAGCATCAATGATAGAATTACACTCTTCAACATTCGCAAAAGTAAAAAAGAAATATCCCTCCTCATGAACATGGATTCTTGGCTGGGTGATATTGGTCTAGTTTTTTTTTTTTTTTACGTAGGATTCCATTTGGTAGAATGATGGCTTATTACCACATACCATTCCTACTGATGTATTCTACCAAAATATGATCTCTGTCTCAAGATCCTCCTGTTGTACCTCTGTAACTATAATTTTGTGAATAGATGGTGGTGCTAATGCAGATCGTGTATCTGATTCGATTTTATATTTGATAGTATAATATCTTGCCACATCATTATAATTTTTGTATCAATACCAGACTTATTTGTCTCTACTTGGTTTTGAACAATTGGTGCTTCGGGAGCAACTAATTTTCCTAAAACAATGTTTCCTTCAATCATCACATCATCTGTTAGTGGTTCAAGAATTTTAGGGTTTGGTTGTTCGGGGTTAGTTGAATTCTTCCTTTCCATCTCTTCATCTTTGGCTCCAAGATATCGACTTGCATCATTATGCAGCATCCCTGATGAAGTTGGAATCGATCGGAGAACAAGAGTTGGATGCTTGGGTGGTGATCTCCTTTTCTTCTCTAGCTTTCAAATTAACGCGTGTTGGCGCATTCTCTTTAGCATTATATTAGGTTGAAAATCAACTGAAGGTACTAAATTTAATGAGTTGCTTCTTGAGGCCAACATAATAAATGAGTGAGTGATTACCAAGGAGATGGATTTACAAGAATATAATACGATTGAGTAAAAATGGGGGTGGAATCACCGAGGAGAAAGGTACCGGGAACGAAGATATGGGAGATAGTGGGCGAAGTTGTTGGAATCATGGAATTTTTAAAGTATGATTATTCTTCCTAACCCCTAGGCTATTGTTGTTGTTGTAATTTAGTTACTTCATTGATCGGACTTATTAAAAAGAAAAATAAATAGGTTAATAACTATAGAGCTGTATGTTGCAATAATTGAGTAGTGATGGAGGTGTATGTTGTAGAAGCAAAGAAACAAAAGCTCTATGAACTATAATAGTTAAGCAGCGATATCATTGCAAGTTGCAACTAGATGAAACAAATTTGCATGCTAGAAACAACAAATTATAGTCAGGGTTGTAGAGAAAATCTTAAATCAAAAAATTTAATTTTGTATATGAAAAAATTGATTTAATATTTAGAATTTTTTTAAAGAATATTTGATCTTTAGGATATTTAATTTTTGACTGGATTATTCCATCTGAAAAATATATGATATTTTGGTAATTATTTTAATAATATATTATAATATTAAATTTTTTTAGTTTTTCAATTTAAACATTATTGATAATATTTCAATACTCATTTTAGATAAAAAATACTCATATAAACATAGATATAAATACTAATTGATGTATGATATATATATTTTTTAAATCTATAAAAGTTATTAAAATTGTTAAATAATACTTTCATATAGAGATTGGGTATATCTGATATTTGGTTTATATTTAATCTATAATATTGGATATATGGAAATTTGGATATCTGATATTAAGGATGTGGAGTTGATATCCAATCCAGTGGATATAGATCGGATAACAATTCTCCATGTGGTTTCAAGACCTTGTCGGGGATTCTTGGTTAGGGTTTGGGGGAGATTTCTGAGGTTTTTAAGGGCATTTCAAGGATGGATTTGGTTTTATATAGACTTTAAATTTAAAGTATGTTGTGAACACACACACACACACACAATTAAGTACTAGGAATGGGGTGGGGTATTGATTATATGGTTGGGTTTCAAGATTAGGGAATGGATTAGAGATCGGATCGAGGATTTTCTAATAAACAAAAATAAGAAATTGGGTCAAGTGTAACACCCCCAAAATTTACTACTGAAAATTTTTGTTTTAAGTGAAAGAACATTCAAACATAAGAGGGGTATTATCGCTGTAATCTGTATAAGTCTGGCCCTAAACCATCCTTATACCAACTACAAGGCAATATAAAATAGTATACAGACCATGATAAGTGTAGCATAAGAACAATGTATATCATAAATAAGAGTTAGGTGTTTGTTCTAAAAAGAGTACTGAAATATATAATTAAACGTTCAACTAAAAATTAACCAAAAGAAAACCGGCTAAAACAACAATTATATGTCACACTCTCAGTCCTTAGCTCCGGTCATTATAGAATCACTCTACCCTGACTATAGCATTATATATAGCAAAGTCATTTACCGAGTCCTCATCCACCCACCTGCACTGACTTAGAAGGGGTCCCTGCACGAAGGAATGAATAGCACCCATAATAGTGGTAATTAGTATGTTACATATTGAGTAAGATAATAATATAGTCAAGTAGGTCACAGATATCAATAACACCACAATTAGGAATGACATGTGCATAAGCAAGTCATATCAACTTATTCATTATTATTTGAACTCAATGTATTAATGCAATAAATAATCAACTCATGATTTTATCCACGTTGGGTTTAGGGACCCTAGTATTCTCAACTAGTGGAATGGTAAATAAGTACAACTTACAGGGAAGGACACTCCTAGTCACTATTATTGCTGGTAGATTGGTTATCAAGGTATAGCCCTAGGGCAGAATGCTCCTGGCCAATATCTCACCAGTGGATCGGTAATCAAGGTACAACCAGTCTTGACCCATGTGGTATTCTACTATAATTAATTAATGTCTTACCAAGGATTATTATCATCTGATGATTCAATTTACTTAAGTTAGAGACTCCACAATTCTTATCGGTGGAACGATATAGGGTACAACTTCCAAGGCAAGATGTTTCTGACCACTGTTCTTGTAAGTGGGTTGGCACGTACAACTGGGTCTGACTCAAGTGATCTTCCATTTTAAGTTACTAGTACATTATTCATGTTTTATTTTATCCCAGATTCATCACATAAACATATACACATACCCTATGCATGACACCTTCCCTACTATTAACCCTTGACAATCATGTTTCCTTGGAAACCCTAAGTTCACAACTTTGGTATATCCTCACCTACAGTGTCCCTTTTGAGTCCCCAATCTATCCAATAGACCCTAACATGTCATTGGAAGCCCTTGGTCAAGGGTTATAGCCTATTGCCTCCATTTCTTACCTATAATAATAACTAGCCTCTAGGGTTGCTTCTTAAAACCCTAATTTCTCATAATTGGCCTAGACCATCCTCTACTGCTTATCTAGTCCAAAATTTCCACACCCATGCATATAATGCTATGGTTATCCATCATCTCAAACATCGTAGCCTAACTCCCCTATTTTGCACATGTGATAATACCCTTACTATTCAAGTCTCGTCCGAAATCTTAATTCATTATTTTGGTTATAAATACTTCCCTCTATCCTATATGGCTACTAAATTTGGTACATGTTCCCAAAATTACATGTTTAACATCATATTACAAGGTTACAACCTGACTCCCCCATTTTATACATGCAATAATGGCCTACTCCTAAAACCATAGTTTCACCTTTTGATCATATCTTTTGTCCTAGTACTCTAAGGACTTCCTAAATTTGCATGGCTATCCAAAACTACCATCTTTAACCCCCTATCCATTTGTTTTAACAAAACCCCTACTCTATTCACATATGATCATAACTTCCCTTATTTACTCCCCCATGCATGATTATCCACCTCCATATTGTATTTACCCTAAACCTCCTTATTTTTGTCATGGTTATTTTATATAGTATCTTCAACCTATTTCAGACCATTTTACACCCCAAGGTACCCTATATGTTACTTTTCAAGATATTGACCAAAATGCCCCTAAATGTCAAAACTCTACCTAAGTCACAAGTCATCCAACACAAGGACTCTCCAAACTCTACACATATGCAATATCATATAACATGGATATACATAAACATTAGAAATCATTACAATCATAACCATAGCTTTTTACCTTTAAATATTGTTAAGCCAAATTGCACATACAACACTAGTCAATTATTATTTTATGGATTTCATCACACATCAAGGACATATATTAACACAATAAAACCCTAGATATAATTGTATCCTTACTAGAGCGACTCTGATCTCTAAGCATCTATAACCTATGCCTCCTCTTTCGATGTCACCCTAACAATACCTAGAAAATGGAAATATACACAACTTACATTTTCTTTTCTTTTCTTTATTTTTTCCCTTTAAAAGAATAGAAAGGAACTTAGCCTAAAGAAATCATAAGGAGAAGAAAGGAAGTGGAGGTGACCAAAATGGGGGAGAAAAATGGTGTAGGCAGCATGACGATGGTCATAGCAGTGGTGGTTGATTTTGGTAGAGTGGGGTGAGAGTTGATAACATAGGGTCAAGGGATGGTAGTAGCACTGGGACAAGCTGGAGTGGGAAATGGTTAGTCGCGGTGAAGCTGGTGGCCAGCGGTGGTGTAGGGTGGCACACGAACAAGAGGAAGAGGGAAAAAGAGGAGGAGAGAAAGAAAAAAAAAAGGATTATTGGGGTGGCTACACATGCTAGGCACCTGTGCAGGGTGACTATGGTGCAGTGGTGGCAAGGAGGGAGGGGAGTGGATGGAGGCGGTCGCTGAAAGAATATAGCTTGCAACTATTGAAGGCTCAAGAGAAGAGGAGAAAAGGAAGAAGGAAGGGGAAGGGGTGGCTCTGTAGGTGTTGGTAGGGCATAGGCAGGGAAGAGAGGTGACACATGAGGGTGGCTAGGTGTTGACGCTGGCAGTGTGACACTAGAGTTGGTAGGGACAAGGAGGCGAGCAAAAATAAGTGAGGATGACAAATGGAGAGGAGAGGAAAAGGGGATCTCAAGGGTGTATTTATAGGCGGGGAAGAGTTAAGTGGGTGGGGAAGCCAACAGGGGTGATTGTGCCTAGCTATAGGGACGAGTAGAAGGTGGTTACTGGTGACATGGTAGGGTAGGGGAGCAAGTATACATGCCAGTGTGCATGGCTCTACATGGCTGAGAAGGGAAAGGTGGTGAGGATGGGTAGCATACAATGGTGCAAGTGCAAGGGAAAAAATGGAAGGATGTTGGCAACACAAAGAAGGGGATGGGTGCAAGGAAAAAGAAAGGGAGAAAAAATGAAAGAAGAAAATAAAAGAATAGAAATAGAAAAGGGAAAGAAAAAGAAGGGGGATGGAATGGGCCTAGTTGCTCGAGAGAAGGAAAGGATAAGGAGACAGGCCTAAGCCACCCGGGAGAGAAAGAAAAGAATGAAAGAAAAAAGGTTTATGCTAGGGAAAATGGTGCAGCCTAGGTGAAAAAAAGAAGAGAAAAAATAAAATAAAGGAAGAAAGGAAAAGAAGGAAAAAAGAAGAAGAAAAAAATGGGAAATCGGGAAACTTGTGGGATTTAGGTTAGATTTTAGAGTGAAATGTTGGTTTAGTACCAATAATAATACAAAAATTAATAAAATTTGCCTATAATTATTTTAGGTTCATTAAATAAAATAAAAATCTTATAATTAGGTTAAATTAATTTGTTGGTAATTAATTATTTAGATTTCCAAAATCCGGGATATTACATCAGGTTTGGAGATTGTGTTACTTATCATGTTCGAATATGAGAATGGTTCCTTGCCCTATGCGTATTTAGAGTATTACAATTAGGGTTGCTTATCTTATCTAATATTTGATAATCCAATCTAATATTTGAAATTTGATCCAAAAAATAAAATAATCAGTCCTATATTTTTATTCAAATCAAATAACTCATTCAATCAATAAATAAAAATAAATAAGTATATAATTTGATAAATAAAAATAATATATGATATGATAAATTATACACATATATATACTTTAATCACTCTTTATTTTTTTCATAACATTTTATTGTATATAATTGTGTGTGTCAGAGCATAATTTGAAATGAGAGCATTTAATATAAGTAAATTATACACTTTTTAGTTATTATTATGATTATATATTTATATATTATCTAAAAATTGGAATCACTAATTGAATATAATGTAATTTAAAACTCAAACTAATTCATTAGATTATATCCATTCAATATGGATAGATTTATTATTTTTTGATCGAATAATTCTTCATTTGATATTTCTTATTTGTGGCCTGCTCAATAACTTTTGCTATCCAACAAATTATTTTTTATTCAATCTTGAAATTTAAAATGCCAAAAGTATAGGATATTTAAAAAAAAATCAATATACGATATGTTAAATATCCAAAGTTTTTTTTATTGAATATCAAACTCATAATTATCATGCCCTGTCTTTAGATTCTTTTGGGTTATCGAAGCTACTACCGGAGCCACTCTTTTTGCATTATCTTAGGGTGTAGAGAAAGAAACAGAGCTAGTTAGAATTGCATGCTTCAAGATGATTGGTCCATCTCGAACTTCCTCAAGGCTTTAGGTAGCTTTACCTTTACCTTTTTAATGTAACACTAAATCAGGATTAGAATATCCTCAATTGCCTAGGATTTCTCTAGTGGTGCCTATTCAAAAAACCTCCTTCGCCATTCCCACCATCCTCTAGCTTATGTAATATTAATAAGGATGAAATGTTGCATGAGTTGCAGACAATATATTCCTTATTAACCAAAGAGAATGAAGTTTGGCCCTAAAAATTACCTCCCTTGGTACTCGAGCTACCCAACCATCAATATGTTCCCTTTATATTATTGCAGCTTTGATTATACACCAACGTCCATGGTTCGTATAAATGATCATTGGATTCCCACATTAGAGTTCCTGAGTTCCACTAATCTTACATATGTTCTTTAGATTAGCTAAAGCAACACCCTCATCTTTCCTTTGGGCAACCCTAGGTTTAGAGGGGCAATCATTATGGAGATGAATAAATAAACCATAGTGATAGAAAACTATATGAATCCCCTCATATTCAATGTGTTAGATTTGATGTGGACTTTAAGAAGTAATGGATTGTTAAAGTCCGCTTTGACTATGATTTAAACAAAATGATCCCTTCAATTAGGGTAGTGTCAAAACATACAAATCTACCAATGAATTTACATATCTACCACAAATTCTCTCTACAACCAAAGTGTTCAATGTGTTGACCAGGTATACATTCCCATTCAATAGTAAATGAAATACTCGCAACATCGACCTTGAATTCTAAAGTATGTTGTCAGATCGTGAGATAATGTTAGGCAATGGTCCATAATCCTCCACTCAAGATAAATGCATTAATGTCTACTTCTGGAATTTGACAAGGAAGAAAAAACTATTGTGTAACTACAATAAAACTATACGTGTTCTCTATTTTCTCATTAACCATCCACTCTCTCCATGTATCCCCTAAATGATCCATATTCTCCACATGTTCTCCATCTTTCTACTACTTGTAGGTGGGGGATTGGGTGAGTGGAATGAGTGGGGTAAGTGGCAAGTGGGGGATTACTTTAAAAAACATCTATAATTACCCATAATAGCTTGAACTTGGGAGAGATCAAATTTCATCCTCACAAGTTACATCCATCTATTCCCTACAAATTATTAGGGAATTAAATTATGCAATTTTACATTCATTCAACCTTAAGAGAATGAGTTTGAGAGAAGTTGTGCAAATCCTTAAGGAGTGAATAGTCTTGAATAATTGCACCATAATCAGCCCTAATATGCTTTTAGGGCAGTGATCATTTCATGACACAACAATTTCATCTTTCAATATTTTTTCCTTACTATAATTACCACCAACAATCTAAAAACGAATTATAGTAGAGAATGATGTCATAGTTAATCAACCGCATCTTTCTTGATCCATCCAAATTTGAGCCACTCGACATAACCAACCACAAGCAATGGTCTAAAAATTTTCTAATTATGTTCCAATAAATGGAGGTTAAATATTTGATATTTAATGATTCTACTATCACTAACAATTTCAAAGCTTGCATGCCTACAATAGCTACTTCTAACATAGTGCTCACCAATCAGGTAGATAAAGTAAAGAAATCAGATGAAGAAGCTAAGCTAAAATACCAGAGGGACAACAATTGTGTAAGATGGAATTTGCTCACCTATATGATGAATAGGTTTTTTGATATTTTTGTTCATGAAAATTTAGCAAAAAATATATGGGAGGTTCTACAAAAGAAGTATGGTAGTGATGAAGCATGCAAGAAAAAAAATACATAATAAACAATTGGTTGAAATTCCAAATGGTGGACGATAAATCGATAATGGAGCAAATTCATGAGTACAAGAATCTAATAGTTATTGTACTTGGTGAGGAATGAAGATGTGTGGAATTTTAATACCCTGAAATTTTCATAACCTAAATTTTGAATATTTATCGTTTTATCCTAAACCTAACCCTTAAATAGTACCTTAATTATTTTTGTTAACCATTGATCCACCAACCAAAATAAATTCTTTGATAAATCATCCTAATTATTCTCTCTTTTTTCTTTTTATTTAATTCCATCCTAAACCAATGATTTTACTCAATTTATTTTTCTAATCGGTTATCTTAAAATTAGATAAAATAATTTTATCCTAAACCTAAATCTAACCCTAAATTTATTTTATTTTTCTCTTTTCTTCTTTTCCTCTTTTCCTTTTTCTCGTTTCCCGTTTCCCGTTTCCCGTTTCCCTTTTTCCTTCTTTTCTATTTTTCTTTCTCCTTTCCTTTTTCTTCCTTACACCCAACTCACTTTCTTTTTTCTTCTTCTCTCCCTCAGTCTGCCATTTCACACACTTCTTCCACCCTCTTTTCTTTCCCCCAACCTATGCCCCAAACCTATCGTTTTCTTTTTTTCCTCTTCTTCTCTTGATCCCATGCCCTTTGTGCCCCAAAATACCCTAATAAACCCCTACAACACACCCAAGCATGCCCTATGTGCCATGCACACCTGCCTACATCCTCCTTCCTCTTTTAGCTAAACTATCCCTCTCCCTTGTGCATGCCTTCTTTCTTTCCTTTCTTGGCTCCTACATCGTTCTTCCCCTACTCAACCTACATACCAACCACCTACCTTCTCTAATTCTGTCCTACCCTACATACCTAAGCCTAAACTATCAAAACTGATTTCGACTGCTCTTTCGATTTTAAACTTTTTAAGCTGATACTACAAGTGGTATCATTTTCAAAATAAATTTGAATTACAAAGTTTTCCTTTATTTCAAATCGTTTTTGAATCTAAAAGGATTTTTCCATTTTTTTTAAAGAAAAGTTCTAAGTCCGACCATGGTGAGAAACAAAGGGTAGAATCCTTATTAAGTTTATTCTTAAGATGGTAGTTTATATAAGTATTAGTGTTAGTGTGGTTTTCCTGGCCACTTAGAGCATTTTATCCTTAACCCTAGGGAACTGCAGGAGACTTCGGGGACGAAGTCTGTTTTTAAAGGGGTAGTAATCAAATACCCCAAAACCTAATTTTAAGAATTATATCTAATTAAGGATTTATTATGAAAATTAATTAAATAAATTATTTTTATTAAAATAAAAAGGAATTAATTAGAAAAATCAAGAAGAAAATAATAAATATTTTTATTAGAAAAATTTGGGTATTTTAGCTAATTAAGGATCTTATTTTGGAAATTAATTACATAAATTATTTTATTTAAATAAGAGGAAAAATAGGGCCAAATTAATAGGAATGTTATAAATAATTTAATTGAAAAAAATTAGAGTGATTTGGTAATTAAAATGGAATTTATGAAAAATCTTTCAAAGATCCTAAATTAGCCTAAAAAGGAAATTAAATATTAATTTATTTAAATATTATTATTTTTAAATATCCCAAATATCCAAATTAATTTAATAAACCCAACCCTCATATTTTTCTTTTTCCCTTTTCCCTTTTTCTTTCTTCTTTTTCTTTTCTTTTTTTTTTCTCTTTTTCTTTCTTCTTCTTTTCTTTTTCTTTCTCCCCTCCCCCAAACTGAGCCAGCCCAGTGGCCCGTCTTCCATCCTTCTTTTCTTCTTCGGCGCAGCCCAGCTCGCGAGGCCAAACTTTCTCCTTTCCCGCGGCCCGTCTTCTTTCTTTCTTTTCTCCTTCGGCGTGGCCCAAGTCAAAACACCTCATTTTGTTTGTTCTTAACCCCCGGTTGCCGATCCGATCTTTCTTTTCCTTCTTTTCTTTTCCCCAGCCGGCCAGTCCATCCCCCACCTATTTCTTCTTCCTCCTTCCCTTCCCTCCGTCGACCTACAACTCCTTCCCCGAATGGCCGAAGATTCTGTCACCGATCTCGCCATTTGATTGATCATTTTCCCTCTTTTTTCCTTACTGATTCGTCGACCATTTCTCCCCAAACCACTTCTCCCCTCTTCTCACACGATCTCCTCTCTCTTTCCTGCATAACTATTTCTACCCATTTGAATTTTTTGACCGCCAACTGTTACCAGCCGGTGGTCTCACCCCTGACCTATCTCCCTTCTTCCTTTTGACCTTATTCCCACCCTTCGCCTATAAATATCCCCAAACTAGCCCTGAAATTGAGTTTTGTTTTCGAACCCAGAAAAATCAACTCTTTTCGCCACTGCCATTTCAGACGTCAGCCCCGTCGTCGTCGTCCAATGTCGCTGCCCACTCCACCCACCTAAGCCTTCCCTGCATCATCCTCTACCCAATTGTACATTCCCCTTCCTTGCACGAGCCACCCCGACCATGCAAAGTTTCATTCTCAATCAACCACTTCTCCGCCCCTGCCACCCTTCGCACCACCGTTTGCCACCACTTCCGCCACTACCACTGCCCCTTTCACCTTCCAAAACCCCTACAGACCCTCTTCTATCTTCCTATACCTTTCTTTTCCTCTTTCTCCCTCTTCTCCTCTCTTTCTCTTCTTCTTCCACTTTCGGCCGTCGTGCGCCGCCACCATTGGCTGCACCACCACCTTCATTCTATTCCTCTCCACCTAGGCAACCCTAAGTACCCCAACTCCCACCTTCATTCTACCTCTCCTTTTCCCAACATCCAACTTTTTTCCTTTTCTTGTCTTTTTCCAACCACCGCTGCCACCACCGTGCACCACTGCCATTGTCGCCCGTCACCACCAACCTAAGGTGGAGCCTTAAACCCTGACAACCCTTTTTCACTATTTGTACAAGCCTTATTTAATTTATTTCAATTATTTCAAATATATTACTACTGCTACTACTACTACTACTAATGATATTATTATTATTTATATTAAGGGCCGAAGCCCTATTATATTTTTATTTTGGATTATAGTATTATTATTATTCTTATTGTTCCTATTATTATTATTCTTATTGTTTCTATTATTATTATTATTATTATTTTCAATGTTAGTATTATTATTCTAAATAGGGCCGAGACCCTATTATTTCTATTTCAAAATTTTAGTATTAGTATTATTAATATCATGTCTTATTATTATTAATGTTATTAATATTTTTATCATCATTAGTATTTATTATTATTAGTAGTATTAGTATTATTATTATTTATTAGTTTTATTATTGTTCAATGTAGGGTCGAAAGCCTACTTCATTTTATCTTCAATTATTACCATTACTATTATTATTGTTATGATTATTATTATTTTTCAATATTATTATGGTTTTTATCATTATTATTATTACTATTTCTATTATTATTATTATTATTATTATTATTTTGATGAAGGGTCGAAGCCCTTATTCCACCATTTATTTCAAACCATATTATTAGTATTATTAGTATTTTTGGTATTATTATTATTATTATTATTATTATTATTATTATCACCATTACTATTTTTGTATCATTATGATTATTATTAGGGTAAAGTCTTCAACCTTATATTATCAACTTTTACAATATTATTATTATTATTTATTATATCTTTAGCAAAATTTAGCAATTAGTTAATGTCCTTATTATTAATATATTATTATTTTATCAAAAACCTAGTCTTAGAATAACTTAGTAAATAATGGTATTTTGGTAGGAGGGAATCTAATCTTTAGTTTTTCCCTCATATAGGTGAGATTAGTTAAAGCCCTAAGGAGGTGTAGGAGCGTGCTCCAAGATCGATGTCGTTTTAGGTAAGGGTGTAACTAAGGCCTTATGAGTGTTTATGTGCCTTATATGCTTTGGATGCCTTACATAATGTTGTGTTGAGTATCATGTGTTATTAGTTGACTATTTTATGCTGACTATTCTATGTATGGAGTAGCTTGGAGTTAAGGTATGACTGTGTGCCTTCTTATTGTATATGTTGATATGTATATGTGGTGAAAAGTTGTAGAATGTGATGTAATGTGTTGTGACTCTTTAGAAATGCATGTGAGGACGTTAAATGTGATATTATTTAGGGTAAAGGATAAAAAAGGAGAATGGGGAAAGAAGTTGACCGAGGGGAGTAAGTTGACCAAAAGGAAAAGAGGTTGACCAAGGGGAGTAAGATGACAAAAGGGGAATAAGTTGACCAAGGCGAGTAAGTTGACCAAAGGGGAATAAGTTGACCAAGGGATGTGATTTGACCTAAATATTTTAATGATACATGAATGGATGAATAAAAAGGGGGTTTTAAATAAAATAAAAGAGTGGGAGAATCTATGGTTGTGCATGGGAGAGTATATGGCTTTGCATGGGAGAATTTAGGATTTCGTATGGGAGAATCTATGATTCTGCATGGGAGAATTTAATCTATGATGTTGTATGTGAGAATCTAATCTATAGTTTTGTATGGGGGAATTGAATCTAGGGTTTTGTATGGATCCAACCTAGAGTTTGGTATGGACGAATATTGGGTTTTGCATGGAGAAATCTAGGGTTTTGCGTGGATGAATCAAGGGTTTTGCATGGAGGAATATAGTGTTTTGTATGGATGAATCTAGGGTTTGCATGGGTGAATCTATAGTTTACGTGGGAGTTTTAGGGTTTTGCATGAAAAGTTTGAAAGGTTGCATAAGATGTGTAAAGTCTGCATGAGAGTAAAGTTTATGTATGAAAAGTTAACTTGGGGTGTGAGGAAGGTAGTGGAAGATTTGTTTGGGTATTTGAACACTTTGGATGAAAAATAGTACGCTGGATAGTATAAGGGTACATAGGAGACTAAGCTAGGGTTTGGGGGAAAAACCCTTATTTGAGGAGGTGGTAAAAAGGGAGAAATAAATGAGGGTGAGTGGAGTACGAGAGGATGATGAAAATGATCAATTAAGGATGAGCATGATTAGCATGGAAAAATAATAAGTGGATTGTGAGAAATGGAAGGGTGACATGTGGACACGAGGAAGACAGGGTTTATTATGGCCAGTTAGGGTTTGCTATGGTTACCTAGGGTTTTGTGACCACACGTGTACTTGAGGAATAAGGCGTAATGGTGAGAGTAGAATCTATGGGTTGTGATGTGCGGAGTATTAAAATAATTTGGGTTGTGTGAGGTGGAGTAGGATGGGCCACATAGGCCTAAATTAGGGTTTCAGGATAAAACCCTAGAGTCAGGTGTTGAGTGGACTTGGAAGTGTAAGGTAGTAGGCCTTGACTCATATACTTAAGAGCTGGATTCTAGTGTGATATGGGATATGGCGGAAAGGATTTTGGGCAAGTTAGGAGGTATAGGAGTATGATGATATGCATCAGGTCCGTTGGAGGACAAGTGTAGAGGGAGTGAGTCTTGCATGTCGAAGGTAAAGCTTATGAATAAGACACTTAAGACATTAATCATTTAAAGTGAAAGATTATTGAGCCAAGTCCAGCCGATCCACCGGTTAGGAATAGTGGTTAGGGTTTTATCCTATATGTGACCGATCCACCGGCGAATAATAGTGGTCAGGAGCTTTATGTCCTGTGTGTTTTTGGCCCATCGACTAAAATAGTGGGGGATTCCGAGCTCAATAAACCAAAACCTAAGGTTTCTAAGACACATAAAAGACTCTAATTACTTACAGTGGAATACCATGTGAGCAGGAACTAAACCAATCCACCGGTAAGAGTGGTTAGGGTTTTACCCTATATGTGACCGAGCCACTGGCTAAAATAGTTGGAGGTTCCTGTACTCTCATGGACTTGACAAAGAACATAGTGTGAAATAAGTTCTGATAAGAGATTGATTAATTAATTAATCTAGACTGGAAATGGGCCTTTATGTAATTACTTGAATGATGTACGATATTATGTTATCATGATGGAATATATTCTCTTTTTATTTTTTTCATGGTTTATGTGATTTTATGTGTTGGCATTAATGCACCAGTTATCTTACTCAGTACGTAGCGTACTGATCATCCTTTTCATGGGTGCTACTCATTCCCACGAGTAGTAGGCCATTCTGACTTTGTTGTAGGTTGTTAACGTCTATTTTGATGCATTTGATGTCCATGAGGCATTAGGCGAGGCAGAGTGTTGTTTTTAGGCTTGGTTCGATGATTGAAGTGATGTGGTCGAATTCTCTCTCATGTCATTCTATTTCTTTACGATATTTCTTTTCTGTATTGGATTTTTTTGAATTAAATATTAATGCTTGTAGACATTATTCCCTCCGAGGAATTTTAATTTCGCACTTTGATTTCTATCTTATGATTGATTATAAACTTTTATGCGTACTCTGATTCTATGTTATGATCTTTCTAGTTCTTTTTATGAACTCTCGGTTTAAGTTTGAAAATAATCCTTCTTAGCCTTAGCATTTGGTACTAGAACGGTCGGAGTGAACCGGTATGGTACTAAGTGTGGCGGTAACATCCCTAGAATTCATGGGTTTTAATTGAAGTGCTTCCATTTTTAAAAAAATAGTAAATTTTGGGGTGTTACACAAACCATCCCCGTTAGTTTACCCTTCCCTCCATCTTTAACCCTGCGTGTACACATATGTCTATATACACCACACCCCTTCTCTTCTCTTCCCTTTTTCCTCTTTATTTTCCTCACTACCTAACCATTACTCCACGCAGAAACCACCTTATAACACCTCCCTCCTCAACTTTCTCCAACATCGACCATCGACTAACACCACCAACACTACAACCCACGTGTCCCTTTTTCTTTTGACTGCATCCACACACCACCAAACCCCCCAAGCCCATATCTCTCTTCTTCATCCTCCCTCTTCCACCTTCCTCTTCTTCTATTTTTATTTTCTCTCACCACCGCCATTCATCGTCAACCACCCCTTGCCGCCACAAAGCTATTGCCACCACCACCATTGCCTCCCTACATTGCCTATTCCAGTTATGTCCAACCACTTGCCACCACCAACATCCCTAGCTCTCCCTTGACCAGTGCCATTTCCTCATTCCCAACCGTACCACCATCGCACCAGCCCTAGCCACCACCGGCCTCCCACGTCATCATTGGTGCCATGCACCTCAACCATCACCTCTTCCTAAGGCTATTCACGGTTCAAATATCCGATATTTCGGATATTCAAAATTTAAGATATTTAAAAATTATATTTGATATTTAGTTTGGTTTGAAACTTTAGATATCCGAAAGATTGGATATTTGAATTTTTAGAATGAATATCAAATACAGACGATATTATCTGAATAAATTTTTAAGTATCAAAATACCACCAAATCACAAATATATTTGATATTATCCGAACTGCTGAGAAAATATCCGACTTGCTCAACAAATATTCGATGTTAAAACTAAAATTAAAGCTGCTACATCACAAGATTTAATTAGATTCTATCAGGTCTAAAAAGGGATTATATTAAAAATATAATTTTAACTAAATTAAATTTTAGCCCAAATAATAAATTAAGTAATTATAAATTACACACACACACATCTAAATTTAATAAAAAATTATTAAAAAAATGTATAAATATTTTTCTTTAGATTGGATATTATTTTTATTTGTCGGATCAAATATCTAATTTGTTTGACTTTTTGTTAGCTAGATTAGATATTTAATTTGCAAAAAATTAAGTACATTATTTATTTTTTTGGATCGGATAAGCAGATATTAGATAATATAAACAATCCTAGCTCCACCCAACCAACCTTTCTCCCCCCCTCGAGCCTTCCACCTTCATCTAAACTCATGTTGTGTGAGATTTCCGTATAGTTTTTACTTACTTTTCACTTTAGAGGAATTTTGGTAGCTTTCCCCTTTAATAAATATTTTAATAAAAACATTATTTTATTAGTTAAATATTAATTTGGTTAACGTGCTATTATTTTTATGAATGAAATTTTAGTTAGCGAAGTTTAATAATGTTAGTGGTTATTGATATATTATGTTTTTGCTGAAAATCAAATAATCCTTATACACCACTAAAATGTTCAGATATCGTATGATAGCACATTAAGGTTTTGATATATAATTTTTATAAAGCATGTTGTTGTGTTAAAATATATTTACTTAATAATGCTAGTACGGAATTTGGTAAAATAAAGCATGCTAACATGTGGAAATTATTATATGTACACAATGTATGTTATAATGGTTAGAAATAAACTATATATGTCACGTATGTCCAATATAATAGGTTGAGCATATCTACGCATATTTTTAACATAAATATTATTATCATTTTCCCTAGCGATAGTTTGATCATTTAAGCAAATTTTGATATTTAATCCAATAATAATGTCTAATGCGCCTTAATTATTGATATGTATGGATATGTATAATTTGATGCTTTAAAAATGTATGTTTCAGCATGATTATTATTATTATATTTCCTAGGAGCATTTTGTTCATTTTGAGTGTATCATGATACTTATTCTTATAATCATGCCTAATATGTATTATATATTGTTGAGCATGGAAAAATATGCTTTGATGTACTAGAAACGCATAGTAAGGTTGTACGTGTAAAATCATGAATAAGGGTAAAATGGTCATTTAGCATTTATAGTAATTTATTTGCAAGTTACATAATTTAATAATTATGTTTTATCCTTTTCATGATAAGGTAATAACTAAAATGGAATTAGTATTTAAAATGGATAATGATGTGATAATTTTTGGTCATAGGGGCATTTTGGTTATTTTTTACCTAAAATGCTTGATGGTGAATAATTGAACCTAAGATGGCCTTAGTTGATTTCTAATGTTGACCTTAGTATTGACCTTGATTTTAGTTGTCTCAGAGTTTGAAAATGAGGAAAAATAGTTAGGTATGAAAATTGGATCTATAAGATTATTATGTGTTCTCGTGATTACCTTAATAAAATACCAATACTTAAAGTGAAAAACCTCGAGATTGATAATGGTGGATTTTAGGGGTAGGTACCCTAAAGATGTGGTTTATCCAATGGTTGATTATGGATTATTGTTGGTGAGCCTTAATACCCCAACCATGCTTTGTATCTTACTATATTTAGCAATGTGGACTTATAGATGGTATATATACTTATGAATTAGGTGTCTTTTTCTATAGAATATTGTGCTACCTTCGTGTGCTGATACAACTAGGGTACCTTAGTGTCATTGGGTTGATAGTGGGTAAGCAATTATGTTACCTTGGTATATCAGTATGACTGGAATACCTTAGTGTCTCAAAGTAGATATGATCTCTTCTCATGAATTAGTGGATTGGTCGGTAGTAAAATTTGTGTCTACTTGTGGTTTAGAAATAGCCTTCATACCTACTTATAGTTTGAGAATAGCCTTTGTTCCCATCAGTGGTTCGAAAATATCCTTCTTACTTACTTGTGGTTTAGTAGTCGCTTTTGTGCTTATATGTGGTCCAATAGTAGCATTCGTATGTACCTATGTTTGGTATTATGCCTTTGATCTGTACCTGGTATGTTATGGACATTATTAGTGTTGATTATGAGATATAAGATACATTATAAATGATATGGTTATTGTGTTGAGGTTGGTTCTAATCATTACTTCAGATAGCATCTCTTAGATGTTTGGTTGGCAAGTTTTTTTATGTTCTACATGAATGAGTATGTACAATAATGTGGCTTTGGTGTTATTATGTATATGGTATGATTATTGTATTTTGATCATCACATGTATATTTCAATATTTTATTCCACGTATTGTTGTGATGCCTTCTATGTGTTCCATAAGGAATTTTCATATTAGTTTTATATAGTGGGTTACTTAGTACCGTTGTATGAAAGGATTCCTTTTTATATGCCCTTACTTATTTAATGGATAGTGGTCTTTATAGGTTAGCTTATGAGATTATTTAAAGGCTAGTACTTGGGTTAAGAGTAGAGTTATATGTTATTTTATCGGATATCTTTTGATTTGGATGATTTTGTACTCTTATTCTCTTATGTATTTATTTTTCTTAAATTTTGTAACTACCAACCATTGGTTTTATTTGGAATAATATCAATTTGCTTTAATTCTCTCTACTCTGATTTTATAATTTTATCATGAAATTAAGTGGAATGACGTTTTTAGCCTTAGCACTTGGTATAAGAATGGTAGAGGGAACTGAACTTGTACCAAGTGCGGTGGTAACACCATTAGCTTCTTTTTTCTTTTTCTTTTTTCTATTTTGGCTTCCATAATTAACACTTTAAACCTTTTTTTTGTTTTAAAATTTTGGGGTGTTATAGAAATGCTATAAGCAGGTGTGCTGCTTACGAAATTCCCTCTATCATTGTCTGATTTTAAAAATCATCTCAAGCATAAGAAGAAGGCCCTCAATCTCTAGGAGCTGATCAACCACATGCAAAGCAAGGAAACAAACTGCTTGAAAGATAAATTGGACTTTCTTTCCCTTAATACCGATAATGCCAACCTCATAGAATTCAGAGGTCAAGTAGATAGGTTCAAAGGCAAAGGGAAGAAATTACAAAAAGGAGGTTTGTACAAAGGTCCGATCATTGTTAAGAACAAAAAAATCCAGAAGAAAAAGATTATCTGTTGTGTTTATGGAAAATAGGGACATAATGCTCATTAGTGCTTCCAACACAAAGGGTAAGTAAGTTAAAATTATGCTACCACTCCTCACCTAATATTGTTAAGATGAAGAGGTAATTGATGTTGTCATTGTTGAAGCTAATTTGGTGGACAACAAGATAGATTAGGTCTTGGACATTGGAGCTACTAGAAATTTCTACGCTAATAAGGAACTCTCCTACAACTTTCATGATGTTGGGTAAGGTGAATGTGTGTACAAGGGCAACTCTACAATAATAGGTGTACTGGACAAAGGAAATGTCCTTCTTAAACTTACCTGTAGAAAAACTTTGGCATTAAATGATGTGCTTTATGTACCTTCCATGCATAAGAATCTTGTGTTTGGTGGTCTATTTAAAAAAATTAGCTTGAAAATTACAACTGAATATGACAAAGTTGTAATCACAAGGAATAGGGTGCTTGCGGGAAGGGTTTACTTGGCTAATGGTCTATTTGTATTGAACTCTATTTTTGAGTATGTTAATGGAAGTGTTTCTAGTGCTTTTGGTTACATGGTTGAATCCATTAACTTATGGAATAGTACGGTAGGTCGCGTAAACATAACATCAATAAATATACTAAGAAAATTGAGCCTCATTAGCACCAAATATGATGAAAATGTTTCTAAGTGCTCAATTTATGTGGATGTCAAGTATACAAAAAAAAAACTTTACATCAATCTTAAATAGAAGCACTGAATTGCTTGAACTTATTCGCTCAGACCTAGCAGATTTTAAAAACACAACTAGTAGACGAGGTACAAGATATTATGTGACCTTCATTGATGACTTTTTGAAGTATATTAGGGTTTACCTCCTTAAGAAAGAAGATAAGGCAATTAACATGTTCTTAAATTACAAGGTTGAGGTTGAAAATCAACTAGATCAAAAAATTAAGAGGCTCAGATCTTATAGGGGTTGTGAGTATATCACTAATTTTCTTAGGAAATTTTGTGAGAAAACTATAATTACTCATGAGACTAGTGCTTGGTCTACTGCCCAGTAGAATGGTATTGCACAAACAAAGAATAGGTCTCCAAATGAGATGATGAATTATATGCTTCTTAGTTTTAGTATGTCCGATTGTATGTGGGGGGAGGTTATTCTTTATACTTTTTATATTCATAATAGGGTTAACTACAAAAATCTAGATAAAACCCTTATTAGTTATGGAAAGGGTATTCTCCTAAACTAAAATTATTGACAACATCGGGGTGTTTAGCCAAGATGGTCCTACCAAACTTTAGAAAATCAAATATTGGGCCTAAAATTTTTTATTGAATGTTCATTAGTTATGCCAATAATAGTATCTCTTATAGGTTTATGTGTTTGATTGATCATATAATATGTGAATCCTGAGATGTTGAATTCTTTGAGACTATTTTTTCCTTGAAAAGGTGTAATAATGTGCATAATTTTGGTTCTTTTCTTGTTGGTAATGTATCCTTTTATTTGCCTACTCCTACTTCTATTATAAATGAAAGTAATGTTGAATCGAGAAGAAGTAAAAGGCAATGTATAGAAAGTAGTTTTGGATAGGACTTTATTACTAACTTCCTGATAGAAATTTCTAACATTAATAAGATCAATGATACAATTGTATCCATTTTCTTATTAGAGGAATATCCTAAAACATCCGAATAGGTAGTTAATTCTAGTTATGCTAATTTTTGGAAAGAATCTATTATAAGTGAGCTTGATTCTATAACTTCTAACCATACATGGGACCTAGTTGACTTACCTAGGGGTTGTAAGCTGGTTAAAAGTAAGTGGATCTTTAGAAAGAAGTTAAAGATAGATGGGTCTATGGACAGATATAAGGCTAGACTAGTAGTTGTAGGATACAATCCAAAAGAAGGACATTGAATACTTTGATACTTATTCCCTTGTGGCCAAAGTGGGCACAACCAATACTTTAGTTGCTTTAACTGCTATTTATGGTCTTGTGGTACATCAAATGGATGTAAATGTACCTTTCATAATGATGGATTGAAGGAAGAAATCTATGTATAACAACCTATTAGTGTTGTAATGTTTGGTTAAGAGGATAAGGTTTGTAAATTGAGAAATTCCCTTTATGGTCTTAAACAAGCGCCCAAAAAATGGCATGAAAAACTTAACCAACCCTTAGTGAATAATAGATATATGGTGCACACTTTAGATACATGTGTCTTCTCTAAGATGTTGAGTTTAATTATGTGATTATATGTCTTTATGTTGATGACATGCTTATCTTTGGTAAAAGTATGGAGGTTTTTAGTGAGACTAAGAATTTCTTGTCTTCTTAATTTGAGATGAAGGACTTAGGTGAGACTAATTTAATGCTTGGTATTAAACTGAGAAATACTGAAATGGCTTCTTCCTGAGTCAATCTCATTACATTGAGAAATTCCTTAAAAAGTTTGGTTATTATGATGTGGATGTGGCACCTATGAAAACTTCTTATGATCCTAACATACACCTTAAGACAAACAAGAGTCCTAGTGTTGCTCAGAATAGATATGCTAAGATTATAGGAAGTATGATATTCCTCATGAACTATATCGAACCTGACATAGCCTATACTATGAACCGCTTGAGTCATTACACTCACAACCTTAGTGATGACATTGCAATGCTCTCATCATTTGATTAGGTCTATTAAGGGTACAAATGATTGGTGTTTTCATTTTCACAAATTCCTTGCTATGTTAGAGGGTCACTATGACGCAAACTAGGTAACTGGTAATGATGAAGTTAGCTCTACTAGTGGTTATGTGTTCACATTAGGTGGAGGTGATATAATATTGAAGTCCTCAAAAAACATGCATATCACGTTCCACCATGGAATTTGAATTTATTGCTCTTGAGTTGGCAAGTTAAGAAGTAGAACGGATGAGGGACTTATTAGTAAAAGTACCATTTTAGGGGGAAATAGTGTTACAATTTCCCTATACTATGACTTATAATTTGCCATCGGAATCACTAAAAATAGTGGGTACAATGGGAAGAGGAGACATATTTGTCTTAGACATGGGGAGGTTAAGAATTTGTTAAAATAAGGAGTGATTTTCTTAGGGTATGTGTGTTTGGAGAGGAATTCGGCAGATACTCTCATGAAAGGTTTATCAAGGAAAGGAGTCCTGAATCTTCAAGAGGGATAGACCTTAAGCCCAAGGTAGAGGAAAGTATGGCAGACACTCAATTTAGTCAGATTCAGTGGGGTCAAATCCAATCAAATACAACATATTCAACGAGGTCAAATCCTACGGCTATTATCAAGCAGATTATCTCTAAAACATTTATTAGCTTCAATGACGCTAGGAATATTCATGTTACAAAGTACCTAAAAAAACTTGATAGATGGATTGTATGAGTTTTAAGGGTATACCCCTTTTGATTTTGTAGGTAAAACGTTTGTACTTCTTTCCTTTGGTAATAAAATCTTAATTAATTACCAAAAAAAACAAGGATGTATGATTACTCTTTAAGCACTACAATCCGATCCTTGTAACATAAATTATAGAATTGTGCACACTCTTTTAAATCCATAAGCAATTTTACTGAGGATGTTGAGATGCGTTTGATGGATTCACATGTGTGGTAGTGCTAAATTTGAAATGTATGCTCATTTTAAATCCATAACCAGTATTAGTGGTGCTTTGAGACACACTTAATGGATTTTGCTAATTATTTCAAGGGTAGGCTTAAAGCTCTTAATGAGTCCATAATCATATGTGGTGATGCTATAGAGTTGCACTTGATAGACTCACCTAAGTGGGTGTGAAGGTGAGTTGCCTTCTATGAGAGAGTTGTACTATCTCTCTATAGCATTCAACAGTACCTAAGGTGTGCACAAGTCTATTTAAATTGCAAATTCATTTTTTATCAAAGAGATGTTGCAAAATTTAAAGGGGTAATACATGTTATGATGAAGAAATTTAAATCTAGGTAGTTCAAGAAAAATTTACTACTTAAACAATGTTGTAACTTCATTTCTCTGTGCATCAATTCAATCAAAAGATATTGATATTTACGTATGAAGCTTTTCATTCATCTTGGTTTTTCTTTTCTTATTTACTTTGATTTTTCTCATAGTTAGTGGGGGATTATTGGGTAACTATAATAAAACTACCAATTTTCTTCATTTTATCATTAACCACCCACTCTCTCTATGTACTCACTAAATGATCCATATTCTCCATATGTTCTCCACCTTCCCACTACTAGTATATGGGGGAGTGGGGTGAGTGGTAGTATTTGGGTAAGTGGTAGGTGTGAGGTGAGTGGTAGGTGTGGGATTACTTAAAAAATTGCCTATAACTTCCCATTGTGGCTTGAACTTAGGAGATATCAAATTCCATCCTCACAACCTATATTCCTCTCTTTCTTATGAATTCCTGGGCATGCAATTCTCCATTCCTTCAACCTCAAATGCACAAGTTTGAGAAAAGAGGAGTGAAGAGTATTGAATGATTATACTATAGTTAGGCCTAATTCGCTTTTAGGGTAGTGATCATTTCACAACACAATAATTTTATTTTTTAATCTTCGTTCTTTACTATATTTACCACCAATAGAGACTCTTCCCCAATTTAGTCAACTCAAAAGCTCCATCCATGGTCCAAAATGTCTTTAGATTTTAAGAGAGGTTGTATGATGAATGTTACAACTCAACAACTTGACTATAATATAGTGTCGAGTGAGTTTTTGGAGTTCTCTCTTCTCCTAGTCATTAAGAGAATATGAGGGCATTGTGCTCTGACCATTGACTAATCATCTGTATAGGCTTCATAAAAAAAATCCAAATTTGCCTATTCTAAGTCAGATTTCAAGTATATAACTCAAGCCATTTACTGTAACACCCCTAAAAATCACCATTGAATTTTTTTTTATTTTAAGCATAAAAACATACATCAAAAGAAGGGACCATTACCGTCGTAATTAATATAAGTCTAGCCCTAGGTCATCCTTGTACCAACAACAAGGCAAGGTAGAAATAGGTCCAACCATGATAACATAATAAGTAAAGCATTTCATAACATAATAGAGGTTAAATATTTGTTACCGAGAAATTACTGAAATACATAAACATCGTTCGACTGAAATAAAACATTTAAACTAAAAGTTTGAAATGGTAATAGACGGATGCCACTCTCTCCAGGACCCAACCTTAGACTACTACAACATCACTCTGCCCTGATCATGTCATCATAGGTAGCAAAGTCATCTAGGACTTAGTCACCTACATAGTCTCAGGAGGGGACAGTACTATTGGAAATGAGCAACACCCATAAAAGGGGTAATCAGTATGCTACGTACTAAGTAAAGTAACAATACAATCAAGTAGGAATATAGAAATTCATAATACTACAGCAAACCATAAAGACACATAAGCAGGTTATAGTAGTTCGTTCATTACGGAATGGACTGAAGTCATTAGTGTAGTAATTAGTCATCTCTCAGAATTATATCCACATGGGTTCGAGGACTCTACTATTCTCACTGGTGGACAAGTAAACATATTATAACTCAGGGCAACACACTCATAACCACTATTCTCACTAGTGGATCAATAAATATAATACAACTTGGGACAATATGCTTTTCACCACTATTCTCATTGGTGGACCAATAAATATGATACAACCCAAGACAACACACTCCTAGCCACTATTCTGATTGATGGATTGATAAATTTGATACAAACCCAGGGCAACACACTCTTGGCCACTATTCTCACCGATGGACCGGTATACAAATATAAGGTACAACTGGGCCCGATTCAAGGTCCACTTTAAGTGATTAGTGCCTTATTCATGTCTTATCGGTTCAAATATCACACATAAACATGCACAACCAATGTATGATTCCTAACCTCCTACCACCCCGGACCAACTATGGCTCCATAGAAACCATAATTTCCCAAGTCTGAGGTATCCTCACCCCCTAATAATCCTTTGAGTCCCTAAATTATCAAATAGCCTAAACCTGTCATTAGGAACCCCATTCATTCACGGGTTATAGCCCATTTCCCCTATTCCTCACATATGATATATCTGACCGTTAGGGTTACCTTTTGAAAGCATAATTTGGCCAAAATGGGCCTAACCCCTTCTCTAATACTTATTTGGCCCTAAACTCCCACAACCATGCATACATTACCATAATTATCCATCCCCTAAAGTTTGTAGGCTAACTCCTTTATTTCACACATATGATAACAAGCTCCCCAAATGACTCCTCTCGAAACCCTAATCTCCCTTTAGTAGAGTTGTATCCACTCCTACATATCCCACCTAACCATTAGACTTAACACACAATCCCCACAAAGAATATTCGACATCATAGTTCAAAGGCACAACCCAACTCCCCCATCTCTTACATGTGATAATGACCTACCATTAGGGTTTTGTACCCCTAAGACCCTAGTTTTACCCCTAGTACTCTCCCATCCCATACCATCCAAGGACTCCCCCATGTATTGCCCCGAGAAAACCATCATCTCCCCTATAACCATTATTAGCAATCATCTCTCACTTAGTCACCCCTAGACATAGACCATTTTAGGTTTGACTCAGCCCACGCATGATCAATCCTCTCCATGCAATATATGCCGTAATCCTCTTTTATAATTATCATACTTATTAGTTAACATTTTCCAAAGATATTTGACTAAATTTTCCCCTAGGGTTTCCCTATATTCCACCTTCCACAATATTAACCAAAATGCCTCTAGGTCTCCAAAACCCTACCTAAGCCTCAAAGCTTAAAATATAAGAAATTTTCAATAATCCTTAAAACATGAAGTACCACATAATATAATTACAATACAACATATGAACCAAACAATTGCGTACACACATACTCTTACCTTAGATTCTTGGCCAAACTACACAAGCAACCCTATAACATGTACATTTCATGCAGGTATTCACTTAACACATAACAACACCACATAATATAACACCTCCAATATTTGAACCCAAAAAATTTATTTTTAAGACAATGGGAAAGTGATTTGAAAAGAAAAACCAAGGAATGTTACCACCATATCAACCATGAGAGATGTGTGATCATCACCTAACCTATGCCTAATGTAAGGAAAAACAGAGCGAGGAACAATATAATGCATACTCACAACAAGAATGTGACACTACAAGAAGATAAAGACTAGAACCATATCATAGATAGAATGTACTTGATAGCTTACAAAATCAAATACAAGAATCTAAGCCAAGAGTTTAAATAACCGAGACTACAAAAACATCCCAATGTATTGGGAAAAATACTGATAAGTGGTTAGCCTAACTCTTAGGTATAATTGTAAACCTCTAACCCCAAGCAATGACTCGCTAGTGGCCCACGTATCACCTTTAGCACACTCTAACTGAGAGTCATAATCCTACAAATCGTCATCTACTCTCTGGACCAGAAGCTGGATCATCACAGTGACCACACAAGCATAGTATCAATATGGTAAAGTACTGGCAAAGCATACTACCTATAACATGGAAGGCTCATGCAGTACATTGAGGTCATATAGCAACATGACATTCAACCTACTAGAAAGGTAATATACGAGAATAGTGATAACATATGAATACCTCAATGAGACTCGAGGATATACATTTACACACAAGAATGGTTTTCCACAATAATCCATATAAAAGTAAAACACATAATGCCAATATCCATGATGGGACTAGCGTAGGACTACAACTCCCACCACTGCATCACACTGGCGCCAATGGGCTTTTCTCAGGGATCTTCAACATCCACCACACTTAGTCTCATAGGTGAGGGGGAATACGCTAAATTTTGGGTATGTCTCACCCGAAGTACGTAACCATAGAATCAAAATAATGCCAATATACTATGATGGGATGAACGTAGGATTGCAAATCCTACCACCGCATCATACTAGTGCTGAGGGGCTTATCTCAGGGATCATCAACATCCACCACACTTAGTCGCCTAGGTTAGGGGCATAAAAGATAACCAAATCTTAAGTATGCATACTAGGAAGGCCTCTATGATTCTATGATCAAAATTCCACATATCAACCAATTGGGTGTTTTAAGTGTTGACACCAAACACTAACCAAGGCATTAAGACACCAAATTGGGTGTTTAAAAATAACACCAAACTCACACAAGGAATTAAAGCCACTAAATTAGGTGTTTAGAGATAACACAAAACTCATCATACTAATTGGGTGTTTAAGGATAACACCAAACACCTCATACTAATTGGGTGTTTAAAGATAACACCAAACTCAACCAAAAGTAAGTCTCAAATACCATCATATTAGTTCATATTAACTTAGGTTAATCATGGTTGAAATCATATTTCAAATTGTTTTAAATACATGGAATAATCAACATAAAAGGCCCAAGAGAAATACAACAAATCATAACAAATTAGGTGGTTTTTAGCTGGACTAGTCGATCAATCCTTAAACTAGTCGACTGATCTAGTCGTATCAGACTTGAGCTAAAACAAAACCAGAGAACCAATCGACTGGTTGGCCTCATTAGTTGAATATTTATGAGAACCAATCAATTGGTTATCCTCATCTGTTAACTATTCATGAGAACCAGTCGACTGGTTTGGTTAGACCGGTTGATGGGTCTAACTAGAGACCAAACCACCTTGGTCTACAGGGACACCAATTGATAGGTTTGACCAACTAATCAACTATTCATCAAGACTAATCTACTAGTTTACCAAAACAATCAACTAATTTCATGATCAATCGATCTAAAACTCTAAACCATTGGACTGCTCGCAGAATTAGGCAACTGGTTTAAGGAGCTGGTCGATTGGTCTGGATGAAACACACACCAAATTTCACCACATTTTACCATATTAATCCTAACATACTTCTATGTCAAAACACACATAATAATTCATGATTTACACATAGAATCACATGGACACATGCTGATGTACACACTTGACCAAATCATGCTCAACAATCAATTTTATGCTTAAAAATAGGAAACTCAATAACACTTACTTGAGAAGGATTATCCCATATGCTCATAACATGAAACACAATCAGATTATACTCATATAAACACTAACACATGGAACCCCAATATACCACATAAACCTAATTATGTTAAAGATAAGAATGCCTTATCTTGAAGTAATTCTTTTAGCATAAGACTCCTACGGGATGGCCTTTCTAGTAGAACTTCGATTCTGTTTGACTCAAAACAGGGTGTTAAAGAGAAGCAGAAATATCAAACTTTTCTCAACCTTAATTCTTACTTGTTTAGGAAAAAAAAGAGAATTAAAACCAATATTAGAATGAGAGAAAAGGAAAAAATGCTTGCATAATTAAAGGAGAAATTCATAGAGGATATCTGCTTCTTAGTAGAAGGAAGAAGAGGGAAAAATGGAAAGTTGTTCGACACTTATTGAAATCTTCACAAGAAGAAGGGAGAAGAGAGCAAGAACATAAGTGTGGAATGATTCTAGATCAATATAATGAAAGCTATAGGAGCAAGCTAGTCTACATCATCAATGAAAAGAGGGATGGGATCGATAAGGTTGAGTGTGGGCAAGATAAGAAGTAAAAGATGACTTGATGGGGGTGTTGAGGGGTTGAGTGCAGTTAGAGATGGGTATGAAAGTAGGTTGGTAAGTCAGGGGAGAGTCCACAAAGTCAAAAATTTATGCCATAGCTATCATAAGATAGAAGGAAAGGTGAGGGAAAAAGGAGAAGAAAGGCTTGCCTCCAAAAGTGGCTTTTTTTGGAAAATTTTTGCTAATTAAAATCATAAAATGGTTCAATTAATATGAAAATAATACCAGAATACTAAAACATACTTATTAGCATAATTGAACACAAATAAGAAGTTTTCATAATCAATAGAGATAAATTTGAATCAAAATTAGACATGGATCTAAAATTACAGGCAAATCAGTCGATCAGTTTGGGTAAACTAGTTAAATGGTTTGTCGAGAAGAAGAACATAAATTTTTCTAGCACACCAGGTGACTGGTACCCCTAAAATTCACATTTTTATTAGAATTTTAAGCCCATTTCAAAACAAAAACTCATTTATTCTATATCAACATAATTTTGAATACAATTTAAAGGATTTTAGGATGGGGCATTACACATAAACACAAAACCCTGGCTATAATTATATCCTTACCAAAATGTCTCTAATCTTGAAGCAAGAAAACCCTACACCTCCTCTTTTATGGACATTGGAACAATACCTAAAAATGGGAATACCCAACTTAGGCTATCTTATCCTTATTCCCCATTTTTTTCTTTCCTTAAACAAATAATAATAATAATAATAATAATAATAATAATAATAATAATAATAATAATAATAATAATAATAATAATAATGATGATGATGATGATGATGATGATGATGATGATGATGATGATGATGATGATAAATATAATTAAAAGAAGCTTAAAATGGATGAAAGGAAAGTGGTGTGACCAGAATAGGAAAGAGGAGTGGAGGGTAGTGTGGCGGTGGTGCAAGATGGAAGTATTTTTTTTGTTGGGAAAAGAGTAGGGATTAGTCCTTTGGGGGTTGTGGGTGCTGTTGGCACTAGATAGGCTAGTGGAAGGGGAGGTGGGTCACTACTAGTGGTGGAGTGGTCGAGAGGGAGTTAGGAGAAAAAGGAGAAATTGGAGGGGAAAAGGTGGTGGAGAGGGTTGGTTGCATAGGGTAGGCACTTGTACAAGAGGTGGAGGTGTGACAGTGGTGTAGAGAAAGGGGAATGGGCTAGTGGTGGTGGTGGTGGTGTGAGGTGGTGCAAGGTGGCATGACCTACCCAATTTTCATGCTTGAGGAGGGGAAAGGAAGGGGAGAAAGTGGGAGGCCAGGGGCTTCATAGGTGCATGAAGATGCAAGGAAGGGAGAGGAGTCGAACTTGGGTGGCAGTTGAATGCAAGAGTAGGAAAGGGTGTATGGGTGAGGTCGACGAGGGTGAAAGAGAGGGGAGGCAGTAGTGAGGGTATTTATAGGTTGTGGGGGAGGATAAGGATACGAGAGGAAGGGGAGTTGCAGGGGGCACTGTAGTGGCAAAGGAGGATGATGTGCAAGCTGTGTAATACAAGGGGTGTAGAGTCGTGCAGGGGGGATTGTGCAGGGGCATACTAGTGTGCATGCCTTATATAGATGGAAAGGGAAAAAGGAAAGGGAGGTTGGATGGTGATAGGTCGTGGTTGTGCGAAGATGGTAGGGGGCATACTGGTTTGTAGAGCGGGGGGTAGGGGATGGGGAGAGAAAGGGAAAAGGAGAAAGAAGGGAGGGAGAAAAAAAGGAAATAAAGAAAAGAGGGGGGTTTGGGTCGTCACCTAGGGAAAAAGACAAAAGGGAGGAGGAAGGGAGTTGGGTTGTTTAGGGGAGAAAGGAAAAGAGGAGGAGGAGGGACAGTGTAACACCCCCAAAATTCACTATTGAAAAATTTTGTTTTATTAAAATAATCAGTGGAAGCGAAATATCAAAACCGTGAATTCTAAGAATATTACTGCCATACTTAGTATCAAATCGGTTCACTCATATCGTTTCAGTACCAAGTGCTAAGGCTAAAGGAGAAAAATACATCTTACGAGAAACTTAAACAAATAATTAAATCAGAGTAGCGTACATATCACTTTATAAAAATAAAATCCACCAGTGGTGGTTATAAATCAACAAATACATTGAAACCATAAATTTTAAAGGCGAAAGAATACAACCCTAGGATTTTGCGGATAATACCTTACGCTCTTTCCCGAGCACCCACTTGAATAGCACCTGAAAATGACCTGCAAGGGACACTGCCCATTGAATAGGCAGGGGCCCCACGAATGGAACCCTTCAGTACTACGATACTGAGTAACCCTTTAAAACACACTTAACAACAAGCCCGCAATACAACACATGATACTACATACATACATAATGAGAGGTAAATACTTAATGTCCACATTCATACATTTACATACTTAACAAATCAATCAGATCTTAATAAGCCATAAAGAACAATCGATACTTCTGAGCCTTAAGCCCTTAGTCCATCATTAACAATCATATCGGATTATAAATATCTATGTGAGTGCGAGAGCCCCACTATTATAGCTGGTGGACCGGAATACATACAGGACAAAATGCTCCTGACCACTATTATTGCCGGTGGATCGGTCTCCAAGGCAGAACGCTCCTGGCCACTATTATTCGCTTGTGGACCAGTCTGGTCTCGACTCACAGGGTGTTCCACTACAAGTGATTAGTATTTTTCCATAATTTATTCACAACCAAATCAAGTTTATTGAGCTCGAGACCCCCACTATTGTAGCCGGTGGATCGGAATACAAATATACATCATCCAGGGCAACAAGCACCGGGGCCACTATTATATCCGGTGGATCGGTACTCATAACATCATCCAGGGTAAAATGTCCTGGGCCACTATAATATCCGGTGGATCGGTACTCATAATATAATTCAACTGGGCCCGACTCATTAATCTTTTACTTTCACGATTAGTGTTTTCCCTTTTTAATCAGCACAACAATTCCATTTATTTGCCTCGATAGGGAGATTAAGATCCCGAGACACAAAGGTACACCGATCGCATTGGTGCATATGAGCTACTCAGTATCCTTCAACTATCAACCCAGAGACGCAAATGTACCCTAGTCGTACTGGTACATAAAGCTAACTCAATACCCTATCGACAAGGACACCTAATCCATAAGTATGCATACCCCCTAAATAGGTCCGTAGAGCTAGAAAGAGTAAGATATAGGGCTTAGCTGGGGCACAAAAGCACACTAGCAAATACCAGAATAACCGTGGGCTAAACCACGTCCTTAGGGTAGCGACCCCTAAAGAGTTACCATTCTCGATCTCGAAGTCTTTCACTTTAAGTATTAGTGTCTTAATTAAGGTGATCACAAAAGCACGACAATCAAATACTTATTCACTTTCAATCGTTTTGATATCGTTAGATATTTCTTATTCAAACGGTTATCCAAGGTAACACAGAGGAATCATTAAGGCCATCATAATCTCATCTAATTCTGAATTAGGAATTCATTCTCGTGATATTTACTACTTATCAAATACTCTTATCTTGCTATTCAACATTATTTGAGTCATATTACGAAATTTCACTATCACAACGACATGTTAGATACAAATCACTCATTTACCCCTTACTTATATAATTGCTAAGTTATCCCTTCCTTACTTGACAAATTACCATATTACCCTCCTTGTTGCATAATTACCAAATTACCCCTTACTCGATTTAGGTTACTAAGTTATCTCCCATACTTATTAGGTCACTAATCCCCCTTTATAATTGTTACACTTAACATATTTTCCATTTGTTTGGTTAGATTACTAATTTGCCCTTTTCCTTTATTATAGTTAACAAATTGCCTTTTAGTTGGTCAAATTACCAAATTAGCCTTCTTCATTATCCTAATTATCAAATTACCCCTTTAGTTGGTTAAATTACCAAATTACCATTCTCTATTATCATAATTATCAAACTACCCTTCTCCATCATCAAAATTACCAAATTACCCTTTAGTCGGTTAAATTACCAAATTGCCCTTCTATATGGTCGTAATTTACCAAACTACCCTTCTCCATTATCAAAATTACCAAATTACCCTTTAGTTGGTTAAATTACCAAATTGCCCTTCTCTATTATCATAATTACCAAACTACCCTTCTCCATTATCAAAATCACGAAATTACCCTTTAGTTGGCTAAATTACCAAATTGCCCTTCTCTATTATCATAATTACCAAATTACCCTTTTATTGATTAAATTAGCAAATTGCCCTTCTCCATTATTATAATTACCAAGTTACTCCTTTCCAATTTCCACTTTACCCCTTTTATTTTCAAAATTACTATTTTTCCCCTTTACTTTCAAAATTACCATCTTACCCCTTAACTTCCAAAAATTACCATAACACTCTTTCACTTATAAAATTATCATTTTGCCCCTTTCCATCCAAAATTACCATTTTGCCCCTTTAATTACAAAATTACCATGTTACCCTTTAATTACAAAATTACCATTTTACTCTTAATTACAAAATTACCATTTTACCTCTTTACCCCCAAAATTACCAATTTACCCTTTACTTCCAAAATTACCAATTTATCCTTTTTACTTACAAATTACCATTTTACCTTTTACTTCCAAAATTACCAATTTACCCTTTTGACTTACAAATTACCATTTTGCGCTTGCCTCTAAATTTACCATTTTACCCCTTACTTCTAAAATTATCAATTTACTCTTTTCACTTACAAATTACCACTTTACCCTTTATTACGCCACTTATATTAAATTATCATCACCACATGAAATATTAATATTAACACCCCATTCTCATTATCCAACTCTACAACTATCATATTTAATTCAATACTCATTAACACCAATAATTATTAGGTCACATTCTTGTACAAGACATATTACTAGGATACCCCTAGGGCTCACAATAATATTAACCATGCATTAAAGATCACAATAGCATAATACAACATGGATAAATGCTTAACATTTTCATTAATAACCAAACTCTTACCTTAAATAATATTTCGATAAATAGCATATAATCTAACATGCTCCATTTTTATTAATCAACACAAGAAACTACATATAGGCTTTTTAAAATTTCGGAGGATTACAGATAGTGCTTGGGCCACTATAGCTCAGCCTAAGGCCCAAGTGGGGGAAAAGGGACAAAGAAGAAGAATAAGGAATCAAAGAAAAGGAAAAGAAAAAGAAAGGAGAAAAGAAAAGAAATTGAGAAACAAAAGAAAAAAGAAAGAGATGGTGGGATTTTGGGAAAATTAATAAAAATAATTAAAAATTATTATATTTACCTATAATTTATTTTAGACTAAATAATTAAAATAAGGCTTCTAAAAAATAAATTTTAAATCTCTTATTATTATTATTATTATTATATGTACCTATATTTTATTTCATTTATTCTTAGGAAATTTTTTAGGGTATTACACTTGCCCAACCAAGGCATTATGAAAATTGATTAATGATGGCGGTTGGTCATCTTCAATCTCAAGATCATTGATCTTCTCCATAAAAAAAATATTTGTCATCTGGTCAATCAAATTACTTAGCATCCATGGTTTACGCACTAGAATGAGATAGTGAAGGAATGAAAGGCCATTGACACTTGTTAATATAGGTTCTCTTTGGTGATAAAAGAGAGGATTTCAACTACATTTGATTAGAGGAAGAAAATAAAGTATTGGTGTAGGAATTCATGCAGGGGAAACCCTAGGAGGGGATATAGTGTCAAGGAGGCACCATATTATTAAGTAAAGCTCTTTGCTATTTTGATTGAACACACATTATTGAGAATTTTGATAGATTATATTCTTATCATCGTCACAATATTATGTTCTTGAAGAGTTTTTTTTCATTTCCCGATGAACTCATTAACTTTCATAGCAAAATTATTTTTTATTATCACTTAGGGGTAAGCTATATGTTTCATTTTTATTTATTATTTTGTTTTCATATGTATTTGTTTATGTTCGCTTTCGCAATATAATCATAACATTTACAACTAATGATATATATAAAATGTCATGTTTATAATGACTAGCACTAGTAGGTATGGACAAATTGGCCAAGTCGTTAAGGTCACTACAGTAAATGTATCTATTCTATTTCACTATAAAATATATAAACTTTGTAAATGAAAAAAAAAATAGTTGGAGAATACTATGGACTTTTCAGTTTAATTGAAGTATAGATCTACTAATTTAATGGTGTTTATACTATACTATACTATACATATATGCATGCATGCATACATACATATACAATAGTATGAAAAATATTTTTGAGGCAATGATGCTTGAATACTTTGATTTTTTTTAGTAGTAGATCAGATGGTAAAAATATGGTTTTAGGATTAATCTTGTTATTATTGACATTATAGTGTACTAGTTAATCCTTATATTAATGGTTTTATTAGAATGATATTATACAAATATGTGTTCTATTGGTAAAATAAATATAGAAATATAAAAGCATATTATTATAATTTAAATAAAATAATAATCCTCAATTATGAGATATAATATTTTTTTAGTACATTTTGGAGGGGGAGCTCAGGTGCTCGAGGTAGAAATCAGACCTATGGCCGATAGTTTGTAAACATCTGATTGGTCTATTTAGCTAATTCCCTGATTGATATAAGACTTAAAGAAGAAATTAAGTCTAATTTAAGCAAACCTAATTTAGGTCCAATTAACATAGCCTAGGAAACAAAAATTGTAAGTGATCATTTGGCAAGATAGTGATAGAAGTGAAAAAAATATAATATTAGATTATTTTATATTTTTTTGATATGAAAATGACATAATTAAAATTTTTTTATTAATACTGTTACTAATATTATCATTACAAGTATCATTAATTTTATGTTTTTTTACCACTCTTAAAATTTTAATGTTATGATTTGAATTTTTCTTATTTGATGAATTTGAAGAAGAATTTATGATAAAGTTCTTTTTTTAAAAAAGAAATATTTTTAAGTATTCATTTGGATTGGGGTGAATAGAGGTGAATGAAATCATCTGTTTTCATTCATTTTGTTTGGAAGCCTATGTAGCAATATTTATATAGATTAGTTATTCATCTTGAATCACCTCGAACCACCTTATTTTCGTTAAAATTGAAATTGGGAGTAATGAAGGTGACTAGTAAAGGATAAAACTCACATCCTATAAGCTTCATTCACCTCAATTCACCCCAAATACAAGTAGGATTAAAAAAATTCATTTAGATTAGGTTAATATTAGTCAAACAATATTTTAGAACATTAATCTAAATTTATCTCTATTTTTTTCCATCTAGATAATTTTTTTAATCTTTTGTAATACCCCCATTTTTAACATTTAAAATTTTTATTTTAGTATAAGAAATTATATAAAATAATAAATGTTATTGCCACACTTAGTGTAATATTCCATAATTTTGAATATTATTTTATGACCATTATTTTTCTATTTAGTGTATTAGATGTGTCATCTCATAGTCTAATATTAGAAATCTTATGATAGAATATTTAAATAAGGTATTATTTAGCTTTATAAATTATTTTGGTTTATATGATAACATTACAACTTCATATAATATACTTTCTCTAAGATTTATAAAATATTTTGAGTATTATAGTTTATGTGGTTCTGTGGTAATTATAATATTATTTTTTTGATAATATTATATTCATAGATTTAATTTCCTTCCCAAAAAATGTCTTCTTACCATGTGTTTGCTATGCGTGTTTTTTTTTAAAGTTATGGTATAATCATCAACATAAATAACTTATATATCTGAAGGCTATAAGAGCTTCTCACAGATTGACTACCCCATTGTTGATCATTTGTGGACCAAATTACTTTCAAGGCAACACATTATCCTCATAATTATTTTATTATTAATGTTCGGGACCCATTGCCAACTCTCTATTCATGTATCATCATTTGTTAGTGTCTTTACACCGCCATTGACTTCTTACCGTATATTTTCTACATGTTTTTTTTATAATTATAATATAATCATCAACATAGATAATTTATAACTTCAATGTGGGTACTAGCACTACTTGATCTAGTGTTATACTTTGGAATTTAATGTTGATAATAATGGCATGGAGTGTGCTCTCACCGGAGACTCCCATAAGAGTTTGCCTAAGGGATTCGAAATTGCTTGCGGCCATTAGCCATGGCAAGAAATAACCGCTCGAAGATGTCGTCCTCAACAACTAAGAAAGGGTCCAGGTCTCAATGCACAAAAACTCCATCGATTGGACTGACTAGCGAAAACTCTGAGTTGAAACCTAGAACTATCATAGATGAGGAGGTGAGTATCGTGCGAAGAATCCTGTAAACTCCTCCTATGGAACTTGCATCGGATTATGAAATTAAGAATTCACCAAGAAAACCAAGACCCAAGAAGACAATCCCCAATAGATGCGAACTGATTTAAATTGCTCGAACTTAAGTTAGAGGGAAATTCTTATGCAAAACTGTCGGGAGTAATCTGTCCTTAACCTTGCCTATGCTCCACCTATCATTGAGAATGGAGTTGTAAAGGCTAAATTGAAACTACAAGAACTTGCGAGAGAAGAGGAAAAATGAGCACACACATTAATTGGGATAGTTGTTGGATATCCGCCTATCCTCGCTCAATTGAGAAAATTTGTTGAGGCTCAATGGACTTCAGTCTCCCCCCGCAGACTTACCTTTATGATCAAGGTTTCTTCCTTTTCAGATTTCAATCTAAACTTGATTGTCTTACTATCCTTGAAAAGCCTTTTTGGTCCTTTGGGGTACGTGCACTGCTTCTGAAGAAATGGAACCCAATGTTGTCACTAGATAACATATAACGGAGGAAGATGCCCCTCTGGATCACTCTCACAGGACTCCCATTGGTATGCAGGTCCGTAGACTCCTAAAGCAGAATTGAGAGTTGCTTGGGTGTGCCAATTTGTGCTGACATGATCATTGCTACTCGCAATATAATATCATATCCAAGGATATTAGTAGAAATAGATGTTAGCAAACCAATTGTGAATTATGTTTTCATTGATACACCTATGGGAACAAGAACTCAAAGAGTGAATTATAACTGGAGTCCTAAGTATTGCATCAAATGTGACAGAGCATGACATGATAATGGACAATGCAGACCATTTGCTCCTCTATAAAAATGGTAGAGGTGAGAAAGTTTGGAGACCAAAAAATATTTAAGTGCAACAAACTAACCATAACACTAAAATTTCTATACCTAACAAGGGAAAAGGCATCTTGGAGGATGACATAGATCTGATGACTTACAAGGACTCCCTTAATGATCTAATCTTCCCTCCTCTTCCATCGAATCAAAGAAAAGTAGGCACATCCTCTAAAGGAGGTCAGCCCTCTGTTGTGAAATGAAGCTTGCAGCATGGAATATCAGAGGAGATGTGTAAGTTCTTACGAACACAAACCCTTTTTGTTATTGGTCTTATTGAAACTAGGTTAAAGCATAGTAAGGTAGATGCGACACATAAAAAAATAGCTCCGCATTTTAATTTTCACACAAATCATTATTCTCATTATAATGGAAGAATAATGCTTCTTTGGAATCCCACTGTTATCTCCTTAACAGTCCTATCTGAAGCTGGGCAGTATATTCATTGTGTAGTGAATGATTTACTGATTCAAACTAGTCTTTTGGTGACTTTTGTATATATGTATAATTCTAGTATTGAGAGACAACACCTTTGGTGTGGGTTAAACCATCTCAGCAAACAAGTAGCTAAAGTTTGGATAATTCTTGGTGATTTTAATGACATCCTCTCTACTACGGAGAAAATGGGTGGTCAGGTCCATCAAGGTGAAATAGATGACTTTGCTACTTGTCTGCAAAGTTGTGGGGTTGGACCTATTCCTATAGTTGGTCCACTATTCACATGGTCAAATAATTAGCATCCTCCCCAGAGAGTTCAGTGCAAGCTTGATAGAGGTCTTGGTAACCATATTTTATTCCAAAAATTCCCTAATGCAAGAATTGAGGTTGTAGAGCACTGCCTCTTTGATCATGTCTGTCTTATCCTTACTATCAACCAGGATGAGCACCAAAGGAAAAAGGATTTTAAATTATGCAATTATTGTACAAATCACGATGAGTGTCTGCACAGAGTGAAGCAAACATGGGATACTCAGATTGAAGGCTCGAAGCAATTTCAGGTGATGTAAAAACTCAAGAGATTGAAAGGGGAGTTAAAAATTTTTAATGCAACTTATTTTGGCCATGTAACCCATGGGGTAAAAAAGGCTAAATAAGAATGGGAATAGATAAAAAAAATACTCTGTAAGCTGACTCCAACAATTGTCATCTTCTAGACAAGGAAACATAAGCTAAGAAGAGATGGTGGCACATATTACAAATTGAAGAACATTACCTTCAACAAAAGGCTAAGATCAACTTTGTCAAATTGGGGGATGGAAATAATGCTTATTCTATGCTAAGGTTAAGGAAAGGCATATTATAAACTCCTTAACATAGCTGCATAACCTCAATGGTAACAAGCTATTATCGTGGCCAAACATAGATAAAGAAATTATTGATTTTTACAAATGCCTGTTGGGAACTACAAGTATAAGTCTCCTCCACCCTGATCCAGAGGTGTTCGAGTAATGGCTAACTCTCTCTACAACAAGTAGATTGCACCTCCTAAAGTTGATTTCAGAGTCTAAAGAGAGGAAAGCAACTTTCAGCATGGGTGATAATAAAGCTCTAGGTCCTGATGGGTACAATGCTCACTTTTTTAAAACAACATGGTGCATTGTGGGGGATGATATATATGAAGCAATAAAATAGTTCTGGAATATAGGTTTTCTTTTAAAAACCCTAAATACCACAAGTATCCACTTAGTGACAAAAACCCAGCATGCTACTTACATTACAGAATATAGGCCCATTACTCTCTATAATGTGATCTATAAAATCTTCTCAAAAGTGATTACTAACAGACTCACTGAACTGCTTAGTGAAGTGGTTGGTGAAACCCATTCCACTTTTGTCCCCAGAAGGTGGATAGGAGATAACATCTTACTAGCACAGGATTATTGAGAAAGTATAAAAGGAAAAATATAAGTCCCCGTATGATGATGAAAGTGGATCTGAAAAAGGCTAATGTCACTCTAGAATGGTAGTTTTTGTAGACAATGTTAAAGGGATTAGGCTTTCCTTTTCACTCTATCAATTTGATCATGAAATGCCGCAAAACTATAAATTTCTCTATAAGCTTACATGTAAACCTTTCCAAGGGAGGAGAGAGATTTGACAAGGAGACCCTCTATCCCCTTACCTATTTGTCCTTGGTATGGAGTATCTAAATAGGTTGATGCAAACATTATGCAAGGGGATTGGATTTAAAGGTCATATTGATTGTAAATGGTTGATAATTGTCAATCTTTGTTTTGCATATGATCTACTCCTTTTCTACAAAGGTCACTTGAAATCATCCCACCTTATCAAGGAGAAATTGGATATATTTACTGCCATGTCAAGACTTAGTGCCAACCCATAGAAAAATCATGTTTATTTTGGAGGAGTTCAAGCTGATATTAAAAGGAAGATTTCCGGGTACTTGAATTATAATGAAGGAAAATTTCCTTTTAGGTACCTAGGAGTAACCTTGGGTAGTTCATCTCTGACTACCACACAATATCAGCCTTTAATGAAAAAAATCACTCAAAGATTAAAAGCTCAGACTCTAATATACTTAAACTATGTGGGTAAGCTCCAAGTTCTTCAATCAGTGATCTTTATTATCACAAATTTTTAGATGCAAGTCTTTATGCTTTTTAAAGTTGTTGTGCATCAGTTGCACTCTAGTTGTAGAGGGTTCTTCTAGAGTAATATGGAAGCAAGGAAGAGGAAGGCCCCATTTCTTAGACCAAAATTTATCACCCCAAAGATGAAGGTGGATTAGGCCTTTGATAGTTGTTACCTTAGAATGCAACCTGCTTCTACAAAAACTTATGGAGATTATAGGTACAAAAAGAAAGTATTTAGGTTAAATGGATCCATGAAAAATACTTACGCAGATTAGACATTTGGCAAGATTATATTAAAATAGATTCTTGATGGATAACAAAACTCATTTTCAAAATGAGGGATTTAGAGTAGGAAGCCTTAATATCCAGTAGTGATAAATGGAGGTTCAGTGTTGACAAAATGTACAAGACCTTGAAGCATAGAAATGATAAGTTTATGTGGTATAACCTTGTTTGGATGCATCATGGAATGCCTAAACACAAAATTATCTATTGGATGGATTTCCATGAAGTGTTTCTAGTGAAGACTAAGCTCAAGACGTGGCATGTTACTACTTCTTCTATTTGTGAAGTTTGTCAGTAGGATGATGAAGATCTCAGTCATCTCTTAGTTTAATCTACTGTTGCAAATCATCTCTAGAGAAGAATTCTTAGTTGGATGATATTACCTAATTTCTTCACTACATGGCAAACTATATTCGATGGATGATCAAGGTTACAAGAAGTAAATATTGTCATGCTAAAGTGTTAAGGATTGCTTTTGCTACTTTGATTTATAAGATTTGGATCAACAGAAATGAAGTTGTTTTCCAAAAGAAGCAACCTATCGTAGAGAGTATAAGTAAGAAGATTATCCAAGAGGTTTTCATGAGATGCAGTCTTATCAAGAATGAAAAAAAAGCAAAGATTTTTGAATCTTTTAGATCATTAGAAGTAGTTGATAGGTGACTAGGAGGTTGGATGTCCTTTTGACTTATTTGAGTGTCTTTTGTATGGCATCTCGCATATCGATACTTTGATGTACATATTGCTCATTTTGGTAATACAATTATTTAATTACGAAAAAAATAAAAAAATAATAATGGCATGGATTGTCTACATGTTTTCACGGCCTTGAATGTCATAGCTGTGTTTGTGCTCAATAACTAGATTATGACTGTAATATCCCAAAATTTTGAAATAAAAAAAATAATTTAACCTAATTTCTAAATTTTATTTTATTTAATGATCCTAACTTAATTATAGGTAATTTATATTAATTTTTTTATTAGTACTAAATCAAAATTTTACTCAAAAAATCTAACCTAAATCCCATACACAAAAATTACCTTTTCCCTTTTCTCTTCTTTTTTTTCTTTTTCTTTGTTTTCCTTTTTCTTCCTTTCTTTTTTGTTCTTTTTTTTCCTTCCTTCCTGGTTTACGTCATCTCCTTGTCTATACTTCCTTTTTTTTCCCTTTTCTTCTCCCCTTAGGCGACCCAGACCCCCTTTCTTTCTTCCCTTCTTTCTCCCCAGGTGGCTAGGCCCATTCCCCCTTCTTTTTTTCTTTCCTTTTCTCTTTTTCTTTCTTTACTTTTCTTCTTTCCATTTTCTCCCTTTCTTCTTCCTTGCGTTCATCCCCTTCCTCACGTTGCCTTCTCCCTTCCATTTTTGTGCCTGCACCTACACCCCTACATGTATCCTTCCCACTTTTTCCCCTTCGGCCATATAGAGCCATGCACGCTAGCCTGTAGCTTACACCCCTAACCTACGCCTCTGTCCCACCTTTACATCTTATAACCACCCTCACCTCCTCCCCGCAGCCATGCATGCCGAGACTACAGGGCCTCCTATCATCTTCCCCTCTCCCTCAGTCACACCCTCACCTATAAATACCCCTTAGAGCTCCTATTTCCTCTCCTCTCTAGCTATCACACCTCCCTTGTTTTTCTCACCTCCCTCACCCCTACCATCTCCAGTGCCGTTCTACCACCATCAATGTCAAACCACCCCTTGCCACCTCTCTTCCCTGCCTACGCCCTATCCTCACCTATATACCCCCTTCTTCCTTTTTTCTATTCTCCCGCACCTATAGCCGTTCAGGCCACATTTTCTTAGCCATCATTTCTGGCCGTTCCCATCCCTCCTTGCCACCACCACGTTGGAGTCACCCTACACAAGTGCCCTAGCCTATGCAACCACCCTAGCAGCCTCCTTTTCCTCATTTTTCTTTCTCCCTCTCAGTCGTGTAACACCTTGAACCATCATCGATCGTCAATTCCACCACCACTAATCACCACCAACTCTAAACAGTCCTAGTTTCACAACCCCTCAACCTTAAACTTCCAACACTCACCCCTTTTCACTAAAATCAACCACTACCGCCATGACCACTGCGACTGCTGCCGCACTACCTACACCATTTTCCTCCCCCATCTTGGTCACCTCCATTTCCTTTCTCCACCTTCAGCTTTCCTTAGGCTAGGTACCCTTCTATTCTTAAAAAAAGAAAAGAAAATCTAAATTACATATATTCCCATTTACAGGTATTATTCTGGTGGTAGCGGAAGAGGAGGTGTAGGTCATGTGTGCTTAGAGACTGGAGTCGCTCCGGTAAGGATATAGTCATAGCTAAGATTTTTTTTGTTAATATATGTCCTTGTTGTGTGTTATGTGATGACTTACATAAAATGATAAATGACTCTAGTGTTGTATGTGTATTTTAGCTTGACAATAGCTAAAGGTAAGAAGATGTGTGGTTATGATTATATTAATTTCAAGTGTGGAAATTTTAGTGAGTCCTTGTGTTTGCTGCCTTGTGACTTAGGTAGGGTTTTTGAGACCTAGGGGAATTTTGATTAATATTGTGAAAAGTGACATTTAGGGTACTTTAGGTGTGAGTTGTCTTAAAATAGTTTAAAGATACTATACAAAATAAATGTGGAAAAAATAAGGAGGTTTATGGCAAATACAGTTTGGGGTGAAAAACCATGAGTTGAGTGAGTAAAAACCTAAGGGGAGTTATGATCATATGTGAGTAAAGTGGGGGAATGGTACTAGGAAGTGGATTTGGGATTAAAGATGACATTTTTGGATAGCCTTGTAGATTTGGGAAGTTCTTGAGTACTACAGAAGGCGATATGGCCAAAAGGTGGGATTAAGGTTTTGGGAGGCTAAGGCACAAAACCCTAGGGGTACGTTACTATCGCATATACAAAATTGGTGAGTTGGAATGTAAACTTTGAGTATGACATTAACCATGAAATTTTGGGAATGTGTACCAAATTTAGTAGCCATGCGGGATAGATGGAAGTAGTTATGACCAAAGCAAGGAATTAGGGTTTTGAAGGGGCTCCGAATAGGAAGGGTATTATCACACGTGTAAAATGAGGGAGTTAGGAAATGATATTCGATTTTATGTTTAAATATAGCATTATATGCATGGGTATGGAAATTGAGAGCTAGACAGACAATAGAGGAGGGGCTAGGCCAACCAACAGAAACTAGGATTTTAAGGAGTAACCCTATAGGCTAGTTATTATTATATGTAGAAAATGGAGGTAATAGGCCATGACCCTTGACTAAGGGCTTCCAATGACATGTTAGAGTTTTTTAGATAAATTGGGGACTCAAAAGGGATGCTAGAAGTGAGGATGTACTAGAGTTGTGATATTAGGGCTTCCAAGGGGAACAGGGTTATCTCAGGGTTGTAGTAGGGAGGGTGTCATGCAAGGGGTAGGTGTACATGGTTGTGTGATGAAACTAAAATAAATAAGACACAAATAATATACTAATCACTTAAAGTGGAAGGTCACTTAAGTCAGGCCCAATTGTATCTATGTATCCACCGGCGAGGATAGTGGCTAGGAGTGTCTTGCTCTAGAAGTTGTACCCTATACCGTTCCACTGGTGAGAATAGTGGGGGTCCTAAAATTAAGTAAATTAAACCAATGGATTATAATAACCCATGATAAGATATTAATTACTTCTAGTGGAATACCACATGGGTTAGAATTGGTTGTACCTTAATTATCAATCTACTAGTGATAATAGTGGCTAGGAATGTCCTTCCTTGTAAGTTGTACTTGTTTACTGTTCCACTGGTTGAGAATAGTGGGATCCCTAAATCCAACATGGATAAAATCACGAGTTGATTATTACTGTACTAATACCTTAAGCTCGGATAATAATAAATGAGTCGGTATAATCTTCTTATGCATGTGTCATCCCTTATTGTGGTGTTATTGGTCTCTATAACCTGCTTGACTATATTGTTACCTTACTTAGTATGTAACGTATTAATCACCCGTATCATGGTTGTTACTCATTCCTACAAGTAGAGACCCTTTTTGAGCTTATGCAAGTGAATGAGGACTCAATAGACAACTTTGTTGTATATGATGCTATGATTAGGGCAGAGTGATGCTATTGTGATCGGAGCTGGGGACCTAAGAGTGTGACATCTGGTTGTTGTTTTAACTAGTTTTCTTCTTGTTAATGTTTCAGTCAAACATTTATTTATGTATTATAGTACTCATTTGGGAATGAATACCTAACTCTTATTTATGATATGGATTGTTCTTATGCTACACTTATAATAGTTTGCGTACTGTTTTATCTTCCCATGTAGTTGGTGTAAGGATGGTCTAGGGCCATACTTATGACGGTAACATATCTTTTATGTTTGAATGTGCTTTCACTTAAAATGAAATTTTTTAGTAGTAAATTTTAGGGGTATTATAGTGACTCTAGTTGATAATGTAATAATTAAAAAAAAGAAGGTTGCAGACTTTATAATCTTTAAGTTACTCACTCCACATCATTTTTCTTCATGCTCTGTTGTAAATGTCCACAATGGTTGCATTAATTTGTTGCTTTTACTTGGGTCTCATAAAAATATATAAGGACATGCATGGTAGTTGTGGTGAAGGAATACATGCCTCTATTTCACTAATTTTATTATCACGGCTATTAAATAGCTCCAAGTATATAGAAGACCATGATGCCTACAAAATTAAGAGTCACAAAGTCCCTTATTCCTTTATATGGAGTCAAACATAGTGGAGTTAGGAAAATAGAGAGAAACATAGGAGCAATATAGATTGAATAATGCTTTATTATCTTGTATTAGTGTTTCATTCATATATAAAATAAAGCTCTAAGAATTATATATAATACAACTAGATACGTGAGGAACCAATTACCTGATAAATCTATAAGAGAAGTTTATATCTTCTCATAACAAATTCAATCAAATATAACTGAAAGATAAGATAACTAAACAAAAAATAAGGGCATGCATAACCCTTGCGAATCTCGACCACCTTATCATATGCCAATCTTTCTATTTCCCCCCTTTGAAACTAAGCACTCTTCTTTATCAATCTTTCTATTATCAGCTTTTTTTTCAACTTGATGAAAAACTACAGTGATAGAGCCTTAGTAAGTACATCTATTACTTGATCAATAGCTAGGACATGATTAACCATAATCTAACCAAGTGTAACCTTTTTCTATTAAAAAATATAAATCCAACTATAATTACTTGGTCTTAGCATATAACACTAGATTCACGAACAAGGAAATTTTTCTTTGATTGTCACACCATAATGTAGGATACATAAGATTAGAAACATGAAGTTCTTGAGGAAGCCATGATATCTAAATCAATTCAGTTATTGCACTTGCTAATCTTAAAAATTTAGCATCAGTAGTGGAGTAGTCCACTACATGTTGCATCTTGGATTACCAAGTGATTAGATTCTTTCCCAGGCACACACAAAACCCACTCATTGATCTTCTGTTATCAAGCTCATTTGCCTAATTTGCATCACTATCGTAAACTAAGAACAGCTGATTAGAAGATTTCATTATTAGACAATCTTTAATGGTAACCTTGAGATTCCTTATTATATATTTCACTATCTTCTAATGCGTACTCAAAGGCTATTGCATGACCTGCACAACTTTATTAACATAAATAAATATCCATTATAGTAATAGTAATTCATAGTAAGGCTCCAACCACATACCTATATTCAATGATATTGTAAATGGGATATCCTTCTTATTTAGAAAAATTCAACCCACAAACCATAGGTGCAGGAAGGGGTGTAGCTTCATTCATCTTAAATCTTCCCAACTAGTTTTGGATGTATTTTTTCTGAGATAATTGCATACCTATTATTGTACAAACCACCACTATACCAATAAAATAGTTTTTGTCTTCCTAAATTATTTAGAGGAAAGGAATGATGCAAAATATTAATCAACCTTTGCAACTAAGCCTCATCACTATTTATGATTATGATCTCATCAACATACACAAACACCAAAATAGTGGAGGTCTTTGTATGCTGAATGAATATAGAGTAATTTGCCTTTGATGATTTAAATCCCAATCGTTCAAGACATATATTTAGTTTCTCAAACCAAGCTTTAGGAGCTTGTTTTAGACCATAAGCCTTTTAAAGCTTACGCACTAAGGCCTTTTGTCATTAAACCCTGTCAGTTGTTTCATATAGAATTCTTCTCCTAGGTTGACATTGAGAAAGGCATTATTGACAACTAATTGGCTCACTAATCATTCTTAGCCAAGGCAAGAGTAGGCACAATCTTGATTGTTGTTGTAATACCCCAAAATCTAATTTTAGAAATTAAAAATAAAACAATAGTTATTAGGTAAGATTTAATTAAATATATCATTTTTAATAAAATAATGATATTATAATAATAATATTTATAGCCATAAAAGGAGAAAAATAATGTGGGGATCAAATTAGTAGAGGCTATAATTATTTACTAAACTAAAATAAATTTTAAGTGTATTATAATAATAATTTATAAATTAATAAAAAAATTATTTATTTATTATTACTAATTTTATTATTTCTAAAATTTCAAAAAAAATCCCAAACCACCTCACTTTTTTTTTTCTTTTCCCTTTTTCTTCTCCTTTTCTTCCTTTTTTTTTTATCTTTCTTCCCCTTCCCTCACGGGACTAGGCCCCACCCAATGCAGCCTAATCTCTCTCTCCTCCTCCTCTCCTCTCCTTTCCTACCCTCAACCCACTCTTCCTTCTTTTTTTCTTTTCCTTCGCACAACCCAGCGCCCCGTCCACGGACGCTCCCTATTTCCCCCCTTTCTCTCCTTCTTCCCTTTTTGTCCATATCTTCAACCTCCATGCAATCAACACTACCAGCAAGACTGCTTTACAACCCCATTTATCTCTATCCCCTCACCCTCTCCTCATCCTAACCTGTAGGGCATGCAGCTAGCACTGCCTTGCACTGGTCCCCTCCCTCTTATGACCCCAACACCCTTGTAATCCTACAAATTCCCTACCCTGTCCCCTAATCATGCGAGTTGCATCAGTCTGTACCCCATCTTATAGCTAACCACCTCCTCCCCTTTCCCTCTTCCTTTCTTTGTCTACTTCCCTCAATCGTCTCCCCTTTGTATACCCCTCTTGTGCCTCAATTACCCCTCTTTTTTTTCCATTCAAAAACCTTCCCTAGTCCTCCTTACACTACCTTGTTGCCACCATCGTCTCACTGCACCATCATCTCCACACCCTCCCTTCCTCTTCCCTGCATTTCCCTCCACCGAACGAGATATTCCCCTTCATCTTCTATCCTACTTGTGTAAAGTGGGCAGATTAAAATACCTTTTTACAACCATCTCCGTCGCGTGTGCTGCCCTATGCCGCCACCACCATAGCAACCACCACGTCTACTACCTCTGTTCCTGCCTAGAAAACTTTCCCCTACCTCCCCACACTAACATTCTCCCTTTCATTCCCCCATTCCTCCTCATTTTCTCTCCTTCTCTCCCAGTCACCACCACAACCACCGCTGCACCACCACTATAGGAGAAGGAGAGAAAAGGAGTGGGTTTATGGGTTAGAGGGGGGCATCTTTATCACATGTAGAAGCTGGAGAGTAGGGTTGTGATGTTTAGAGTGGGTTAAGTGGAGTGATGGTGTTGGAATCAAAAGGGGAGTATAGGCTATATGGGAAAAATGAGAGGTTAGGCCACATAGGCTAGATTAGGATTTTAAGGGGAAACTCTAGTAAGTGAGGGTGAGTTGAGGGGGAGAATTGGGAAAGTGGCCCTTGACCCATATGTATGGGGGTTTTTGGATTCATGGTGAGTAGGGTGGAAAGCAAAAAAGAGGCACTGGAGTCTTGGGGAGTGTAAATGTCCTAAGCTATGGGACAAGGTCATTCAGGTAGTTTGGGATGGAAGTGTGATAATGAGTCGGGAGTCCATTGAGGGCATGTATGTCTAGTTGGGGTTTACTTATAAAATAAGACACAAATAAAATACTAATTACTTAAAGTGAAAGAGTATTGAGCCAAGCCTAGGCTTAGGATGATTTCCATTTTACTGGCTATAATAGTGGCTAGGAGCATTCTTGCCCTAGAGATCAGTCAACTGGCTATAATAGTGGCTAAGTGCATTTTACCTTACATTAGCATTTTCATTTCACCAGTTATAATAGTGGAGGTTCCAAGCTTGATAAACCAAACCTTGTATGGTAACAAATCATGGGAAAGATACTAACTACTTACAATAGAATACCACGTGGGTCGAGGCCAGGTTAGGATGACTTTAAGTCCACTAGCTATAATAGTGGTCAAGTGCGTTCTATCCTGGAGTAGTATTTCTGACCACCGACTATAATAGTGGCTATGTACATTCTGTCTGAAAGTAGTTGGTTCTATTCCACCGACCATAATAGTAGGGTTCCCGTACTCACATGGATATAATTCGAGAAATGTGTGAAGATGATATTAATGGCCTAAATTCTAATAATGGTGACTAATTTGATTGACTTATTGCTTACATTATCTTCCTTTTACATGTTATGCTCTATCTTATCCATATGGGTACCTTACTCAGTACATAGTGTACTGATCACCCCCTTTCATGGGTGCTGCTTATTCCCACAAATAGTGGGCCCTCTTGAGTTTATGTAGGTAAGAGATGATGTCCTTGATGATTTTGATGCATATGATGCCTTGAGTGGGGCAAAGTGATGATTCGGTGTACCTAGTGTGGAGTCTAAAAGGGTGTTATCCGGACTTATCATTTTCAATTTTTCTTATCGTTTTTATTTCCCCTATAGTAGAATTTTTTTGTATTGTCTTTCGTTCATGTATTAACCTTAACATTTGTGTACTCTGGTTTTATTAATGAATGTAGAACTATTATTGTTTTTGTTGATTATTCGTGTTAATAAATCTTGTACCTTTAGCCTTATGATTAGTATGAGATTGGCCAGGGGTAATCTTATACGAATCACGGCAGTAGCACCCCTTGTTTTTAGTACATGGTTTCCCATAACAAATGAAAATTTTTAATTGCAAATTATGGGGGTATTACAGTTGTTAGCTTAGTTACATGATTGAAAATCTTAACAAAATTAATGCCATGGCTTTGTACATAACCCTTGGCAACCAGTCTATCCTTATACCTGGCTAAACTTCCATCTAGATTTCTCTTTAGTTTAAAGAATCACTTGCAACCAACCATCGTATTATCCCGAGGTGGAGGAGCAAGAGTTCAAGTCTTATTCTTCATAAGTGCAGAATATTCATCTTTTATGGCATTTCTCCATCGAGGATGACCCCAATATTGTTCTAATATTTTGGTTTCATGTGTATCCAAACACATAGTATAGAATTTAGGCTTAAAGATACCTCTTTTCCCTCTGGTAACTATTTGGAGAGAACTAGTGTGTTCATCCACTTCTTACTCACAAGAAGACTTTAATTGAGCTATTTTAGAGGAAGAATGTGATGAACCAAAACATAACTATAAAAATCCAAAGCGTACATTAGAAAAAAGAATGATGAAGTATAATGAAAGGCTAGATTTGAAGAGATCTATGAGTGATCATGTGAGAAATGAGAAGGTGAGGATGCACCTAAGACCTACTTTACAATGGGAAATTTTACTACCATCATATTACTAGAACCATTTCGTTTGTCACAAACTTAGGCCTAATATTGATGGTCCTTACAAATTTATCAATAATATTAGTGATAATGTTTATAGGTTTGAGATACCCAAAAATATGGGAGATATATCGAACACATTTAATGTTGGAGTTCTACTTCCTTATATTCACGATGAGCCTTTAAAAGACAATGATGTTGATTTTCAAGAGGGAGAAAATGATGTAGAAGCATCCATAATTGAGAATCCTAATCTAGTCATTAATTTACCCAAGTTTGAAAATCACAAAACCCTTCTTACTTGGAAAAATTAATTATCAATCAAACCCTATCCATGTAAGCTATGCAAAAACCTTTTTTTCCTCTTTTTCCTCCAAGCATCGAAAACACCTACACTAAGCCACATTTTAAAAGTGTTTTCCCTTGACTTTGAACCCTATTTTCCTTGGTATTATTGGCCCAAAAAATGTAGCAAATACAATCCCTATTGGAAGCTACATAATTAAGCTACAAGTCACTTTCAACACTAGGAAAGAACAATGCATATTTGGGGAAGAGTAAAAAAGGGTAGAAGATATTCCTTACTTATTTTTGTTGCTTACAAGGTTGAAAGGGGTCTTTGTCCCTTTCTTTTTGTGTAATATGGCTGTTATAAGTTGTATCATGTGAAGAGGTGGATTAAGAGATTCAAAAATTTGCCTAAGCACCTTCCCCATAATTGAAACACATAGGTTGGAGGCTTAACATGATTTTTTTACCCTATTAAGCTCTAAATGCAAGTATTATTTGGTTAATTTGTACTAGTTAATCCTACAATTATTTTATAAGTGTTAAGATGTCATGAAATGAAAGAACAAATCACCTTGGACTGCCATACTTTTTCTCTAAAGAGAGAGAGAGAGAGAGAGAGAGAGAGAGAGAGAAAGAGAGAGAGTCTCCACTTCAAACTTAAGGGCAAGAGTTGCAATTTCTTGCTAAATCTTACAAGATTTGTCCTCAAAGTTGTATACTATGATACCCCCATTTTTCAAACTTATATATTTTTATTTAAAGAGTTAAGCATGGAAGATAAAAAATAAAAACAAAGGGTTTTACTACCACACTTGGTACAAGTCTCGTTCCTCTAACATTCTCATACCAAGTGCTAACTCTAAAATAATTACTCTACGTAAATTAATAACGCAATCATAAGATTTAGATTATAGGGAACAAGCATATATATATCATTTTGAAAATAATGCACATTGGTGGTTACAACACTTAACAAAAGAAAATAACATAGGACATATGAGTTTAAGAAAATAACTAGAATTGAAGGTATCAAAAAGGACTCTGAATAATCCTAAGCCCTCAACCCGGACTACTAACTTGCGACTGAACTCGTAAGTTGACCTAAAAAAACTATTTCCCATTGAATAGGTAGTGCCCCACTAAAAGAACCCTTCAATGCAATAGTATTGATTAACCCATTATGCCAAACTAATATAAAAAACCAGCATGGAACACATATAAGGTATTGCAACCATACATGCTATAAAACATTAAAGGGTAGGCTCACATGCACAAGACCAATAAAATCCACAACATCATAGGTAGGCACTAAGGCTACTATCGAACCACAGGTAGGCATAGAAAACTAGTACCGAACCACATGTAGGCACAAAAGCTCCAACTGAACCACAGGTAGGTACAAAGTTTGCTACTGACTAATCCAACAAAAATAATTTTTATTTTTATTTAATTGAGAGGAAATCATATCAACCTGGAGATACTAAGGTACCCCGATCATATTGGCATCCGAAGTAATATAGTATCCTACAGACGATCAACCTAAAGATATAAAGGTACCCTGATCGCACTAGTACACAAATATAACATAGAGCCTTACCTACAAGGACACCTAATCCATAAGTATGCATACCCTCTATAAGTTTGTAAAGCTAAATAATTAAGATATAGGATATGGTTGGGGCACTAAGGTACACCAACAAAAATTCATAATCAACAGTAGGCTAAATCACATCTTTAGAGTAGCAACCCCTAAAGAGCCACCATTCCCTATATCAAGGTATTTCACTTTAAGTATTAGTATTTTATTAAGATGACCATGAAATTACAATCAATCACATTTATTTGGCTTCCGTACTTAAATATTTTACTCATTTCTCATTTATTAAAGATATCCATGACTAAGATCATTACCAAGGTTAATCATAAAAATATACTAAAGCTATCATATGCTCAATTATTCACATTTGGGCTCATTAGGCTAAAAATGACAAAAAAATACCCCTAAGATAAAAGTTATCACATTACCATCCTTTTTAAATAGTAAATCCATTTGATATATTCATTTATCATAAAAGGCTAAATCACAATAATTAAATTATTTATCAATTAAATAAATTATCAGTCAGGCTAATTGATTATTTTGCCCTTAATCATGATTCTACACATAAAATCCTAGGATGTACTTTTATTTCATCCAAAATCGCATATTCACATACTCAATAATAAATAACACATATTATGCATACTTGTTGGGAAAAATATCATATTACATACAAATAACCAAATTGCCCCTAGAGTACACAATAATAATAATTATCCTACAAATATGCTTAAGCATGCTCAACCTATCATTTACTTGTACATATCATAATTAACATTGTACGAAAATATTTTTCATAAGATAACATGCTTCCTTTTTCAATTTTCAAGCTAATAATAATAAACATATAATTATAATATAACAAATGATGCTTAACATACTTCATACACAAAAACCCTAATGTGTTATCGTGCAATATCTATCATTTTAGAAGAGTAAAAATACAAATTGTTGATATCTTACTAAAATTATAAGGCCCTGCTAATCAAACTTTGTACCTAAAAATTATACCACAACCATTTTAATATTTAATCAATAAAATAATAATTAAGATATTAATTATCTAGAATTACTAAAATACCCTTACTTTTTAAAAATGGGCACCAAAAATTTTAGAAGGAAAAAAACTTCCTCATGTCGCATGAGCATTGTGAGTAGATGTATAAAGAGGGGGGTTATGCTGAAGAGATGAAGAAAGGGTGAAGTGGTGGTGGTGGACATGTTGGTCGGGTGGTGTTGGTTTAGACAACAAATGCATGGGTGTTGGTTGTAGGAAAGTTAGTAATGAGGGCGGTAGTGGTGGTGTTGGGCTCGATGAGGTAGGGAAGGAAGAAGAGGAGGGAAGGTGGGGTGGAAGGGAGGTGTTAAGTGGCTTGGTTGGCTAGGTTGGTGGCTGCAAACTGGTGAAGGTGTGGCTTTTGTAGAGGAGAGCTAGATTGGGGGCTATTGTAGGAATAGGCTAGAGGTATGGAGGAGGGAGTTGAAGTAATGGGGGGAGCAATGGAAGTTTTTGTTGTTTCCTATGGGGAAGTAATGGGACAATGTGACAAAGGGATGGAATAGCTTTTGTGAGTTTGATAGGTGAAACGTGGGAGAAAAAATGGAGAGGTTGTTGGCAGGAGGCTGCAAGCTTGAGATGTAGAATGGACGACAATGATGGGGATGGTTGGCGAAACCAAATAGGCTAAGAAGGAGTGAGGGATGATCGGGTGGATGGTAGCTTGGTGTGAGTGTCGACAACAAATGAGAAAGGAGATTGGAGTTGGTGGAGGCAGGTAGAAATGGATGGGGTTAGTGATGGTGATGGTTCAAATGGAAGAGGTGGTGAAACAAAAAAAAAACATAAGAAAGGGAGTGAGGGTTGGATGGTTGTAGATGCAATAAAAGTTTGAGGCAGGTGGTTTTCCAATTAAAACCCCTTAAATAAAAAGGGGATTATATGTATGCATATGCATATGAGGGTGATGGATTGGATTTGACAGATGGGTATAGTAATGGGGATGATGTAGTTGGTTCGATAGAGGGGGTATAGGTAAGTTGTATGAGGTAAGAAGGGAGACATGGGGATGGGGAAATTTACACAATAAGGGTTACGTGAGAGAAGGGGTTGGTAGGGATAGGATAACAATTAATTTATTTTAGTTTTAGGTTTAATTGCGGTAGGTTAGAATACCGATTAGAAAAAATATATCAAGAAAAATAATTTAGTTTTGGATATATTTAATATGAAGGAAAAAGGTAAAATAATCATTGGAAAATATATAAGAAATTATTTGGGTTGTGGGTCAAAAGTTATTAATAAAATAGTTACACCAAGGTTTAAGGGTTAGGTTTTGAATAAAAGGTTAAACACCTAAAAGCAAAGGTTATAAAATTTTGGGGCGTTACATATACCTTAGGTGGTTTTCGCAAGTATTGACTCAATGAGTTACCAAGAATCAATTTTCATCTTTTTTCTTTTCCTCATTTCTATCTCTTATTTTATTGGTTTTTCTTCCTTAATAAAACTAAAGCCTAGAAAGACCTAAGTTGGATATTATATGCATCAACTTGGGATTAAATCTTAGGTTGTCTCAATTTGGCTATTATCATTATCTTTTCCTCAACCTTTTCTAAGCCAAAAACATACACACACAAATCTTCTAAACCTATCCCCCACTCAAAATCCATTTTTTCCCATACTCAATTCTTGCTTTCTTTTCCAAACCCTTAATAGTCAATGGGATACCAACCAATACCAAGAAGGTTGAGCCTTGAGGAAACAAACAACTTGAGAAGAGATGAAGCTATTTAGTCTCTTTAAAATGATACGAAAAGGGTACTTGATATGTGATACCTCACTTTTTACGGTCCTTTATGTGCACTAATATATGAATTTGATTGTAATCTAAGTTTTTGATACTAGTTTAGAGGTGTGTTAAGGTTGGTATGGTTTTGGTTGAACTTAGTTTGGATTTTTGAAGATAATTGATTTTATCATAAAACCATTCAAATGTTAAAAAGGTATCAATCAATTGGTTTTTTCCCTTAAGTTTGAGTTTTGAAACTCAAAGAACTAATTGACAGGTTTAGGGTACTAGCCAACTAGTTTGGCTGAGCTAGTCATTCTTCGGGCTCAGTTTTCACTGCAAATCTTTCCTTAAATTTTTTTTGCAGCATCATGATTATGTCTTAGCATTTTTTTTATAATTTTTATGAAAAATTTGAGCATGCCTAACCTGTTTTATTGATTTTCAATAGATTCATGGCGGGGTAATTTCTCATTAGCCCCTTTCATGACTTTAGTTCCTTTATCTTCTTCTTCTTCCTTTACTCTCTCTCCTATGAGATTCCTGAGCATGTGTTTCATCCTTACAATCATTTACTAATATTGAATTTGATCCATCTCCTTGTTGTCCTTATTTCCTTTTTGTGTTCAAAAATTTGTGGCACATTACCCTAAAACATTTACGTTTTCACCATTTGAGTTGAAAGAAAGAAATGGCAGTCTTGAACCTTTAAAGTGTGCTCATAGAAAATTTTGAATTTGGGCTAGGGTTTGGGGGTCTCTTTATACACCTTCTTACCCTTATTTTCCACCAAAAAGCCTCGGTGATTTCAACCTAAAGTCTTCATTTTTTTCTCCCTTCCCTAACCTCTGAACTTCCTTATTATTCTTCATACTTATTCCACACATATTTTCTTCCCTTAACCTTTTATTGTGATCTTTCTTTCCTCTTCTAATCCTCCTCTAATCCTTTCTTATTTTTTTCTTAAACAATAGAGGGTTAGATTTGGGAAAAGAGTGAGGGATTAACTTATATCTTCTAGGTTTTCTATTTTATCCTTGAAGAGGTGGCTTCTTTTTGGTTTCTCTTCTTAGTCTCTAATTTTATATAGTTTTTGTATGATTTTAAAAGTTTACTAAGTTTTAATCTCACTTTCTTGAAAGGTGTTAAGTGTTGGAAAAGGGTTTGGAGTTTCAAGACTCTTGCTTTATTTGGTGGATTTGTTTAGTTCTTTTGAGAAAAAATCACTGTCTTCCCTATTTTTATGAAAAATGATATGGGTAAGTGTAGTGTACGTTCTATATTTATGTGGAAGCATAGACATTAGAGATGAAAGTGTGTTTAAACTTGTTAATATTGAATAAATGAAAGAAGTGGTAGGAATCAAACTTGTGATTTTATGTGCATAAGCCTCATGGGTAACATTTGGATTTTGTAGTTGACCTTGATATTCTGAGCATATCAGCAACATTTGAATATTTTAAAGAAGTTACAAGAATCTTTTTTATTTAAATTTTTTTAAAGATCTTAACAACCTTAGAAAAATATATAAAGTCAAATATAAAAATATTTTCTATGGATAAAAATAATTAAAATAATTTTAATATTTTAAATTAAATTTTATAATTTAAATAAATTATTTAGTCAACAAAATATAACTTCAAAATAAAGTCGTAATCACATGACAAAGTTATAATAAAAAATAAATCTAAAATATTAAAAATCAAAATACAAAAAAGAATAAAAATATATGTTTTTAAATAGAAATCGAAATTATATGAATATAAACAAATTATAGTCGTGAATGAACTTATCCGCAATTATCATAATTTTTTAAATTCTAATATGAATTTGAAATTATTGATAAAACCATAAAACAAATCAAAATTAAAATAATTCAATTTTTTTTTTCAAATTACGATAATAAAATTATTAAGGTTAATACATTTAAATTTTAAAAATATGGGGCATTACATCACTACTCACTTAAAAAGGAACTTTTCCCCCAAATTTCAACGAAACTGAAACAACTAATCTCAACAAAAGCAGTTTAATAAAAAGTTTGATCATAATAAGTATGTTAAGAGTTATCAGAAAAGAAAGAAATGAGACTTTACCCAACGAAATAGAGTAAAATTTAATTAAAACAAGGCATATGAAGTAAAATAGAAGAAAGGAAAAATAGTGTTTAGCAAATTAGATACAGCGAGGTTCGAATAGGGAAGAAACACATGCTTAAAGTCAAAACAAGCTATGAAAAATTATTTTCCTTAAAATAAAACTTGAATATGAGAATAAGGAAAATGTGTAACTTGCAATTCAAGGAGAAGGAAAGGAACAAAGGTTCTAACTATTACACAACTCTGACAACACAACTAATACATAATATGCACGTAACACTTTATATAATGAGTCGTTTCTATAACATCACACACAAAAACAATGCTAACACTTGACCCAACAACTCATACAAGATCCCTATATGTATCAACCATATACATCTAGGTTAAAGGATATTCCTAAACCCAAATTACTTTACTAACGAGCTCCCTAATCTACACTACAAGCATGATAGTCTAGACATTTTAATTCTAAAATGCTACTACTATGTCAAATATAGAATTCAGAGCCCACTATTTTTAGACTACTTGTAGATAGTTCTACTCATGCAAGACAAAACCTAAAGCATTATCATTCAAAAGCAAGTACATAAGAAAATATATGTATTTTATAAATAGGAATCTTCTTACATCAAAGTTGAAACTACCGATAGAAAATACAATATCAAAGCAACATATGATTGAACGTTAATCAATGAAAAATTAAAATATAAACACTAAAAGAAATTCATATTGCCTCATCAAGATCACTAGGGTAAATGAGTCACCCTTCACATGACCTATGAAAAAGAACACATCTTTCTAATCTTTATTATCATCATCATCACAATTCTAGGTTTCTTCTAATTGAAAAGGACACATTTATCTAAACCTCATCATCATCAAGGTCATAACCCTAAGCGTCTTATAATTTCAAAGAGTGGAACTACTCAACCAAAATAGATTACAATCTATATCACATCATGTTACAAATAGTAGGGTACGCCATAAGGTTATCAATCCACTAGACCTTCAAGATTAAGGTTAACCTAGTGGGGTTACTACCCCCTTAAAAGTAAACTAATTACAAAACCATAACACTCACAACACATACAATATAACATTAACATAAGTTAAGCATGTAAAACAAAAAATGACCATATAAGGAGGCATAACACAATGGCAAATCACAAGGCCACTTATACTACTCAATCACACTAGACTCACAAGCTAATGTGGGATTGAAATTTCACTCGATCTTTTATCAAATCCGAAATCAAATACTTAAAACAAATTTTAGATCATTGAAGTTCAAATTTTGAAAACATAAATTCCAATTTTCAAAACCAAAAGCTTTGATACCAACTTGTAACACCCCAAAATTCACTTATGAAAAGTTTCATTTAAAAGAAAAATATGTGAAAGCTAAAATAAAAAATGGAGAATGTTACTACCATATCTAATATAAGATAAATGTTCATCATATATCTCATGCTAAATGCAAAGATAAAATATGTCTAATAAAAATTCAAACATCATCTATATTGAGGAGAGAAATTCCCATAAGAATATATCCAGTGGTAGATGGAAAACAAACATTTCCACCGAACAAAATCATCATTGATCAATCCAATAGAAAATCTGTGAAATAACCTTGGATTTTTAAAACCTTAGCAAATTAATGGGAAACTGAAATGCAATTACTACATCATTAAAATTTCAATACAACACTTAAAATTTTCCAAAATTAGGTATATATAAATAAAGATTAATCCTTTAGGGATAAAACTCTGAGTTTCCTACTCTCTCAAAGCCCGAGTCTTCAATTCATCAATAACAATTGATCTTAAGCATGTACAAGAGGTCTTCTCCCTACCATCAGTGGATTATTATAGGAATCATTCAACCAAGGTAATATTAGTATGGGTCTAGTACTGAGTAAATCACAACTACCTAACTCATAGGAGGAAACATGATTGAAATACCCCCAAACCCTAATTTTAAGAATTATAGCTACTTAAATATTTATTATGAAAAATTGATTAAATTAATTATTTTTATTAAAATAAAAGAAGATTATTTGGGCCAAATTAAGGAGAAAATAATAAATATTTTAATTAGGAAAAATGTGGATGATTTGCTAATTAACATGGAATTTAGGAAAAATCTTTCAAAAATCCTAAACTAGTCTAAAAAGGAAATTAAATATTATTTTATTTAAATATTATTATTTTTAAATATCCCAAATACCCAAATTATTTTAATTAACCCCAACTCACCTATTTTCTCCTTTTCCTTTTTCTTTTCTTTCTTTCCCCCCTTCTTTTTCTTCCTTTCTCCTTCTTCTTCTTTTCTTTTTTCTTCCTCCTCCCTCGACCTAGGCCAGCCTAGTGGCCCATTTCCCTTCCCTCTTTTCTCCTTTAATGCAGGCTAACCTAGAATGTCGTGTTTTGTTCTTTTTTCCCCTATCACCTGGCCGGTTCTCCCTTCCTTTCTTTTCTTTCCCTGGGTCACCCAATCCACACCCCCTCCTTCTTCCTCCTTCTTCTCCATTGTCATCGACCTGCAACTCCCTCCCCAACTCCTCGAGAATTTCGCCGCCGACCAAGACCTATTGACCGACCATTTTCCCCTCTCTTCCTTGCCGATTCGTCGGCCACTTTGATCTAACCACTCCTCCCCTCTTCTCGCACGAATTCCTTTCTTCCCTAGTCCATCGTAGGCCACGAAATAGGTGTGCGCTAGCCTACTGTTGTTGGCTGGTGCGCCTCACCTATCTTCCGTATTCTCCCGTCCCCCCTCTAACCTTATCCCCTCCTTTAGCCCTATAAATACCCCCATAACTAGCCTGGACTCGAGCTTTTTCCCGCAGCCTATAAAACTTCTCTCATGCGCCATCGCTCTTTCAGACACCATTGCTATCACCGTCGCCCAATGCTGTCATTCGAACCACCCACAATACCACTCCCTGCACCACCCTCTACCTAACTACACCACCCTCCTCTCTCAATTTTCCTTGTACGAGCCACCTCGGCCGTGCAAAGTCACCTTCTCGATCAGCCATTCCTTCCACCTCTACAGCCCTTTACGCCACCATTAGCCACCACTCCTGCCGTAACCACTACCTCCTACACCTCTCAAACTACTCTACAGACTTTTCTCTACCTCCCCTACCCTTCTTTTCCCCTTCCTCCCTCTCATCCTCCCTTTCTCCCTTTCCTCCACTTTCGGCCACCACAACCGCCACCATGCGCTACCACCTTTGGCCGCACCACCACCTTCATTCCACCCTTCTCTACCTAGGCAGCCATCAACACCCCAACTTCCGCCCTCTTTCTCCCTCTCCTTTTCCCAACACTCAACTATCTCTCTTTTCTTCTCTTTTTTCGGCCAGTCACCACCAACCCAAGGTGGTACCCTAAACCCTCTTAACCCTTAAACCATAATTAATTAAGCTTTATTTATTTAATTATAGTATTTTACTATTATTTAATTTTAATTATTATTACTATTATTATTACTATTACTATTATTATTATTATTATGTATCATTATTATTAATGTTATTATTATTATTATTATTATTATTATTATTACTACTATATAGGGCCAAGACCCTATTGTGTCACTATTTCGATGATTATTATTATTATTATTATTATTATTATTTCATTGTAGGGTCGAAACTCTACTTTACCTTATTTTTGATTAATACCATTATTATTATTATTATTATTTTGGTGAAGGGTTGAAGCCCTTATTTCACAATTATTTAGAATTATGCCATTATTATTATTATCATTATTATTACTATTATTATGATTATTGTTATTATTATCAATATCATTATTATTATTAGGATAAAGTCTTCAAATCTTATATTATCATCTTTTCCAATATTACTACTATTACTTTTATCCTTATCAAAATTAGTATTTAGTTAGTGTTACTACTAATATATTATTATTTTATCTATAACCCTAATCTTAGAATCAAATAGAAAATATTAGTATTTTGGTAGGAAGGAATCTAATCTTTAGTTTGTCCCTCTTATATGTGAGACCAATCAAAACCTTAAGGAGGCGTAGGAGCATGCTCCAAGACCGGTGTCGTGTTAGGTAAGGGTGTAGCTAAGGCCTTATGTGTGTAATATGTTTTGTATTCCATGTATAATGACGTGTTATGTATCTTATGCTTATCGTTATAACTATTTTATGTGTAGTATGGCTTGGAGTTGAGGTACGTCCATGTGTTATTTTATGGCATGTGTATAATAGGTATAAACTGTGATTATGATGTGATATGTTGTGGCCCTTTAGGACATTCATGCAAGGATATATAACGTGATGATATAGGGTGAAAGGATGAAAAAGGAAAATTAGGAAATAAGTTGACCAAAAGAGAATAAGTTGACCAAGGGATGTGGGTTGTGACCTAAATTGAAATGCCCTAAAAATATTAGTTTTGAGAATTGTAGTTAATATGATTTATTAGAAACATTAATTAAATTAATTATTTTTATTAGAATAGGAAGAAATTATTTAGGACAAATTAAGAGCAAATTTACAAATATTTTTATAAGGAAAAATTTAGGTATTTTGCTAATTAAAAAGGAATTCAGAAAAAATATTTTAAAAATCCTAAATTAGCCTAAAATTTTTTTTAATATTATTTTATTTAAAATATTTTTATTTTAAATATCCAAATTTTCTAATTAATTTAATTAACTCCAACCTACCTATTTTTCTTTTTCCATTTTTCCTCTTTCTTTTTCTTTCTTCCTTTTTCTTTTCTTTTTCTTTCTATTCTTCCTTTTTCTCTCCTTTCTTCTTCCGATTGGGCCTGTCGCGGCCCGTTTCCATCGCCCCCATCCCTTTGACGTGGCCTAGGAGCAAAACGATGCTCCTTCTTCCCCCTTTCCTTGGAACGCCGCGTTCCATTTAAAAAAGTTTATAAGCGACGCCGGCCCAGTTCACCCTCTTCTTTTCTTTTCTTTTCTTTCCTTTTCCCCCAGCCCGCCGGTCCACCCCCTTCTTCTTCCTTCCTCCTCCTCCCCATCGACCTGTAACTCAGTCAACCCGAAAATGGCACCTTCGGCTACACTTGTTGTGACTGGCCGTTTCTCCCCTCTTTATCCTCCTCTCGAATCGCTAGTCAACATGACCTAACCCACCTTCCTTTTCTTCCGCACAAAATCCTCTTTTTCCTACGCAAAGAAGCTGCCATGATTTGAATTGGTACCTCGAGAATTTTTCCCAAAACCCTAAGAATTTACCCCTGCGCACCACCGCAAATTTAGACACCTTTTCCTCCGCTGTAAGCCAACTACGCCGCCTGCTCTACCTACCTAAGTCTTCCCCTCACTATCCTTTAACTAACTACGCCACCCTTTCTCCTCGATTCTTTCTACATAAGCCACCGCAGCCGTGCAAAGTTCCTTGCACAACCAGCTAAATTTTTACACCTTTCACCCTTCACGCCGCCGTCCACCACCACATCCGCCACTATCACTGCCTCCTACACCACCCAAAAATAGCTACCAATCCTCCTCCACCTCTCCCTACCCTTCTTTTCCCCTATCTCCTTCTCCTCCTCTCTTTTTCTTCTTCTCTTCATTTCGGCGGCCACCACTGCCGCCGTGTGCCGCTGCCATTTGCTGCACCACCCCTCTCACTTTACTCCCCTCAGTCTAGACTACTACCAACACCTCAACCACCACCCTTATTCTCCACCTCTTCTTCTCAAATCTCAACTCTTTCCTTTCTTTCCCTTTTTCCGGCCACCGCCGCCGCCGCCGTGCACCACCACCGGTGCCGCCCATCTCCACCAGTCTAAGGTGGAACCCTAAGCCCTTTCAGCCCTTCTCCCCTATTTATTTAAGCTTTTTTTATTTTATTTCAATTTTTAACTAATGTTTGATTATTATTATTATTATTATTATTAGGTTCAATATTACTGTTATTATTTCTTATAAGGGTTGAGAGCCTATATAGATTATTTAGATTATTAGTTTTGAATTATTAATATTATTAGTATTATTATAAGGTTTATTATCATTATCATTATTATTATTAATATTATTATTATTATTAGTATTATTTTTATTTTTATTATTACTATTATTTATTTAGAGGACCGAAGCCCTACTTTATTATCTAATGCGAATACTACTACCTTATTATCATCATCATCATCATCATCATCATCATTATTCTTATTATTATTATTATTATAAGCAATATGTATTACTACTAGTACTACTACTACTACTAATGGTACTTTTACTATTTTAGGGTAGGGTCGAAAACCCTACCTTATATTACTTTCGGTTTAAGTCATTTCATTATTATTATTATTATTATTATTATTATTATTATTATTATTATTATTATTATTATTTTGTAATTTCGATTATTATTTCATTAATATTATTATTACTATTTTTGTTAATAATTTCCTAATGATATTATTAGCATTATTTTAGTGAAAGGTTGAAACCCTTATCTCACCATCTGTTTTGAATTATATTAATATTTTCATTAATATTTTTAGTATTCTTTCTTACCATTATTATTAATATAGTATTATTTTATTAAAAACCTAGTCTTAGAATAAGTTAGTAAATAATAGTATTTTTGGTAGTAGGGAATCTAATTCTAGTTTTTTTTCTCATATAGGTGAGACCAATCAAAGTCCTAAAGAGGCGTAGGAGCGTGCTCCAAGACCAGTGACATTTTAGGTAAGGAGTAACTAAGGCCATTTGTGTATTATGTGTTTTATATTCCATGCATGCCATGTGATATAAACTGTAATGTATTTTATGTGTATTTTTGTAACTGTCATATATATTATATACAGCTTGATGTGGAGTTGAGGTAAGTTTGTGTAATAAATTATGGCATGTGTATTACGTATCTAAGATGTGTTGTTATTGTGGTGTGGTGTGGCCCATAAGACATGCATGATAGGTTTTGTAATATGATGATAGGGAGTGTATTGATATGGGGTCGGTTTGTGTGTTATATGACCATGCATAGTGGCATCTAAAGAGGAATGATAGAGTTTTGGGTTTGCATGGGAGCATAGGGTTTGCATAGGAATATAGGGTTTGCATGGGAGCACAGGGTTTGGATGGGAGTTTAGGGTTTGCAGGGAAATTTAGGCTTTCACGTGTGAGCGTAAGATTTTGCATGAAAAAGTTTACACGTTTGCATGGGGGATAGAAAGTTTGCATAAGAGAAAGATTTACGTATGGAAAGTTGATATGGGGTGTAAGGAAGGTATTAGAAGTGTCGTATGGGGTTTTTGAAAGCATTGGGTGAAAAATAGTATGTGGGCTATTATAAGGGTATGGAGGAGACTAAATTAAGGTTTGTTATGATTAACTAGGGTTTGGTGTGGTTAATTAGGGTTTGATATGTCTAACTAGGGTTTAGGGTAACACGGTTGTACTTGGTGAATAAAGTATGATAATGAACATAGAATCTATGGTCGTGGAAAATGGGGTATAGGAGTCTCATAATATAGGATGAGACTTTTGGAGGAGAAGAATAGTAGAAGTCAGTCATGCATGTCTGGGTGAAAGCTTCTGAATAAGATACTTAAGACATTAATCATTTAGAGTGAAAGATTATTGAGTTGGGTCCAGCCGATCCACTGGTTAGGAATAGTGGTTAGGGTTCTTACCCTATAAGTGACCGATCCACTGGCGAATAATAGTAGTTAGGACATGATGTCCTATAAGTGACTGGCCTACTGGCTATAATAGTGGAGGATCCCGAGCTCAATAAACACAAACCATACTTTTTGCTAAATCACTTAAAAGATACTAATTACTTACAGTGGAACACTATGCGAGCAGGAACTAAACCAATCTACCGGTAAGGAATAGTGGTTAGGGTTTTACCCTATAAGTGACCGATCCATCAGCTATAATAGTGGTTAGGGCATGATGCCCTATAAGTGACCGAGCCACTGGCTAAAATAGTGGGAGGTTCCTGTACTTGCATGGTCTAATAAAGACCATGGTGTGAAATGAATATCGAAAAGAGATTATAATTTACTAATCCAAACTAATTGGGCCTTTTTGTGTGAGCTTGAACGTTTGTAAGCTGTATATTATCCTGCATGACTTTATGTATTATATGTGTGGGTTAGAATGTTTGTAAGCTGTATATTATCCTGCATGATTTTATGTACTTGTGTGTTGACCTTAGTGCTCGGTTACCTTATTCAGTATGTAGCATACTGATCACTTTTTTTATGGGTGCTGCTCATTCCCACGAGTAGAAGGCTCGTCTAACATGTTGCGGGTGGGAGATATGTTCTTTGATACTATTGATGTCCATGGGATGTTAGGTAGGGGCGAGTGTTGAATTGGGCTATATCAAGTCTTTGGATTGGCGTGGCTGGTTTTTCCTTGATGATATTGTTATCCCTTTTTCTCTTTTAGCTATATTTGAATTTCAGAAACAATTTTAATGATTGTAGTCATCTTTCCATTTTAAAGAACCTTCTCTCATATTTTGGATTATGTAATAACTCATGCGTACTCTAATTTCCGTATTTCTAAACTTTGGATTATGTATTGATATGAGTAGATGATAATATTTTCTTAGCCTTAGCACTTAGTACTAGAACAGTAGGAGTGAATCGATCTAGTACTAAGTGTGGCAGTAACATCCCCAGAATTTATGGTTTTTAAATTTAGAGGTTTTGTTTTAAAATATATATATAGTAAATTTTGGGGTGTTACATAAATAATTCATGATCCATGAGTGGGAGAATTTATAGTTGCGCATGGAAGAATCTAGGGTTTTGCATGGAAGAATCTATGGTTGTGCATGGGAAATCTAGGGTTTTGCATGGCAGAATCTATGGCTGTGCATGGGAGAATCTAGGGTTTGTATGGGAGTTTTAGGGTTTTGCATAAAAAAGTTTGAAGGGTTGCGTGGGATATATAAAGTCTGCATGGGGGTAAATTTTACATATGGAAAGTTAATTTGGGGTGTGAGGAAGGTAATGGAAGAGTTGTTTGGGTGATTGGAGGCCTTAGCAGAAAAATAGTACATGGGACAATATGAGGATACATACAGGGGCGGAGCCAGGGCTTCCGCATGGTGTCCCGGGACACCACGGAGCCCTGGCCGGGATATATAATTTTTGCTTATTTTTATGTATAATATATATATAATGTGTGTAGGACACCATACAGACGACGGACTTGGCTAAGTGGTATGGTGCGTGTGGTTCCCGTTTCCCGGACGACGGACGTCACAGGTTCGAGTCCCGTGGTCCGTCTGTTTTTAATTTTTTTCGGGACATCAAAACGACGTCGTTTTGATATATTTTTCCCCCAAACCCTTACAGCAGGCTTACAGGCCCTTAGCCCTTACCCTCTCCACTGGTCCAGTCGAGCGAACTTCGACTTCCCCTCTCCAGCTCCTCTCTTCTCTGATCTCTCGACTCTCGCACGCAGACGCAGCACGCGGCACGCCGACGGGCGACGGCGACGGCAGCAGCAACAGCGAACAAAGCTTCTCCTGTTCTCCACTCTCCAGCAGTCCAGCTTACCTTTTTTTGCTCGCTATTGTTGGCCGCCGAGCAGGCGAGCTGCGAGCAGGAGCAGAGCAGGCGAGCTGCGAGCAGGAGCTTCTTCTTCCACCACGTTTCAGCGATCTGCGAGCAGCGGCTGCCTCTGTCGACCTTTGTGAGTCTGTGACTGTGACTCTGTGACTGTGAGTGGTCTCCAAAAGTTGGAGGTCCATTTTATCTATTTCTCGCATAATCCGATAATTCATAATCGCATATTCTCATTTCAGCATTTGGCTAGTATAAATTGTAAATTACAATTTGTAATTGTATTTGTATAAATTATAATACATATGATATGAAATTATGATTCAGAATGAATGATTGAATGTTGCAGCTTGCGTTTTGGTTGTTGGCTTGTTGTTTCTGCGGGCTGCGGCTCTGAGTGTGTGTGGCTGTTGGAGATTGGAGTTTCTTCTGTAAATTGAATGCAGAATGAATGATTGAATGTTGCAGCAGAGTGACTATGTATAAATATAATGTAGAAAATTATATTGCAGACTTGCAGTTGGAGGATTGGAGTTTTTTCTGTAAATTGAATGTTGCGACTTATAGTTGGAGATTGGAGTTGCTTCTGTAAATTAGTCTGTAAATTAGACAACAGACTTGTTGTAAATCAGAATGATTGAATGTTTCTTCTTCTCTCGAGTCTCAATGATCTAATATAAGTTGTAAATTACAATTTGTAATTGTATAAATTATAATACATATGAAATTATGAATCATGAATGTTGCAACTTGTAGTTGGAGATTGGAGTTGCTTCTGTTCTGTTGAATCTATTTTGCTGCTTGCTTCTGCAGACTTGTTGTTGATTGTTAATCTTGATTGTTTTTCTCATTTCTTCTCTCGATCTAGTATTATACATATGTTCAGACTTCAGTTAAAATTATCGGAAACTAAACTTAAAATTGGTTGTTGGCTTGGCTTGTTGCTTTTGTTTTGCAGACTTGTAAGTTGCCATTGATTGTTTTTCTGCTACTTGCCTGCCTTGCCTTGCCTTCTTCAAATTAAAACCGATCCTCAATTCCTCATCTTGAATTCCTGATCTATGCAGCCAAGAGCCAGCCACTGATAGTTTGCTACTAGCCTACCACGGACGACAATAGTCAACAGTCAACAGACAACTAGAAGGTAAGATATTGTTTTGTTAAATTATTTATGTAATTAGGTAAATTTTAAATTAATTTTCAGTTTAAACTATTAATTGATTATATTTATTGTATTAATTGATTAAATTTTTTAGTTTATAGAAATTCTAATTTATGTTGTTAATGTAGAAAATAGAAATTGGCTTACTAATTAGGTAGAAATCAAAATTAGTTTGTAGAAATCAAATTCTTTAGTTTATTCATTACATTGTTTCATGTCTTAATTTAGGATGCAACGGTACTTTTCAATCCAGCCTAAGCATAGCTACAACGAATCTAATTCTGTTAATCAAGTTGTATTACCAAATTCTGAAAACCAAGCACTCCCATCTTCAAGCCAACCACAAGAATTAAGGTTCGCTAATGAAGATAAAGTTGATTTGGAAACTTTAGAAGCAGATCCTGGGTTAAGAAAAAAGATTTCAGATTTTCATCCCAATATTCAAGATGAGGTAAGAAGAGCGTATCTTTTAAAAGGCCCTTGTCAACCTCGTACTCACAGCTTTCCTACAAAGGTTATTGGTGGAAAAAAGCGTCGATTTGTCTCATCTTGGTTTGATGAATATGATTGGTTGGAATATAGTATAGCTAAAGATGCTGCATTTTGTCTGTCCTGTTACTTGTTTAAAAGCGAATCTGAAGCTGGCGGTGATCATTTTGTGGGAAAAGGATATGTACACTGGAATAAAAAACAGAGGTTTGAGGTTCATGTTGGTAGTTTTAATAGTCCTCATTTTAATGCTACTAAAAAATGTGAAGATCTTATCAAACAAAAGCAAAGCATTGAAGCCTCTTTCATAAAGCAATCGAAACAAGTCAAATCAGATTATCTTATCCGTTTAGATGCATCTATTCAAGCTGTAAGATTTCTTCTTGAGGGGGGAATGGCATTTAGAGGACACGATGAGTCAGAAGATTCTCTAAATCGAGGTAACTTTCTTCGTTTGCTGGAGGTTTTAAGGCATAATAATGAAGCTGTAGCTAAAGTTGTGTTAGGAAATGCTCCAAAGAATAATCAGATGACTTCACCTGAGATTCAGAAGGATATTAGTTATGCATTTGCATCTGAAATAATTGCTCAGATTGTTAATGAAATTGGGGATGATTTTTTTGGCATATTAGTGGATGAAGCAGGAGACATAGCAAAGAAAGAACAAATGGCCGTTGTTTTGCGTTATGTTGATGATAGAGGCTTTGTTATGGAAAGGTTTGTTGGGATTGTACATGTCAAAGATACAACTGCTTTATCACTTAAGGCTGCACTTGAATCAATGTTGAGTCAGTATGGATTGTGTTTATCAAAAGTACGAGGACAAGGGTATGATGGAGCTAGTAATATGCGAGGTGAATTTGGTGGTTTGAAAGCATTGATTCAGAATGAAAATCCTTGTGCTTATTATGTTCATTGTTTTGCTCATCAACTTCAATTGACTCTTATTGCTGTGGTGAAATGTCACAATGAAGTTAGTTGTTTTCTTAGCAATGTTACACGGGTTGTGAATGTTATTGGATCCTCTAATAAGCGTCAAGATTCTCTTCGAGATAAACAAACTGCTTACATAGCAGATGCATTAGAAGAAGGCTTGATAGAATCTGGTCGGGGATTGAACCAAGAATCTGTTCTTGCAAGGGCTGGTGATACTCGTTGGGGTTCTCATTTAAGGACATTTTTGAGTCTCAAAAATTTGTTCTCTCCTGTAATCAAGGTACTTGAAGACTTGGAAGCCGATAGGACATTTGATAAAAATGGGGATGCTACATTCTTATTATCCGGATTACAAACTTTTGACTTCATTTTCATGTTACATTTGATGATAAATGTTATGGGAGTGACAGGTGATTTATCTCAAGCATTGCAAAAGAATGATCAAGACATTTTGAATGCCTTAGCACTTGTTGAAATTGCTAAGGAACGTTTGCAAGATATGAGAGATGATGGATGGGAAGATATTTTGAATGAGGTTGTTTTATTTTGTAACAAGAGAGACATTGATGTGCCCAACATGAATGAGCAATACGTTAAGGGGAAGAGATCAGCACGCCAAGCTCCAATCGTCACAAATCTACATCATTATAAATATGATTGTCTCTATAGTGTTATAGACTTGCAGCTAAAGGAGCTTAATTGCAGGTTTGATGTGGCGAGCACTGAATTGTTGAGTTGTGTTGCATGTTTGCATCCTTCGTCATCATTTGAAGCTTTTAACAAGCAATCTTTAATTAGGTTGACCACTTTTTATCCTGATGATTTCTCTAATGTTGATGTTGTGGTGTTAGACAATCAACTGGAGAATTATATTAGAAATGTTCGATCAGATAGCAGGTTTCATGGCTTGAAAGGGCTTGTTGATCTTTCAAGACAATTAGTGCAAACCAAGAAGCACAAGACATATCCTTTCGTCTATAGGCTTGTGAAATTGGCCTTAATTTTACCGGTAGCAACTGCAAGCGTCGAACGAGTATTTTCTGCAATGAATTTCATCAAGACTGCATCAAGGAATAAAATGTGTGATCAATGGCTTCAAGATTGTTTAGTAACATTTATAGAAAGAGATGTATTTAATTCTATTAGCAATGATATTATTGTAGATCGATTTCAAAGTATGAAAACTCGACGAATAGTATTGTGAAACTATGTAAAATTTTATATTCAAGCGTAATGTATTGATAATGTTAATGTTAATGTTCTTGCTTGTCTGAAATATTTAGTGTGACATGGTTTTGATCTTGGAAGTAAATACGTTTAACGTGTTCGAGTCTTGCGAAGAGCTTTATTTTGGTGATATTCACGTGAATTACCGGGATTAATGATTTGATGTTTTCGGTGTTTTGTTGATGTTTGAACCTTGGTAATTTTCTTTTCCTTGCCTCATTTTCTCTCTCTCTCTCTCGCTTTTTGTTTTACTACATCTCATTCTCTCCAAGGTTCCCTATTTCTGATTAAATAACATTTATCATGGAAATAGGCTTATATGTTACTGTTTTCCCTAACCCAGGTTGAGCTTCAAACAGTCGATCAGTTGGTGAAGGAAAGAACCCAGTGTGCTCCTAATGGTTATTACTTCATTCCAGTTTATGATAAGGTAACTACAAACTATATATTTAGCCATATTTTAAGATAAAAATATTATTGAGGTAAAATAAATTATATATTATTTTTTATTTTAAGTATTTTTTAATTATATTTAATAAAATATATAAATATAATAATTATTGTTGTTATACAAGGGAGTGGGACACCATGAAATTAAAAGTCTGGCTCCGCCACTGGATACATAGGAGATTGAGCTAGGGTTTGGAAGGAAACCTTAATCTGAGAAGGTGGTAAAAAGAAAAAATAAATGAAAGTGAGTGGAGTATGAGATGAGTATGGAAGTTTATCATGTGAGGGATGGGCATAAGCATCAGGGAAAAATAAAAGTGGAAAGTGATAAATGGAGAGGTGACATGTGGAAGTGAGGATGCTAGGGTTTGGCATGCCAACTAGGGTTTGGTGTGACCACCTAGGGTTTCGTGATCACGTGTATACTTGGTGAGTAAAGTGTGATGATGAGGGTTGAATCTAAGGGTTATGATATGTGGGGTGTTAAAATAGTTTGGGTTGTGTGAGGTGGAGAAGGATGGGCCACATAGGCCCAGATTAGGGTTTCTGGAGAAAACCCTAAAGTAAGGGAGTGAGTGGACTTAGAGGTGTAAGGTAGTGGGCCTTGACCCACATACTTAGGAGTTGGGCTTCTAGTGTAAGTTAAGGTAAGGAGGAAAGGATGATGGGGCAAGTTAGGAGGTGCAGGAGTCTTATGATATGGGACTGATCCTTTTGGAGGATAAGCATAGAGGGAGTTAGTCATGCATGTTTAGGGCGAAACTTTTTGAATAAGACACGGTAAACCATTAATTATGTAAAGTGGAAGATTTTTGAGTCAAACTTAGACTAGTCCACCGGCATATAATAGTGGTTAGGGCGTTTTGCCCTATGAGTGACCGATCCACCAGCATATAATAGTGGTTAGGGCATTTTGCCCTATGAGTGATCGATCCACCGATGAATAATAGTGGTCAAGCGCATTATGCCTGTATATTTTTGGTCCACCGGCTATAATAGTGGGAGATTCCGTGCTAAAAAAACAGAACATAATCGTGCTAAGACATAGGAAAGACACTAAGCACTTATAGTGAAAAACAATAAAAGTCGGGGCCAGACCAATCCACCGATAATAATAGTGGTCAAGAGCATTATGCCCTTCATGTTTCTGGTCCACCGGCAATAATTAGTGGTCAGGAGCTCTATGCCTTGTATACTTCCGGTCCATCGACTATAATAGTGGGATTCCCTCACTCGCATGGAATGATAATAAGCATGGTGTGAAATGAGCATTGATCAGAAATTAAATAATCAGTTTATTAGGACTATAATTTGGTCTTTGTTTATTTATATGTCGTGATCGTATGTTGTTGTATTATCATGCTTGGATTGTGTTGCTTTTGTGTATTGGCCTTAATGCGTGGTTATCTTACTTAGTATGTAGTATACTGACTACCTGGTTAATGGATATTGCTCATTCCCACGAGCAGAATGCCCTTCTGACTTTGTGTAGGTAGGTGATTCTTATTTCGATGCCTTCGATGTTCATGAGGCATCAAGCGGGGCTGAGTGCCGAGTTCGGACTCAACACGAAGATCAAGAGTGGCGTGGCTGGATTTTCCTTATATGATTTTCTAATTATGTTTTGATTTTCCTAGATTTGTCTTTAACCATTTGTAAACTTATTTCCTCTTAAGGAACTTTAACTATGTACGTTGAATTATGACTCTTTGACTTTGCACTCTGAATTCTATCTTATAATTGTTTAATGCTTATTTAAAGTCTTGTTTAGATTTGATCTATATTGATCATTAAATTTCTGTTAGCCTTAGCACTTGGTACTAGAACAGTTGGAGTGAACCGGTCTGGTACTAAGTGTGGCGGTAAAATTTTCGAAATTCACAGGTTTTAATTTAATTGCTTTCGTTTTAAAAAAATAGTAAATTTTGAGGTGTTATAATGACACACATACAACATGGTACTATTTAACTTACAATACTCAAGTTCAAGTATATATGTGATACAAAAACCAATCCAATCATACAACTACTTATACGATTTTGTGAAGTGTATGGCATATTAATAATTTTCTACTCAATAAGTATTAAGGAAATTCATACATAAAATGACAAGAATAAGACACACATGCGATAACTAAAGTAAGGCATGTCCATATTGAAATGCCCCAGAATTATTTATTTTAAGATATATTATTAAATAAGGATTTATTAGGAAATTAATTTAATTTATTATTTTATTTGGAATAAGAAGGATTTATTTAGGGAAAATTAATAAGAATTTATAAATATTTTTATAAAGAAAAAAATTGGGTTTTTTGTTAATTAAAAAGGAATTTAGGAGAAATTGAAATGCCCCGAAATTTTCTAATTTTAAATATTATATTTAAATAAGGTTTTATTTAAAATTTTAATTTAATAAATTATTTTTACTAAAATAAAAGGAAATTTATTAGGGCAAATTAATAAGAAATTTTATAAATATGTTAAGTAAAGGAAATTTGGGTATATTATCTAATTAAAGATTTTAATTTGGGAATTTATTTAAATAAATTATTTTATTCAAATTAAGAAAGAGAAAATAGTTTCAAATTAATTTTAATTTTATAAATAATTAAATTAAATAAAATTTGAGTGATTTATTAATTTAAAATGGAAATTTTGGAAAATCTTTTAAAAATCCTAATTTAGCTTAAAAATGGGATTTAAATATTATTATTTTTAAATACCTCAAATATTTTAATTAATTTATCTAACCCAACCATCCTATTTCTACTTTTATTTTTTCCTCTTTCCTTCTCTTTCTTTCTTTTTCTTCCTTTTTCCTTCTTTTTCTTTCTTCCTCTTTTCTTTTTCTTTTTCTCCTCGCCGAACTGGGCCTGGCTCGCGGCCCAGTCTTCCTTCCCCTTTCTCCTTTCCTTCAGAGCGGCGAGGCCCGCGCGATCGTCCTCCTTCCCCCTCCCTCGCTGCGCCGCATTTTGATTCTTTCTCCCACTCAAATGCGGCGTTTTGATCATTACATTTTTTTACCGTTGCGCGACAGCCCTGGAACGTCGTTCTTTATCCCTTTTTACACCCAAAACTCGTCGTTCTATTTAACGAACATAACCCTTGCACCGAACCGCCCGGTTTCCCTTCCTTTTTCTTTCTTTTCTCTCCCCTGAACCGCCCGAACCACTCGGTCCAACCTCCCCCATCTTCTTCTTCCTCCTCCAGCCCAACGCCATAACCGCAACCTTCCTCCTTCCCCCAAAAATGGCGCCGCTGGCCACACGTGTCGTGACCGGCCTTTCTCCCGCCCATTCTCTTCCTCTCGATGCACACTTCGATTTGAAATGCCCCACTCTCCATTTCTTCCTCACGTTTGCCCCCATTTCCCTCGCGAAGGTCGGGCAAAATTTTGAATTTGTACCGCCTGATCAACAGCATAACCAACCCATTTTCCCACCGAAATTGATCTTCTAGTAACCTCCACAACTTGAGCCTACCCTCCACTACTATAAATACCCTCGTATGGCTCGAAATCGAGCTTTCTTTTTTCGAAAACCCTAAGTGCAATCGGTGCACCACTGCCACTTTAGACGCCCCGTTCTCCACCGTTAGCCAACCTCGCCGCCTCTTCTTCCTCCCAAAATTTTCCCTGCAACACCCTCTAATTAACTAAACCATCTACACCCTTCGATTCTCCTTGCACGGGACTCCATAACATTGCAAAGTTTGCTAGTTCTCTCGCTAGAAATTTCTACCCCGAAACCTTAAACCACCGTCCACCACCATATCCGCCACTTCTGCCACCCTCTAAACCAACCAATATCTCTTACTAAGTCTCCTCCACCGACCCATAAACTTATTTTATTTTTCTCCTTCCCCCTTACCTCTTTTGCTTCATTTTCACCCCTCTTAGATCACTTTTCCGGCCACCTTCGTGCACCACCACCGGTGCTACCCATCCCCTCCAACTCAAGGTGAAACCCTAGATCTTTTCAACACTTCCTTTTGATTTGTTGATAATTATTCTGCTTTTATCCAAATTTTTAATGTTAATTCGATTATAATTATTATTGTTATTGTTATCAACTGAATCCTAATTGCTAAATTTTGTTGACAGGTTTGGGGGTATACTTGAGTTAGATAAATTATTATTCTCGAATTTTGGTTATTTAATGGAATTATTAAATGTTTACTATTATTATTATTAATATTATTAATATTATTATTATTAGTGTAATTATTTATTTAATATTGTAATTATTTCAGGAGGGGTAGAAACCTAAAAATTTAATTAATTCTCGCACCTTTGCTTTTTATTACTATTATTAACATTTTTTTTAACATTATTACTAATTATATTATTATTATTATCTTTATTAACTTTTATATTATAAGTATATATATAATATTAATATCATTATTACATTTTCGAATACTATTATTATTAAATGGGGTGGTTTCGAAAGCCACCTTGTAATTTTAAGATTTATGGTATTATTAATATTAATATTCTACTAATAAGAGTATTATTAATAATGTTTTATTATTATTATTATTATTATTATTATTATTATTATTATTATTATTATTATCATTATCATCATCATTACTATTACTAATACTATTTTGGTGAAGGGTAGAAACCCTTATATCACCACCCTTTTCGAATGAAAATAGAAATTTATTTGTATGTTTAAGTAATATTTTGTATAGTTAATTATTGTGTAATATTATTTTAATTAAAAACCAAATCTTAGAATAAGTTAGAAAATAATAAAATTTTATAAGGGAGCCTAATTCTAGTATACTTTTATATAATAGGTGAACCCAGTCAAATCCCTCAAGTGGAATAGGAACGTGCACTAAGTCCGGTGACAATTTAGGTAAGGGTTTACTAAGGCCATTTGTGTGTTTATATGCATTATGTGTTTCATATGCCATGTATTCTATGTTTATTACTATTAATTATTTCGTATGTGGCATGATTATAGAGTTGAAGTTTGTTGGTGTGAATAAACTGTGGCATGAGAATTATGTGTATGTTTATGTCATTATTGTATGATATGGCCTTAAGACATGCATGTTAGGGTTGTAAATTCATGATGGGAAGTGAAACAATGTAGTGTTGGGGTTTTGCATGAAATGACATGGTGTTAGGGTTTGCATGAAATGGCATGATGTTAGGGTTTGCATGGAAGCATGTCTATGTAAAGTTAGGGTTGCTTATGAATTAGGGTTTGCATGGAAGTGTGGCCTACGTGAAGCTAGGGTTTGCATGGAAGCGGGGTACGTGGAGTTAGGGTTTGCATGGAAGTGTGGTACGTGGAGTTAGGGGTTGCATGGGAGCTAGGGTTTGCATGGAAGCGTGGGTCATGTGTAGTTAGGGTTTGCATGGGAGCTAAGGTTTGTATGGAAATGTGGTTTACGTGGAGTTAGGGTTTGCATGGATTTAGTCATGCATGTCTGGGCAAATGTTTGTGAATGACAAATGTTTTTGAATAAAATATTTAAGACACTAATATCTTAAAGTGGAAGATATTGAGACGGGACCAGCCGATCCACCGGTTAGGAATAGTGGTTAGGGTTTTTACCCTATGTGTGATCGATCCACCGGTAATAATAGTGGTTAGGACATGAGGTCCTATGTGTATCCGTCCCACCGGTTATAATAGTGGGGGATCCTAAGCTCAATAAAGACAAACCAGATTGTCAATGCTATTAAAAGATACTAATTACTTACAGTGGAACACTATGCGAGCAGGAACCAAGCCGATCCACCTGTCAGGAATAGTGGTTAGGGTTTTACCCTATATGTGACCGATCCACCGGTAATAATAGTGGTTAGGGCATGATGCTCTATGTGTGACTGGCCCACCGGTTATAATAGTGGGGGATCCCAAGCTCAATAAAGACAAACCAGATCGTCAATGCTATTAAAAGATACTAATTACTTACAGTGGAACACCATGCAAGTAGGAACCAAGTCGATCCACCGGTCAGGAATAGTGGTTAGGGTTTTACCCTATATGTGACCGATCCACCGGTAATAATAGTGGTTAGGGCATGATGCTCTATGTGTGACCGGCCCACCGGTTATAATAGTGGGGTGTTCCTGTTTTCACATGGATATGATAAAAAGGCATGGTGTGTATCAACCTTTGATAAAAGAAAGATTAAATGATTAATCCGGACCTTTTTGGGCCTTATGTGTGGACTTGTTGATTATAAGTTATGGATTTCACTTTATACTTCTATGTATCATATGTATGGGTTGTAATTGTATGTGATCATTATCCTGTATGATTTAATGTGTTATATGCCAGCCTTAGTACTCGGTTACCTTACTCAGTACGTAGTGTACTGATCACCCTTTTCATGGGTGCTGCTCATTCCCACGAGCAGAAGGGCCGTCTGATCTGTTGCAGGTAGAAGATATTTACTTTGATGCTATCGATGTCTATGGGTCATCAAGAAGGGCGGAGTGATAGCTGGGCTGGATCAATCTCTAGAGTGACGTGGCCGTGTCCCTTTTTAAATTTATGACTCATGTTATCTTCTATTATGTTTGAATTGTCGAAACAAGTTTACTAACGTTATTTAGTTATTATCTGGAAAAACAATAACTGGTATTTCGAATTATGTAAGACTTGCGCGTACTCTGATTCTTGTTTTTATAAATTTGGATTTTTATGGTGTTATTAATAGTATTTCTTAGCCTTAGCACTTGGTACCGGAACGGTAGGAGTGAACCGGTCTGGTACTAAGTGTGGCGGTAACATCCCTAGAAATTTACGGTTTTAATTTGTGAGTATTGTTTTTTTTAAATGTGTAAATTTTGGGGGTGTTACAGAAATATTTTTAAAGGCCCTAAATTAGCCTAAAAAGGAGGTTTAATATTTTTTATTTAAATATTTTTATTCTAAATATCCAAAATATTCTAAATATTTTATGTAAACCCAAAACCCTTAAATTTTCCTTTTTTCTTCTTTCCTTTTTCCTTCTTTTCTCTCTTTTCTTCTTTTCCTTTTTCTTTTCTCTCGCCAGATTGGGCCTAGACGCGGCCCAATCCCCTTTTCCCTTCTTCTTCCTCCACGACCCAACGCCGTTTCTTTCTTCTTCCTGCAACATCCCGACACCGCGTTTCGTCCCTTATTCCTCTGAGACGCTACGTCTCATTTAATGAAAATATAACCGTTGTCGAACCGGCCCGGTTCCCCTCCTTTCCTTTTCTTTCCCGGCTACCAGTTCACCTCCCCCTCCTTCCTTCTTCCCCTTTTCTCCCCCGTCGTCCAAGCCTGCAACTCCCGCCCCCGAAAATGGCGTCACCGACCACGAGGGTTTTGATTGGCCGATTTCCCCTTCATTTTCTCCCTATTGACTCGCATATTAGCTTGGCATGATCGGTTATCCTCAACTCCTGCTCGTTCTCTCCTTATTATCTATCGAAGGATCGAACCCAACCAAATCTTTCGCCGGCCGAATACCGCCTCCGGCTACCCCAAACCCTACATAGAATGCCCTCCTGCCAACCCCCAAAACCCTACCATTCCCTCTAACCTCTATAAATAGCCTCGATTGGCGCGTTTTTGAAACTTTTCCTTCCCGAAAACCCTAAGAGATAACCGTGCACCACCTTGACTTCAGACGAGCTTTCCATCGCCGATAGCCAACCTCACCGCCACCGCTACATCCCATATTCTTCCTTGCATTTCACTCTAGCTAACTAAGCTATCCACATCCTTCAATTCTTCTCGCACGAGCCACCATAGCCTTGCGAAATCTCTTGTCCATCTCGCAAAAATCTGTACCCCGCAACCTTTAAGCCATCATCTGCCACCACTCCCGCCACTTCTATTGCCTTCTACACCACCCAAAAACTTCCTCTAATTCTCCTCCACCGAACCATAACCTTATTTTCTCTTTTCCCCTTCTATTTCCCTCTTTTTCTTCATTTTTTTCCCTCTTAGACTCCTTTTCTGGCCACCGCCGTGCACCACCACCGGTGCCACCCATCCCCGCCGACTCAAGGTGAAACCCTAGACCTTCTTAGCCCTTCCTTTCTAATTATTGAAATTTATTCTATTTTTATTCTAATTTTCAATGTTTATTCGATTATAATTATTATTATTATCATTATTATTATTGTTGTTATTAGCTGTAACATTAATGCTAAATTTTCTTTCAGGGTAGAGAGTAGGAATAAAATAATTAGATTCATTAGTTTCGAATTTTAGGTATTATTTGATTTATTATATGTTTTATTACCATTATTATTATTATTATTATTATTATTAATTTTTCTAGGAGGGCCGAAAACTTAATTTTGTTATTAGTATTCGCACTTATGCATTTTAGCACTATTCTTATTATTATTATTATTATTATTATTATTATTATTATTATTATTATTTTAATATTACTATAAGTAATATATGTTATTAATATCATATTACTATTATAGAGTAGTATTTCATTATTTAGGGGTAGGGTCGAAACCCCACCTTGGAATTTTAAGGCTTATATGATTATTATTATTATTATTATTATTATTATTATTATTATTATTATTATTATTATTATTATTACTACTACTACTACTACTACTACTACTACTACTACTACTACTACTAATATTTTGTTATTATTAACATTATTATTACTACTATTATTATTATTACCATCATTAGTTTGGTGAAGGGTAGAGACCCTTGGATCACCTTTTCGCTTTAAATTACAATAGTATTTTATTAGTATTTTGTGTAGTTAATTTTAGTATGGCATTATTTTAATTAAAAACCAAGACTTAGGATAAGTTAGAAACTAATAGTATTTTTAGGAGGGAATCTAATTCTAATATTTTCCCCCCATAATAGGTGAGCCCAGTCAAAGTCCTCAAGTGGAATAGGAGCGTGCACAAAGACCCGTGACATTTTAGGTAAGAGGTGCTAAGGCCTTTTATGTGCTTATATACATTATGTGCTTCACATGATATGTATTCTATGTTTATCATTATTAATTATGTCATATATGATATGATGTGGAGTTTAAATATGTCCTTGTGTTGTTAGATGGCACGTATATTATGTATATGTGATGATATGTATTGTGGCCTTAAGACATGCATGTTAGGGTTTTGCATAGGGGGTGTTTAATATTGCATGGTGTTAGGGTTTTGCATGGGGGTATTAATATTGCATGGTGTTGGGGTTTTGCATAGGGGTATTAATGTTGCATGGTGTTAAGGTTTTGCATGATGGTATTAATGTTGCATGGTGTTAGGGTTTGCATGGAGGTATTAGGGTTCGCATGGTGTTATTGATGTTGCATGGTATTAGGGTTTGCATGGAATTCATGTTCGCATGATGGAGTTATGGTTGCATGGAATTGTAGTTTACGTGGAGCTAGGGTTGCATGGGAGCTAGGGTTTGCATGGAGTTAGTCATGCATGTCTGGGTCAAAGCTTGTGAATAAGATACTTAAGATATTAATTATTTAAAGTGGAAGATCGTTGAGACGGGACCTACCGATCCACCGGTTCGGAATAGTGGTTAGGATTTTTACCCTATGTGCAATTGATCCACTGGTTATAATGGTGGTTAGAGCAGGATGCTCTATGCGTAAACCGATCCACTGGTTATAATAGTGGGGGTTCTCGAGTTCAACAAACACAAACCAGAGTTTTGCTAAAATGCCTAAAAGATACTAATTACTTATAGTGGAACACCATATGAGTTGGGGCCAACCGATCCACCGGTTAGGAATAGTGGTTAGGACACATAGTCCTATGTGTCTCCGATCCAACGGCTATAATAGTGGTTAGGGTATGATACTCTATGTGCCTCCGATCCACCGGCTATAATAGTGGGGGCTTCCATACTCACAAGGATTTGATAAAAAGCATGGTGTGAATCGATTTCCGATCGGAGCTTAATTAACTAATTAATCCGGAATACAAATGGGCCTTTGTTATTATGTTATCATATTGTCCTTTATGCTTGTTTATTCTTATACCTAGTTTATGTGGATTTTTGTGTGTTGGCCTTAGTACTCGGTTACCTTACTCAGTATGTAGCATACTGATCACCCCTTTCATAGGTGTTGCTCATTCCCACGAGTAGAAGGCCCATCTGACTTGTTACAGGTAGGAGATGTTTACTTTGATGCGATTGATGTCTATGGGACATCAGATGGGGCCGAGTGATGATTGGGCCGAATCCGTTCCAGAGTGGCGTGGTCGGTTTTCCATTAAGATTTTTATCCCTATTTTCTTTTAATTATGTTGAGCACTTCAGAAACAATTTTATGATTGTAGTTATTTCTTTTCCCTGAAAAACTAACTCTCGTATTTTGGATTATATAAAAACTCATGCGTACCGTATTATGAATTTGAATTATCTAATAATGTTATGAGTTGTTTTCTTAGCCTTAGCACTTAGTACTGGAACGGTAGGAGTGAACCGGTCTGGTACTAAGTGTGGCAGTAGCATCCCCCGAATTTACGATTTTAATTTATAAGTATTGTTTTTTTTTAATGTGTAAATTTTAGGGGTGTTACACATATAAAATATCTTAGTCATGATTATCAATGGAGCATATGGATACATATGATAGCAAGAGAGGACACATGGGATATGCGATGACATACAATAAAACATATAGTGATGGATTCATGCTTATAAGTACACGATTAGACATGGTAGCACATAGGGTACAAGCATACAAAGAATCATGAATGCATACTAAGTAACACAACCGCCCTAGAAAATAGCATCATGTACATAAGGCCCACATGCAACTTAAATAATAGATAATGAGATAACAAGGTATGAATAAGTGTCCTATGGTAGCACTATTGTAGGTAAGACAACCAAGAGACTTGCATAGTATAATGAAATGTAAAGTCCATGAATGGACGAGAATACTTGATTATTGTATTTTATTATTATGATCACAATCATTTAATTAATTTAACTTGAGGAAGAAGATGTACATAAATCATAACAACTAATACAATACTCGAACAGTACTAGCCCTGGCTGGCTACCCCAAAAATGTAACCAGACCACCAATAGCAGGACACCTAATCACTTGAGTATGCATACTCCATATAGGACCAAAATATATCAAGACACCTACATATCAGAAAAAGGTCTCTCCAGACCTTGCAAGGCACCCGAGATCACAAAAGAAAAAAATAGTAAAATGGTACCAAGTGAATACCAAACTTAACATAAATAACTACCTTGAGTGGTACAAGTTCCAGCTCAAGATCCCTCAATTTAAAGCACAAATGTTTTATTTAAGGGTTTGACCAAGCATAAATTCACTTTAAATATAGGGTCAGGAGATCTCATGGCTATCGGACTTTGCTGGGGTGCCGCTGCTACACTATGGTGTGTTACTCATTATGCCTAGCTGCTACCAGCGTCAATGATGGTGGAGCATGGCATTGTGGAGGTTAGCCAATTATGGTGGTGGTATGGTGATATAATGATGGCTAGAGTGGTGGTGTGGAGAATGTAATAGAGAAGAGGAGATGGGAGCAAATAGTCGAGAGGTCTGGATGTCAGGTTTCATGTAGGAATTAAGAGAAAGAGAAAGGAAAAGAAAAGAGGGAGAGATAAGAAGAGAAAGGAAAATGGGGTGATCGGTTGGGGTTTAATTTAATTTTTTATTTTTTACAAATACTTATGTACAAATGAGAATACTAAACATTTAAAAAAAATAATGGATGACTTTATCAAAAACTCACTTAACGAGTATCATTTCATAAATATATGAATGAATAAAATAAATATAAAAGTTATTTAAAGTATTTTGAAAAGGCTTTTGGAAGAAAATACCAACAAACGTAAAGATTTATATTATTTACGAAAATACATAATACGGCATCGAAAAGTATTTAAAAATATTTAGAAATATTTAAACAATATTATAAGGAATTGAAATTAATTTAAACAATTTTTGAAAAAGTTCATCCATAAACCAAAAGGGAAAAGACAGATGAAAATTAATTTCGGAAGGAAAATCTTAAATAAGTTACAAAAATCTTTTTAATTTAAAACATTCTGAAGATCTTTACAACTTTGGAAAACAGATAAATTCAAAGACAAAAATATTTTCTATGGATAAAAATTATTTTAAATTAAATTTTATAATTTAAATAATTTATTTTGTTAACAAAATATAACTTTAAAAAAAGAATTCATAATCATACGACAGAGTTATAATAGAAAACGAATCTAAAATATTTAAAATCAAAACACAAGAAAGAGTGAAAACATATATTTTTAAATAGAAATTAAAATAATATGAATATAATAAAATCATAGTCATAAAAGAACTTATCTAGAATCATCCAAAATGGCAACTATTAATTAAATTATAATAGGAATTCAAAATCATTGATAAAACCATTAAATAAATTAAAATTAAAATAATTAAATATTTTTATCAAATTAGACTAATAAAATTGAATTCTAAAAATATGGGGTATTACAAAAATGATATTTTTTTTGTCGTGAAAAATGGTGGTGTTATATGATATCTTGGAGACACTGACTCCTATTGTAAACCAAAACTATCTAGAAGGACCCCGATCCCAAGTTGACAACTAAATGAGGGTTTTGAAGTTTAAGATAGTGAGGGGGTGAATACTCTTCCTCAAGTGATTCTTCTATGGAGCCCAGGAGGATGGACCATAGATAAGGAGAACACTTTCATGATGTTAGGAAAGAGGTTCCAAAGTTTGAGAGTGGCCACAATCCCAACAGTTTTCTAGAATGGGAGTTAAGATGTAGTTGGTTGTATGAAAATAAGGGTATACTAATACCACAGCCTTTAAGGTGGCAGTTCTTAATCTCAAAGGCCATGCTTCTTTATGGTAGGAAAGTGTAGTTCATAAGTGGAGAAACAAGGGATAATCGAAGGTTAAGTCTTGGATAAAAATGAATAATTTAATAAAGTAGAGATTCTTCTCTCCTTCTTTTACTCAATACTTATATAAGGAAATGTCCTCTTTGAAACAAGGGTCGTTAGGTGTAGAAGAGTGTATTAGAGAGTCTGAGAAACTCTCCATGAGGCTCAATTTGGATGAGTTAGAAGAATACACTATGTTACCTTTTCTTGGTTGTCTTTGGTAAAATATAGTTAGAAAGGTGGAAATGCTTAGGTATTATACTTTGGATGAGCTTTTTCATCCAGCCATCAAAGTAGAAAAAAACAAAAAAGAGAAAAGAGTTGTGAGGTATGGAGGTCCAAATAAGGATGTTAGAACTTCAAGGGATATTCCTCCACCATTCAGAGCACCTTCCACACCTTTAGCAAAAGATATGATAGGCAAAGGAATGGAAGTTGAAGGTAAGTCTAAGAATTTTAGGTGTTTTAAGTGTCAAGGCTTAGGTTACTATGAAAATGAGTGTAATAACAAGAGAGTAATGACCATGGTGGAATTAGAGGAATCCATATAAGAGGAGGATAGTGAAGAGGAGGAAAAAGCCATGGCCAAAGATGGAGAATAAGAGTTTGCACTGCTGAACGTAGGAGAATCCTTGATGATTAGAATGGTGTTGCATAATAGGGATGTTGAAGTATAAGGTTCACAAAGAGAGAATATTTCCCTAAACAAGTGCGCCATACTTAAAAAAAGATGTTCTCTTGCAATGGATGGTGGGAGTTGTGCTAATGTTGCATCTTATACTTTAGTAGAGAAGCTTAGTCTTCCTACTTCAAAGTATAGTAGGCCATATAAGTTACAATGGTTTAATGATGGTAATATGGTAGAGGTGACTAGGCAGGTGAAGGTGTCATTTTCCATTGGAAATACCTATCATGATGAAGTGGTATGTAATATAGTTCAAATGGATGCTTTCCCCTTGATTTTGGGACTCCCTTGAAAATTTGCTAGAAGTGTCATGCATGATGGAAGGAGAAATACCTATTGCTTGAAGTTTTCCACTAATAAGATTTTTCTCAAACCTTTAACTACCCGACCTAGCACTATTGATATAAGTTGTAAGAAGTCTTTATTCATAGGCAAAAATTGTATAGATAAGGATTTAGTGAAGGGTAAATTAATATACTTATTGTTGTTACTAGAAGATAATGAGGAGAGGGTTTAGATTGATCCACGGGTAAGGGAATTTTTAGAGGATTTTGATGATGAATTACTTAATGATATACCCCATTTATTACCCCCCCCCATTAGAGGCATAGAGCACCACATAGACTTTATTCCTAGTGCTAAACTCCCTAATAAGGCGGCTTATAGGTGTAATTCTAAGGAAACATTGGAGTTGCAGAGGCAAGTGGATGAGTTGTTATCCAAGGTTTTAATAAGGGAGTCCCTTAGCCCTTGTGTCATTCTCGCCTTACTTGTGCTAAAAAAAGATGGAATCATGAGAATGTTTGTTAACAGTAGAGATATCCTAAAGAGTGGTTAATACCAAATAAGAGTGAAAGATAGCGATGAGTGGTATACTGTGTTTAAAACCATGAGAGGGTTGTATGATTGGATGGTTATACCCTTTTGTTTATTTAATACTCCTTTTACTTTCATGAGACTTATTAATGAGGTACTTAGGCCATTCATTAATTAGTTGTAGCAATTTACTTTGATGATATCATTGTATATAGTTTTGGTGAAGAAGAACATGTAAAACATTTCAAACTTGTATTTTTACTACTTAGGGATCATAATTTATATGCTAAGCTATAAAAGTGTGAGATCTCTACACCTAGGGTACATTTATAGGTTTTGTGGTGTTTAAATATGGAATAGCTATGGATGATTCTAAAGTAGAAGCAATCAAGACATGGCCCACACCTACAAGCCTAACAGAGGTGAGATCTTTCCATGGCCTAGTATTATTTTATAGGTAGTTCATTAGGGGATTTAGCACCCTATTATTATCTACAACTGAGGGCTTGAAGAAGGGAGAATTCAAGTGGACTAAGGTGACCCAAAATGCCTTCAAAGTGACTAAAGGGAATTTAAGTGAAGCACCTATTGTAACATTACCTAACTTCAACAAGTTGTTTGACATTGAGTGTGATGCTAGTGGAGTGGGCATTGGTGCTATTTTACTGTAAGAAGGAAATCTCATTACCTTATTTAGTGAAAAAATCATTGGTTCTAGGGTGAATTGCAACACTTATGACAAGGAGTTCTATGCTTTGGTAAGAATCCTTGATCATTGGTCGCACTACTTGAGGCCACAAAAATTTGTGATACCCACGAATCATAAATCCTGAAGTATATTTATGGCCAACACAAGCTTAATACAAGGCATGCAAGATGGATAGAATTTTTATAATTATTTTCTTTTTTATCCAAATATAAAAGTGGAAAAACAAATGTAGTAGTTGATTCACTATCTATGAGATATTGTATTCTTTCTTTGTTAGAAGCTAGGGTCTTGGGTTTAGGTGTATTAGAGAGGTATAAGATGAAGATGAAGACTTTAGATGCCACTTCAAGGACCAAGACAAGAATAAGTAGTCCTTTGTCATCCAAAATGGTTTTTTATTCATGAACAATAAGCTTTGCATTCCTAAATGATCTATTATAGAATTAATTGTGAAGGAAGTGCATAGAGGAGGATTAGCAGGACACTTTAGCATTAATAAGAATGTAGAAGTACTTAGTGAGTATTTTTATTGGCTTAAGCTTATGGTAGATGTAAAAAGTGTAATATCTAGATGTGTCACTTGTCAAAAGTCCAAGAGTCACTTCCACCAAGGACTCTATACTCCTTTGCCTATCCCACATCAACCATGGGACCATGTGATTATGGACTTTCAACTTCATTAAAGCATTGCTTACGACAAAAAGGCAAAATGATGCTATAATAATTATGATGGATAGATTCTCTAAGATGACTCATTTCGTTACATGTTACAAAATGGATGATGCATCTTATATAGCCAATATATTCTTCAAGTATATAGTTAGGCTATATGGTATTCCCGAGTCCATTGTCTTTGACAGGGAGAGATATCAAGTTTCTTAGCTACTTCTAGAACACCTTATGGAGACTAGTTGGTGCCAAACTCCTATTCAGTACCACCTACTATCCACAAACTGACATCGCCAATAGAGCCCTTATAATTATCCATAAAATATTGGTTCAAAAAACCCTAAAGTATTGGGACACCAAGATTTTATATGCTATAGAACACTCACTTTTGTAGTATATGGGGTGAACCTTACTACTTTTATCAATCTATTACCTATTCCTATTGAATTTCCCACTGACTTTGAAGCACAAGAGAGGCATAAGGTAAGGAAGAAAATCCGTGAACAATTGAGGTCCAAAATAAATAGGGCGAATTAGGTGAATAAGAATAGGGCAAATAAGAACTAGAGACAATACTTATATGAACTAGGAAACCAAATTTGGCTTCACCTTAAGAGGAGCAGTTTCCTTTGAAAAAGAATAACAAACTCATGCCTAACAGTGATTGTCCTTACAAATTTATTGATAAGATTGGTGACAATACTTATAGGCTAAAGCTACCCAAAGATATAGGAGATATATCAAATTCATTTAATGTGGGAAATCTACTTCCTTATGTTCACAATGAGCATTTCGAAGATAAGGAGGTTTATTTTCAAGAAGGATAGGATGATGCAGAAGCATCCACAATTTAGGATCATAATCTAGCCATTAATTTATTTAAGTTTTAGAATCACAAACCCTCTTTACTTAGATAAATTAATTATCAGTCAAACCCTATCCACACAAGATCCCCTTTTTTTCCTTCCTTTTTCCTCCAAGCATCAAAAACAGCAACCCTAAGCCACATTTTTAAAGCATTTTCCCTCCACTTTGAACCCTATTTTCCTTGGTATTCTCATCCCCTTAAAACCGCAAAAATGCATCAAATATATGCCCTCTTGGAAGCTACATAATTCATTCACAAGTTACTTTCAACTTGGACGACAAGTCACTATCAACACTTGGGAAAAATAATGTAGATTTGAAGAATAGGAAGGAAGGCTAGAAGACATTATGTAATATATTTTGTTGCTTATAAGGTTGGAAGGGATGGTGTCCCTTTCTTTTTGTGTAATATGGTTTTTATAACTTGTATCATGAGAAGAGGAGGATTAAGAGATTCACAAATCAGGCTAAGCACCTTCCCCGTAGCTGAAACACATAGGCTGGAAACTTAGTATGATTTTCGACCCGATTAGGCTCTAATTACAAGTATTATTTAGTTAATTTGTACCATTTAATACTAAAATTCTTATATAAATGTTAGTATGTCATGAAATGAAAGAAAAACTCACATTTGGATGACATACTTTTCCTCTAAAAAAAATTCTCTGATATAAGAAGGGTACAAATGCCTAGGTAAGGATGGCAGGGTGTTTATCTCACGTCATGTTGTGTTCGATGAGTTTAAATCCCCTTTCCATCACAAGTATTAGGTTCATGTATGGTATGAGATAATGGAAACATAAACAACCAAACACCCTCAAATTTTGATAATTGAGTTTAATAGTAAATAAAACCTCATGATCGGGCCATCCATGACATACCTCAAAATGAAGCTTGTTTATCAAGTAGATGGCACTAGCAGAAGCATCAAACTTGTGGCTTTAAGGAAGATTGGCTTGAGCAAGAAGAGTTAGGGTAGTGTCAACAATGTGTCTATGATTTCTTTCAATGATTCTAGTTTTTTTAAAAGTATGAGGAAATGTAATTCCATGGATGATGCTTACCCTTTTTGTTAAAGTAGTAAGGCTACAAAATAGACCTCCCCCATCAATTTCAAAGCTTTTCATTTTCTTGTTTAAGTGTAACTTTGCTTGCATATTAAAATGTACAAAGCACTAATGTGCTTTAGTTTTGGATTTTAAAAGGTATATCCAAGTGTAACAAGAGAAGGAATCGATAAAACTCATGTAATATTTGTGCCCATATTAAGAACAAATAGGAGTAGGGCACTAGATATCAGTTTCAACAAGTTGTAAAGGCTCGGTAAAAGTAGTTTGAGAGGTGGGAAAAGCTATTTTATGAGGCTTTCCCAATTAACACAATTCACAAACTTGTGTTTTATTAAATAAAAACTAGAATATTACAATAATTTAAAACTTGCTTAACCACTTTTAAGGATCTATGTCCTAATCACTCATGTCAAACATAAAAAAATAGAATTACTAGTAGAAGTAAGATGAACATGGAAAGGAATAGGTAAAGCAGATGTGCCTTGAATCTTAATATACTTTGTGCCACATTGAACTTGAGCCACCTGAGATTGTAACTTGAACCGATAGAGGTCATCACACACTTTCCATTTAAGAAGCACTTCTCTGGTTTTTTGGATCCTTCACAAAAAAAAAAAGTAGAGGAGGGAAACTCAAAATAGACATCATTATCCTTAGTAAGATGGGAGTGTAACACCCCCAAAATTCACTACTAAAAAATTTCGTTTAATTAAAAGAAAATTAGCGGAAGCAAATTAATAAACCGTGAACTTTGGGAGTATTACCGCCACACTTAGTACCAGACCGGTTTACTCATACCGTTCCAGTACCAAGTGCTAAGCCTAAAGGAGTGAAATACAATTTTTCAAGAAACTTAAGCATAAATTAATCAGAGTAGCGCGGTAAATAACTTATCAGAGTAAAATCCACCAGTGGTGGTTACAAAACAACAATATATTGAATTTATAAATTTTAAAGAGGCAAATTAAAATCTTAACAAGTCCGGATAGTTCCTTACACTCATTCCCGAGGCCCGCTTGAAAGCATCGAACATGACCCGCAAGGGGCACTGCCCATTGAATAGGCAGGGGCCCCACGAGGGGAACCCTTCGGTACTACGGTACTGATTAACCCTTTAAAAACGCGCTTAAAGACAGGCACGCAATGTCACACATGATATACTAGGATAACCGTACATAACGACATATGTAAATATAACAATCAGATCCATACATTCACGTATTCAACATGTCAATCAGATATTAATGGTGTATACTTCACATTCATCTTTGTCCATTCACATACTTAACAAGTTAACCGGATACTAATAGGCCATAATGAATAATCGATACATTAGGGCCTTAAGGCCATTAGTCCATCATTAATCAATCATCTCAAATTTTTAAGGTCCATGTGAGTGCGGGAACCCCACTATTATAGCCGGTGGACCGGAATTATATACAGGGCAAAACGCTCCTGGCCACTATTATTCGTCGGTGGGTCGGTCTCCAGGGCAGAACGCTCCTGGCCACTATTATTCGCCGGTGGACCGGTCTAGCCCCGACTCACAAGGTATTCCATTATAAGTGATTAGTATCTTCCCCATATCTTATCGATTTTATGTTTGGTTTGCTGAGCACGGAATCCCCCACTATTATAGCCGGTGGACCGGAAATATATACAGGGCAAAACGCTCCTGGCCACTATTATTCGCCGGTGGTTTAGTCTCCAGGGCACCCCGGCTCCTGGCCACTATTATTCGTTGGTGGATCGATCTGGGCCCGGCTCAGCATCTTCCTCTTTAAGTGATTAGTGTTTTAAACGTATCTTATTTGAAAGTATTCCACCCTTGACATGCATGGCTAACTATATCCACCCTTATCCTCCCAGGAGGGCCCGTCCCATATCTTGAGACTTCTGCACCTCCTAACTCGGTTTTCTCCAAAAACCCTAACTCGGGCCTATATGGCCCATCCTTCTCTGTCGCACACATCCCGACTATTTCAACACCCATACGTCACGACCCTTAGATCCAACCCTCACTTTCTACCCCACTCATTCTCTTTTACTTTTATTATTTTCTTTTTCTTTTTCCACCTTCTCACATTAGGGTTTCTTCCTAAACCCTAGTTTGGTCTCCTACGCACCCTTATACCGTCCCACGTACTATTCTTTGCCCGAAGCTCCCAGACAACCAAACGACACTTCTGTTACCTTCCTCACATCCCGAGGTAACTTTCCATACGTAAAGTCTGCCCCCATGCGGACTCTAACCATCACATGCAAACCCTAATTTGTCCCATACCTACATTAGCCAACTTACTTCCCTTTGGTCATCCTTTTCTCTCATTACTCCTTTTCATGCCTCCGTACCTGATTACCACATTAATTATCCTAGCATGCATGTCCCTAAGGGCCACAATCACATCACATCATAAAATATAGCATATCCAAATCAGCACATACCAAAATGGGCACATGAACACACCTTGGTTCCAAGCCATACCACACGTGAAACAATTAAAATAATAACATACAGATCTCGACATAAAAATTATACAGGGCATCCAAGGCATGTAGGACATATAGCACACATTCGACTTTAGCTACACCCTTACTCGGTTTAGGTTACCGAGCTATCTTTCACATAAATTAGGCCACTAAACACCCTTTATAATCGTTACACTTAATATATTTCTCATTTAGTTGGTTAGATTATCAATTTACCCATTTCCTTTATTATAATCAACAAGTCACCCATTAGTTGGTCAAATTACCAATTTACCCCCGTTCATTATCCTAATTACCAAATTACCCCTCTAGTTGGTTAAATTACCAATTTACCCTTTTATATGATCATAATTACCAAACTATCCTTCTCCTTTATTAAAATTACCAAAATACCCTCTAGTCGGTTAAATTACCAAATTACCCCTCACATTTGTCATATTTACGATTTTACCCTTCTCCATTATTAAATTATCAAATTACCCTTTAGTGATTTAAATTATTATTTTTACCCTTCTCATTATTATAATTACCAATTTACTCCTTTCCAATTTCCACTTTTACCCCTTTGATTTACAAATTACCATTTTACCCCCTTAACTCCCAAAAATTACTACATCGCCCTTTTACTTATAAAATTTCCATTTATCCTTAATTATGAAATCACTATCTTACCTCTTTTTATTTCCAAATTATCATTCCGCCTATTAATCACAAAATTAATACCTTACCCTCTAATTATAAAATTACAATTTTACCCTTTTATTACAAAATTACCAAATTGTTCTTTTATTACAATTTACCAAATTACCCTTTCATTACAAATTTACCAAATTGCCCTTTTATGATAGAATTTCCATTTTCCCTTTTAATATAAAATTACCATTTTGCCCTCTTCTTACAAAATTACCATTTTTACCATTTAATCACAAATTACTATTTTACCCTTTATTCACAAAATTACTATTTTGCCCCTTTAATTACAAAATTACTAATTTGCCCTTTTGTTACAAAATTACCCTTTTATTTCAAAATTACCAAATTGCCCTTTTATTTCAAAATTACCAATTTATCCTTTCACTTACAAATTTACCATCTTACCCCTTATTACTCCACTTGTATTAAATTATTATTATTACTACATAAAATATTAACTTTAGTCCCTCATCTTCAATTCTTATAATTAATGTAACATTATTAGCACCCATATATATTCTAGGCCATAATTGTGTACAAGATATATTAATAAAATTCATTAAGGCTCACAAAATACTAATCATGCAATAAATATCACAATACCATAATAAAACATGGATAATACTTAATATTTTCATTAATAACCAACTTCTACCTTAAACAATTTCTCCAAACATGGCACATAATCTATCATACTTCCTTTTCATCAACCAACTCAAGAAAACATATATAATATACTAGACAACATATATTAAACATAATACACATTAAAAATGCCTAATGTGCTAACATACGTTAATCCATGTACTTAAGCGGGATTTAACGGTTACCTCGGTTTCGCAAAACAAACCTTACCGGTATTCCGGTTAAAGGTCCAAGCCTTGATTATAAAAACCAATACCTAAAAATAATATAAAGATTTATTACATTAAAAATAATAAAATCAAGGCATAAAACTTTATAATACTTAATTAATTAATTAATTAATTAATTAATTAAATTAAAGATATAATTATATCTCAAAATTTTGCTCAAATAAATTAATAAGAGTAGCAGCTCATACTGCTCATGCAGCATGAGCTGCATGCAGAGAAAGAACAAGGAGGGGCTCGAAGGTGGCAAGGATGGAAGGAGGGAGAAGTGTTTTCGGGTTGGCGGTTTGGGGCTAAGAAAGGAGGGGTTTCGGGGAGGATTTAGGGCAAGGCAATGGACCAGCGGTGGAGAGGGGGTGTAAGTGGTTGTTGGGGAAGGGTTAACGCCAGCTAAGAGCGGCGGAGGCGGCGGCAGCGAAGCTGCGAAGGTGGCGGCCGAGGAGGGAGGTCGAGATGGGGCTGGCGAGGAAGGAAAATGAGGAGGAAAAATGGAGGCTTTCGGGTGACGGTTTCGACCAAAGGAGGATTGGGGTTGGTAGAGGGGGTTGCAGAGAGTAATAAGGTGGCTCAGGTGGTGGCGAAAGCGGCGGGACGGCGGCGTAATGAGGCGTTGCAGGGCGGTTTCCGATAAGGGGGTAAAGAAGAGAAAAAGAGAAGAGGAGGAAGGATGGGGGCTTCGGGGTGGCTTGATGGGACTGTGATCGGTTGGGGGGAGAGGCAGAGGGTGGCAAGAGGTGGTGCAGGTGGTGGTTGAGGCGGCGGAAGCGGCGGAGATGGGTGGCGAAACAAAACCAGGGGGAGAGAGGGGAGGAGAAGAAAGGGAGAAAAGGAGAGGCTCGGGGGCATGTGGAGGCTCGAAAAAAAATGCAGAAAGGGCAGGGAAGGAGTAATAAATAGAAGAGGAAGAGAAGGGAATGGATAGGGGCTCGAGGGGCGGCTATAGGTGGTAGGGAAATGGAGGTTGCAGGGAGGGGGAGAAGGGTTATGGCAATGGCAGGGAGAGGAGAGGGAGACAGGAATGGGCAGAGAAAACGACGCGAGGGAGAGAGAGAGAGAGACAGGCGAGTCAACGGGGGAGAGGGAGCTGCAGATCGGGCGACAAAAATCTCGCCAGTGATGAGGGAGGAAGACAAAGGAAGAAGAAGGGAGTGTCGGGGGCTGGGGGACGTGTGCGCGAGACGGACCGGCCGAAGAAAAGAAAGAGCCGGCCCGGTCGAAGAAGAAAGAAAAGAAAGGAGGAGGGGCGGCCGGCTACGCGTGGGAGAAGAAAAAAAAAAAAGAAACTGGTCCAGGCCCAAGCGTCGGGGAAGGAGAGGGCAGGCCGACGGCCCAAGGAAGGAGAAAGAAAAAGAAAGAAAAGGGAGAAGAAGGAAAAAGGGAAAAAGGGAAAGGAAAATTTTGTTTTAATTAAAATAATTTAATTTATAAATAATAAATTATAATATTTTTGGGTAATAAATTTATTTAACAATTTAATTGAAATATAAGGATTTAAAAGGGATAATTTTAGTAAAATAATAATTTGGAAAATTATTTAAATAATAAGAGTATGATAAAATAACGAAATATTTATTTTAATTTATTAAAATATTTATACCAAATTTCATACACTCAGAAATCCATAAAACAATTAAATTAAAAATATTTAAAAGCTAATCTATCCAAAATAAAATTTATTTATTAAAATATAGGGTTTTAAAAATTCGGGGGATTACAGGGAGACCCTCAACCAATTTCTGGTTATCAAGAGGATATGTAAGATATTTTTCAAGGATAATAACTTAGAGCTATGAGGATTAGGGATTGGAGAGTGTCCTATATGGTAAATATCCAAACCATGACCATTTCCCATATACATCTAATTTTTACCAGTATATTCAGCATCAAGGCTAAGATTGTTTAAGTCATTTGTAATGTGATTTATACCATCCAAATCTGGATACCAACTTGAGAAGTTTGATGTAGGACAAATAATAAGCAATTAGAACATAGGATATTGTGCATCTAAATAAGTGCCTTGAATTATGTTGGTAGATGCACCATTGTTATTACCCACAATAAGTGATGTCGAACTGCTACTAGAGAAAGAGACTCCTATTATGTTGAATCTTGTGAAGTTAACATCAAATCTGTAACAATAATTTTGAACGGTGTGTACAAGTCTCCCACACAGTTAACATTGTGGCCTGTTACCATGACGACGGCCACCTCTTCTTTTGCCTCTACTCCTTAGACCATTGGGCTACACACATTCCTTCCCCTAAAGCCCTAATTTCTAGAAGAAAAAAAGCCTTTTTTAGATGTAATATTAGCTATCATCTAACCCATAAGGCTTTTATTGATTTTCCTTTTGTAGGTAATAAGGAGATTCCCTGAAGTCTTTAGATAGTGGGTTATTTCTTGAGAGGTTGTCACAACAACAATATCCTTATATTCTTCCCCCAAACCATTCAAAATGGCTAGTACATTATCACTTTCAAAGAGTATATGGCTAACTTCTCTTATTTGGTCCATCAAGGTCTTGATTTTCACCAAATAATCCTTCATAGACATCACTTTGTTCTTACAGTATTCAAGTTTTCATTTATAGTACATCACTTTATCAGCTAATTGTGACGTAAATTTCCAAGCAAGTGTAGTCCAAATTTCATGGACTATTTTACATCCAATTAACCGGTGGATATAGTTAGAAGAAATTGAAGACATCAACCATGAAACAAGAAGTTTATCTTATCTATGGTATGCTACATATGCAGGGTTAGACATAACACTATATGTTGCATTAACATTGATGGCAGGAGGCATAGGTTATATGATAGGGATAAAACCTTCCAAGCCAAAACCATTTATGGCATATTCTACCTGAAATTTCCATATCAAATAGTTATCATCATTGAGATTCATTGTGATAAGTTGGCTAAGTAGTTTGGTTACCATCTTTAAGGCACTCTCTAAGTTGCTTGATGTTGAAATAGTGCTGAGTGGAAGTCATAGAGACTTGTGGACTACCATTCTTTGTCATGGACACATCACCATCTTTGAGGTGCAAAGAGGCTTGAGAGTTTAGATCTATCATGGTAGAAGAAGGCTTATTAACATGATCGTGATTTTAGAACTATGATACCAAGTTAGGGAAAAAATAGAAACATGAAAGCAAGATAAATTGAATAATGATCTATCATATTATATGAATGTTTCACTCATACAAAAAGGAAATCTCTAACAAGTATATATAATATAACTAGATATAAGAGAAACCAATTCCCTAAGGAATCTACGGGAGAAGTCTATATATCCTCATAATATTCAATCAATTATAAATGAAAGATAAGATACACTAAGTAAAAGATAAGGCCATGTATAACCCATGCAAAGCTCAACAACCTTATCATATCTTCTACCTTGTTTAGTGGTGGGGTTGATAATAAGAATTCTTGAGAGAATGGCCTTACTACTAGCAAAATTAGTTTTAGGTACCTTTATAAAGCAATCTAACCAATCCTATTGATTAATAAATATGTGCATGATTCTAATCATTATTTACATATATTGAAGACTTGGCATGCATTATGTTCTTGTGTTGTTGTCTTAAACCAAATTAAAAATGGTTTTTTACCAAAAAAACAATGGATCTTCGTGTTCAACTATTATATTATGAAATATACAATAGCTTTGGCTATGAATATATAGTAGGGATTATATAAAGCATTAATTAATTTTTATACAATATATACATGTATATTAATAGTAACATTAATTTCATTATAGAAGCATCAAACTAATAAGTGGGTATTATGTAAATTTCCTTTCAAGTAACCTTACTTCTAAAACCTATATATATATATATATATATATATATGCATGCACATATATATGTGTGGAATATAATGTTTATAAACTATGGATTTTTATTTATAATATAAATTTATAGCTTCTTATGAATTTATTTTATGTGTCATAATATGTAAAATGATAAGCCTGAGAAAATATAAGTTATGGGAAATTCGTGGTAATTTCAATCTTAATGCAACTTTGTATTATTTTACAAAAATCACACAAAATTAAATTGTGAGAGTTTACCAATCTTATGATATATTAAATCAAAACCTCAGAAGTCTAGCTTTCACAAAATCAATGATTTTTTATTTTGAGTTATGTACTAAAAACATAAAGGGGTTATAGTAAGGATTGGTCAAATTAAAAAATTATTATAACTTAATAAATTGAATGTTTAGCGTGTTATGTTGGTTTTGATCAATGATTAAGTTTTGATGGTTATATTGGCACTAATTATTAATGTTTGACAAAGGTTGACTGAGCATTATCTTTTAATATGCATGTGGTTTTGAGATGTTGGTTAAAGATGTAAGTTGGATTTAAAATATTGATTATTTTAGTTTGAAATTTTTATTTTTGAAAAGTTACATTTTTTTTAATATTTTCCTCTTTAGGAAATTTTCTATGTTTACATAGTTGAATAATAAAAGAAAGAGAGTTAATGAAGAGTAGTTGATGGCGTGCATTATGTGATCAATTTGCTTTTCAAGTAACATTCTTTTCAAACTCTCTCTTTCTCTATAAAAATAATTATATATTTGAAATTATGAGTTTTATGAATATAGTTATTTATATTGGTGTTTTATAAATAAATAAAATCCCCTACAAACATGTTTGAAGTGCATGGTGATTATGTATTTTTGTATGTTATTTAGTTATCATATGAAAACATTTTTTTCCTAATTGCTTGTGTGTATGTCATTGGTGTCATGTAAAATTGTGGTTTATGTTATTTTATGATCTTATCATATAGTCATGAGCTTGGATGAATTATTTGATTTTAAATTCTAATATTGGTTGAGGGACAACTAGAGTGGCCCAACAGTTCTTTGAAAATTTATATTGTGGAAATTTATATTTTTGAAAGTATCATATATGAAAAGGTATTCTAGGAACGTATTCATGGTGGAAGGTATCAACTGTGTAAGAGTTATTATGTTAACTTACTACTTTTAGAAGGTTTCAAATAGGGAAGATACCTTATATTAGAAATGTGGATATTTAGGGTATGTATAAAAAGATGTATATATTCTCTTTGATGAGTACATATTTTGACATATTTTATACCATTTTAATCTTAGTTTTTGATCTATTATTTGAGTAATATATAAGAATAATTATAATTTTATGCTTAAATAATAAGAATCTTATAAATTTTATTATTTGAACTAAAATGATATAAATAAATGAATTTAAAGTATAAGATTATTTATTAATTTTTCTAATATTATTTTATAGGTAAAATAAATAAATAAATAAAGAGTTCGGGTCCTTTGGGCCAAAGGACCAAAGGCCCAAAAGAGCAACTAGCAAGCTAAGAGCGTAGAGAGAGCAATAGAGAGAAGTTGGAGAATAGAAGAGAGAAAGAGAAAAAAAGAAGAAGAAGGAAGGCAACAGAAGACAGGAAGAGCCATCTATAGAGGCAGATAGAGTTTAATACTGTAGGAGAAAAAATAGAGAAAAGAGAGAGAAGAGAGAGAAGAGGTGCAGTAGAGGAAAGGGAGAGGGAGAGAGAGAGAAAGAGACTGGAAAATTTTATTTTAGATGAAATTAATCAATTTTTCATTTGAATAAATTGCTAAACTTTCATTTATAATTAATTTTGGTTATTTCTTTCTCTATTTCTTATATATTTTTAATATATATTTTTGTGTAATTAATTTGATTATTTTGACTATCTAATTATTTATTGTTGGAGAATAGATTAAAACCCTAGATTATGATTTGAGATATGATATTATTTTTCTTTATTTCATGATATTGTTCTTTTAACTCTATTTTTAAGTGTTATTGTTTATATATATGATTATGTCAAGTATAATTTATATGGTGCATGCCTTATTCTTGTTTTCTTATAGTGATAGTATGTAAGATTATGTGCCTGCTAATGGCCATATAAATATGCTAGAATTTATATGTATAAATTACAACTATATTAAATAACAATTTACCTAATAGTTTTGTGATTTTAACCGAAGAAGTGAAACGTTTAATTACGTGTGGGTCAAAGGAAATAAATACAACTAGACATGCTTATTATACTAGTATGAGTACTTAGACTGACATTCTTCCACTTGTATTTAATGCATTAAATCTCATTAAATATAAGAGTCGTTTGTTGCTACTATACTATTGTCTACTAGTATTTAATAGGGTTTGATATGGGCACTTTGCTATATTAATTATTTTAGGGAATTAATATAATGTATATAGACTTGCTTTTAGCTTATAACTTGGTCAGTCTCATTTTCATGATTCAAAAATGACTTAGAAATTATTATTATATTTTGATCTAATTTAGTGGTGGATTTTAATTTTTCTAGCATGTTTATCATATTTGCAATTATCTATTATTTTTATTATTTTATTTTATTTTTATTTTATTTTTATTTTTTATTTTAAAAACCCATATTATTGTGTTTTTATTTTTTTATTCATGTGTGATTTAGATTTTTTAAATTTATTAATTATTTTCATTATTTGTGCGCTAATTAAATAGACGTGAGTCCTTTCAATCTCCAATATAGAATAATACCTTTATTTATCAATACTATAATAGACTCTAAGAGAGTTTAAATTGTGTGCTAGCTACGACCATACCATTTATGTGTCTTAATTGTGTTATATGATCACCTTAAATAGTATACTAAAACTTAAAATGAAAAACTTGAGTTGGGTTTAGGGTCCTTTGGGTGGCCTTCCAAAGTTTGGTTGAGTTGGTTATCTATATTGGGTTAGTTGCAGTTTTATATAGTTTATATTTGATTTGATTGTGTTGGGCATCTATATTAGGTTAGCTCCAATTATATATATTCCTCTTTGGTCTGTTTTAGGCCTAATCTATCTAAGGTTATGTTCTTATTAAGGGGTGTGCACACTTAAGGGATATGTACATTAGTAATCCTCACTGGATTGGTCCAATGGGAAGACCCAATTGTGACCTTTGGCTCCTCTGGCAGACCCTTAGTTGGGTTGTAATATTTCGAGCATGTACTCCTTACCAGGTGACCCTCTTGCTAAGATAGTTTCCCATACTCAAAATATTAAAAATGGTATTCATTGTTATGTAGACACTTAAGATGAAGGATTAATAAATGGGGGACATTATTACATTTTAATTTATTATGAAATATGGGTTGTTTGCATGTTCTTCTGATATAAGATATATATGTATATGAATATTATGAAATAAGGGTTGTTCATTTAGCTAACTTGTTACATGTTACAAATGGAGCTGCAATGATCTATATAGTACATGGTGATGAGATAACCTGATGCATATTGAGTATGAACATGTTTAAAGCGTGGATAACATGAATGATGGGCAAGAATAAAACTTGGTGATTTTAAAAGTCTTATTTTTTTGTTAATGACTACTTTCAGAGGCTCCAGTTGTATTAATCATTCCATTTATGTTTTACATTCAATTAGTTTTTTTTTTAGTTTATTAGATATTGTTATTACCTTTTATTTAAGTTAATAATAAAGTTTGTTATTTTTCCTTATTTTAAATAGACTTAGAATTTAACATAATTAGAGTAATGGTGTCTACTTACGCTAGTCATGTCAGTAATACCCTCATTATATTTAGCTTTTGTATATATTTTTTCTTATTTCTCTAGCGGATTAGTTTTTAAAAATGGGTGTGTTACACTTAGTATAATTCTGGCCTCAAACACCTTTCTTATTTTAAGCAATAATACTAAAAGAATTCAATAAAACTAATAAAACAACAAAAAGATAGAGTGCATCACTACCCCCTTAAAGAAATACTTTGTCCCCGAAGTCACTAGCTTAATCTGAGAGTAGGGAGAAAGAAGTGAGGGGTAAGGTATTTTCGGGTTGAATCGCTAAATGGGTGTATAAAATACAATAAACCACTACCCCTTAAAGTAAAAAGGGGTTTACCAAGAATTGTCATACTTGAAGCAAAAACTTCCGGATATGCCTCGCACATGTCCTTCTTAGCTTTCCAAGTGGCTTCCTATATCCCATGGTCACTCTGAAGAATATTTAGGAGTGGGACTACACTTGTACAGGTCTTTCAGAGCATGGTATCGAGGATCCACACAAGTCTCTCTTCTTAGGTCAGAGAATCGTCAAACTTGACCTCATCGGGTTGGATCACGTAGGAAGGATCGACAATGTACTTCCGTAGCTGCAACACATGGAACACGTGCTAATTCTAGTGGGAGTGACAACCGATAAGCAACCTCCCTGACCTGTTCCAGAATCTCATAGGGTCTAATGTATCTCGGGCTCAGCTTGCCTCTCTTACCAAACCTCTAGACACATTTAGTGGGGGAACCCTCAACAACACCTTATCCCCAGGCTCAAAGTTACCACCACGACAATTTCGATCAACGTAACTCTTTTATAGACTCTAAGAAACTCTTATTTAGTCATGAATCTGATGAATCTATCGGGTCATATCCACAATCATCTCAAGTCCCATTACCATCGTCTCATTGATGTCACTCCAGCATAAGGGGTCATACACTTTCATCCATACAACACTTCAAAGGGAGCCATCTTTATGCTGGTATAGTAGCTATTGTTGTAAGATAACTCTATCAGGTGTAGACGATCTTCCCAACAAACCTGGAAGTCCAAAACACAGGCTTGCAACATGTCTTTTAGGGTTTGGATAGTCCTTTTGATCTGCCCATCTGTAGCAGGATGAAAAGTTATACTCATTTTCAATTTCATTCCTAAGAGCTCTTGCAACTTTCCCCAAAAGTGGGAGAGAAACCTGAAGTCCCTGTCTGATATGATATCCTCAGGCATTACATGCCAACTAACCACAAACTTCATGTAGGCGCTAGCCAACTAATGCATGCTCCAGGTCAACTTCATGGCATTGAACACTACCGACTTGGTCAATCTATCCACAATGACCCAAATGGTATTATAGCTCATTTGTGTCCTAGGCAACCCATTGACAAAGTCCATGGAGATTGAATCTCATTTCCATCTTGGTACTTCTAGAGGCTGGAGTATCCCTACAAGTCTGCGATACTCAATTTTGACCTTCTAATAGGTTAGGCATCTTGAAACAAATTTAGATACCTCTTGGTTCATACGGGGCCACCAATATATCTTCTTGAGGTCCTTACATAACTTGTCCCCTCCTAAATGGATGGAGTATGGGGTCTGGTGTCCCTCTTTTAAGATCTGACGCTTCAACTCTGAGCAACCCTATGGTACACACCAATGTCCCTTGTAGCAAATGCTATTTTCCTCGTGGATCTAAAACCCTTCGACCCAGCCTTCCCATATCTTCTTACGTATCCTCTTAAGCTTAGCATCTTCGAGTTGGTTGGCATAGATCTCCTCAAACACTATGGGGGTGATCGTTAAGGCACTCATGTGAACCTCGAGGTCACACTACTGGATCGGCTCAATTTCCATGTAACATAGTTCTTCCAGTGTTCAGTTAGCTACCACGTAGGAGTTCACATGGTGTGGTCTCTCAGTGCATCTGCCACCATGTTGGCCTTACCCTCATGGTAGGTCAACTCTATGTCATAATCCTTAACTAGCTTCAACCACATTCTTTGCCTCATGTTCAATTCCTTTTGTGTGAAGGTGTATTTAAGGCTCTTGTGATCGGCGAAGAACTTACACTTGGTCCCATATAGGTAGTGCCTCCAAATCTTTAACGTGAAAACCACTATAGCTAACTCCAGATCTTGAGTCTGATAGCTCTGCTCATGCCGCTTCAATAGATGGGAGGCATATGCAACCACTTTACCATTTTGCATCAATATACACCCTAGCTTGTACTTGGATGCGTCACTGTAGACCTCAAAACCTTCTAACAGAGTCAGGATAAGTGTTGTGGTCAACCATCTCTTTACCTTTTGGAAAGCCTCATCACATGTCCCGTCCTAATGGAACCCGATGTTCTTCTTTAGAAGGTTGGTTAGAGGATGAGCAATCCTTGAGAAGTACTGCACGAATTGGTGATAATATCCAACCAGGCCTAAGAAGCTGTGAACCTCTAACATGTTCATGGGAGGCTTCCATTATCTGACCCCCACTATCTTTACTGGATTAATAGCTACTCTCCCAACTGACACTATATGCCCAAGAAAAAGCTACTTTAGGAAGCTAAAACCCGCACTTAAATAACTTTTCATACAGATGGTGCTCTCACAAGAGGGACATAATAGTGCGGAGGTACTGCTCATGCTCTTCATTTCCTCGAGAGTACACCAGGATTTCATCGACGAATACCATCACAAATTTGTCAAGGAACGGTCTAAAGATTCTCATCATCAAATTCATGAAAACTATAAGAGTTTTGGTAAGCTTAAAAGGCATCATCGTGAATTCATAGTGTCTGTACCAGGTCTATAATATGGTCTTCGTGATATTTACATTTGCTATGTGCAACTGGTGGTGTATCAAGACCTTAGGTCAACCTTAGAAAAGACTGTGGCACCCCATAGTTGATAGATGAGGTCATTTATCCTCGAGAGTAGATATTGGTTCTTCACTATCAATTGGTTCATCCTTTAGTAATTAGTGCAAAGACGGAGACCCCTGTCTTTCTTCTTTACAAATAGGATCGGTGCTTCCCATAGTGACACACTTGGTTAGATGTACCCGTGCTCTAGCAATTCTTCCGACTGATTCTTGAGCTCTTTTAGTTCAATAGGCGTCATCTGGTAGGGTGCCCTAGATACTGGTTCAGCCCTTGGTACCAACTCGATGGTGAAATCAATCTCACGTACTAGGGGCATGCCCGGTATTTCCTCTTGGAATACATCAAGAAAATCTTTAACCACCGGAATGTCGCCCAAAGCTGTTAAATCCTTGTTCAGTTATTGCACACAAGATAGATACAGTGGGTACCCTTTCTAGACCAAGGAGTGCAATGTAACTGCAGACACCACTTTAGTAGTGGGCTTGGACTTGGTATTTTTGTACAAAACCCTAGTACCCTTTGGGCATCGTAACATCACGTGCTCTTGAGCCTAGTCGATCATCGTACAATATCTCCCAAGCGTGTCCATCCCTAATATAACATCAAAGTCCCACAATTCCATACTGACCAGGTCCACTAAAAAGTCTACCCCGCCTATGACTAAGGCATATATGAGTAAAGTTTAGTATAGTTCATCCTATCCCTCAAAGGTAGCATTACAGATGTTGCTATGCTAGTAGATGGTGACAGTTCAGCCTTATCAACAAAAGTAGTGGACACGAATGATAAGGAGACACCCAAATTAAATAGAACATGTACCGGTAAAGAGAGAATAATGAACATACTTGTAACTACGTCCAACTACCTATTAGCCTTGGCCTGGCTAATAACGTTCAAGCGCTTACCTTACTAGCCTCCCTAATAGTCCCCTCGGTAACCTCCAAGGCTTTATGTCTGACCTGAGGGAAAGGCCATGATCCCTAAGGCCTTCCCTTAAAGTCCCAACCTAGTGCACTAGTTGGGGGCAGGTGCACTCTACTGGATCTATTGGGATAAGGTTTGAGCATACTGCTGGTAGGTATGCTACTAGGGCATTAATGGTCCCCTTTGCTGGAACTACTGGCTCTGGGTCTGCAAGAAGCTACACTGGCTCTAGTATTTGAAGGCACGGTGGCTTAGCTTGCCATAATTTCTGCAACACATGGGTCTGCCTCCACAACCTTGACCTAGTTGGTTCCTGCCACATTGCCTGCATGAGAATCCCCTAGATGGTCCCTGACCTTGGATCAGACCCCTTTGCCGATGTCTTGAGGGTCCTCCTCCTCGATATTGGGTCCTACTCCTGGAGCTCTGGCCCTCTGGCCTCCTCTTTCCCAAGATTGATGCCAGCTCCTCGACCAGAGTGGCGATGATGCAGGCACACTCGTACAAGGTGGGCAAGTCTGAGAAAGCCACTACTCCCATCATACCATGGATGCTGAAGTGGAGATCCTACTCAAACTGATAAACTACTATGGACTCGCTAGCCATAATGCCCGAGGCAAACCTCACCAACTTGGTGAAGTGAGTGAAGTACTGCTATACCGTCATGGTGCCTTGGGTGAGTTGTAAGAACTCTTTAAGCTTGTCCCTCTATAGGCTCTTTAGGTATAATCTAGTGTGTAGGGAGGTCTTAAAGGCCTCCTAGGTCATCTAGGGACCATTCTGGGTGTGTCGCTTGACCCACCAAGCGTCTGTAATGCCCTTGAGGAAGAATGCTGCAATGTTAGATTACCTAGTTGGAGGGGAGTCCACAACCTTGAAGGTGCTATCCATTTCTTAGATATACCCTTCTAGGATCATAGGATCCTCCTCTCCCGTGTATAGCAAAGGGATGTGAACGATGACCCTCCGGAGCCAGCCCTCCCCGACTCCCTTAGAATGATATTATTGAGTCAGGGGTTGACACTGGAAGAACTCTATGAAGGCCTCCTCCAGGTGTCCAACCCGGCCGTTCATCATGAATTGATTTTGCAAAATAAAGGATGCGCTAAACTTGAACCTTTTGGTTTGAAAACATTCATACACACTATCCCCTTCTACGGTATTCTTAGGCTACCTCTTTCATTTCCTCAGCAATGGACTTGGACTTAAAGGCCTTAAAATAAGAAAAAAGTTTCCAATAGCATTTTCCAAATCTAGGTAAAACTTTGTTGCAACCAAATTTTTCAAAAATTAAAGCGTGGTTATCAGAACCATTGCTCTAATACTAACTTGTACAACCCCAAAAATCATAGTTGAAATTTTTTGTTTGTTTAAAGAAATCACACTCCAGAAAGGGGGTGCTACTGCCGTGATCAGTATATGTTTGGCCCCTAACCAACCTCCTACTAATCATAAGGTTAAAAGATAATACAAAACCATACTAGAAAATAATTAAAACATGAAGTAGTCTAACATTAGATTATAAAAAATGCTAGAATACATAAGAGTCAAAGTCAATACAATAGAGAAAAGAAATACAAGGTAGGATCCCACTACAAGGGAATAAACACATAAAGTGCGGATAGAAAATAGTCTGGAATACACTCTCTCCGGCCCCGACCCTAGGACGCCAAGGCATCACTCTATCTCAACCAACTCATCATAAGTAGAAAATCCCTCTAAGGCCTCATTGCCCACCTACAAAAAAGTAGGAGGGGCCACTACTCGTGGGAATGAGCAGCACTGATAAGGGTGATCAATATGTTACATATTGAGTAAAGTAACAATATAGTGAAGACAGGGCATAACAACACAAAATAAAGATATCATGCATGCAGCAGGTTTTGTTAGATCATTTACCCCTGTCAGAGTTTAGGCTATTAGTACCTTATTTATACATCTCTCAAATTATATCCATGTAGGTACGGGGACTCCACTATTATGATCGGTAGACCAGGAATAACTGCCTTAGGGAAAAACACAACTGACCACTATTATAACTAGTGGACCGGTAAACATATACAACCTTAGGAAAAAACGCACTTGGCCACTATTATGATCGGTGGACCAGTATATATCCTACATCTGATCCCAACCCATATGGCATTCCACTATAAATGACTAATGTATTTTCTATAGATTATTATCATCCAAGGGTTTTTCTTATTGAACTCATGACCTCCACTATTATAACCAGTGGATTGGGAATAACCACTCTAGGGCAAAATGTACATGGCCCTTATGATAACCGGCGGACCAGTAAACATATACAACCCCAGGTCAAAACGTACCTAACTATTATTATAATCGATGGACCGGTAATTATCCTACATCCTGGACCGACTTAATGATCTTCTACTTTAAGACATTAGTATTTTATTCGTATCTTATTTGCCAAGTAACACACATCTATCCATACACAACCCAATGGAGACTCCCAACTTACTACCACTCGATCACCCAAACTTCATGAAACCCCTAGTCCCTTGACTTGGAACGTTTACACCCTCTAAAGACTCCAATAACCCCAAAAATCTTCCACCAACCTAATAGAAACCCTAGAAACCTCATATTCCTGGGTCAAGGCCCGCTCTCATTTTTCTCTACCTATTCTCATCATCACCCACTAGGGTTTTCCCTTAAAACCCTAACCTAACCTATGTGGCCCTTGCTTCTCCTCTCTTTACTTAGCACAGACCTCCCCTAATTTAAGTACCATCACCATATTCACCCCAACTCCAAACCTCAAAACCCAACTCCACAACTCACACCTGTGATAATAATATCCTAGCTGGTCACCCCCAAAAACCCTAATATTTTCCCTTTTTCTTTCATAGCCCCTTCTTTTACACAACTCTACTCTCCATTTGGCTTGACTCACACCCTCCATGTGGTACATCCCTCATCACAATACCGATGTTCAACCAACTCCCCCATCATTTTCCTACAACACACCCCATCCTTAGGGTTGTTTCCCCCAAAACCCTATTTTATGCTCCTAGGCACCTTCCCATCATCCCACGTACCAAAACTCCCCCAAGTGCACTAACCACCCAAAACACACTTTGCTCCCCATGGTTAACCGCCAAACAAGACTTCCCCATGTAAATCTTTCCCCCATGCAAAATACACCTCCTTCCATGCAAGATTCATACTCCCCATGTAAGTTTTTACCCTAACCCCTCATATCATCATTTATCCTTTTATTTACTCCACCATGTTTCATGAGATAACCAGGAAATTTTCCACATAACACTTTACTCACTCCACCCTCTTTATTTTATTGCATTTCCATTGGCCACTAAAGTTCCACCTAAGACATCTAGACATACATATATTAATATTTAAACCATACACAAGAATATGTCCGCTCATAGCAAGATTTAGCCATACATACAAAAAAAATGAGAATCATGGTTACCATGCCTTAGATCCTTACAAGACAAGCTTCGCCACACTTACTTAGTTCACATACACATATATTTATATATAACATACAAATAAACCCATCACACACTCAAGACTCATAACACAACCTAAATCTTAACTATATCCTTACCTAGTTGGGCTTCGGGCTTGAAGAAAGAATTCATATGCCTCCTTCTGGGGAAGTGTTTGTTCAATACCTATAATGAGAGCATCAACTAGGTTATTTCACTTTCTTCCTAACTCTTTTTCCATTTTCCTTATTTTCTTAATCAAAATATTACTACTACTACTAATAATAATAATTATGATGATGATGATGATGATGATGATGACGACGATGATAATGTTAATAATAGTAAGTTATTACAATTAAATACACTAAACAGGTAAGAGGGAGAAGGGTGTAACCAGAAAGGACCAAGCAGGTGAGGGTGGCGGCAGTGGTGGCAGTGATGTAAAGAAGAGGTTTTTAGGGTTGGAAAGAGGAGGAAAGGTAGGGTTTGTTGGGTTGTGGAGCTTTCTGGCTTAGGAGGTCAGTGGTGGTGGTCTTGCAATAGCAGAACGATAGTGGCGGTGGGGGTGGAATCCAAGAGGAAGAGAGAAAGAAAGAGAAGAACAGAGAGGAGAGAAAGGGAGAGGTAGAAGTGTTGTGTGGCAGGGGGTCTTTTGTGTAGAAAAGGAGGTAGGGAGGGTGGTGAAACTGGCGGTGGTGGTGGTACAGGGTGCAAAAGAGCTACCCACTTTACACGAGTGGGGAGAGGAAAGGAAGGGGAAGGAAGGAAAGGGGAGGGGAGGGGTTCAATAGACGTAGAGTGATGCAATGAAGAGGATGGGAGGGAGTGGAGATGATAGCGCAACTTGGTGGGGATGGCGGCAGCATGTGATTGGGCGACGGGAGGCAGGGGAATTAGGCAAAAAAAGGAGAGGGAAGAAGGGAATATGGGGTTTATAGGCGTAGGGGAGGGAGGAGGTGGATAAGGAAAGGAAGAAGACAAGGGGGTTGGTGGCTACCAACTGGTATAGCTACGTAAGGGGGACAATGGCAGGGGCAAGGGAGCAGGTGAGGGAGAGGAGCTCGCAAGGGACGGGGGACCGTGCCTTATGCACACCCTATATGGTTGAAAGAGGAAAGAAGGGGGAGAGAAGGGAGGAGAAGGCTATGGATTTGTAGTGTCGCACAAGCAAGAGGTAAGAAATGAGGGCAGAAGAGGAAAGGAAGAAAAAAGATAGGGATAAAAAGGGAAAAAGTAGGGGGGTAGTGCGAGTTGGGCTATCCCCAAGGAAGAGAAAAAAAGGACGGATTAGGCCGGTCGGGGGGAGAAAGTAAAGAAGAGAAGGAGAGGGGGAAAAGGAATTGGGTTGCCGCTGGGCGCAACCCAGACGGCCAAAGAAGAAAAAAGAGAAAAGAAGAAAGAAAAGGAGGAACGAAAAGGAGAAAAGAAAGAAGGAAAAATGGGGAGGTAGGCTGTTTTGGGTTTTTGGGAGTTTTAGGAAAAATAAATACTAATAATTATAATAATAATATTTTTATTAATTTAGTAATTATTATAATTTATTTTAGATTAGTTAATTAAATTAGTTTTCAATAACTATGTCCTTGTATCATTTTTTATTTCCATAAAAATAATTATTATTATTTTACTAAAAAGGGTACATATAATTAAATTTTATTCAATAATTTATTATTTTATTCTTTAAGCATAAAATAAAAGTTTAGGGTATTACAAGTTGCCTCAACTAATGTCACGATATCAAAAGTAGAAAAATAAGGGCAGGCATACAGATAAGGTAGCACAAGTAGGACATACATTGAGTTAAAGAAAGACCTTGACATCAACCTAAAAATGAATATACGATACTTCAACCTAGTGCTTGATATAATTTGTGTCTATATATACTCTTATCTCTATCTACATTCTTTCTGTTACCGTTGAAATCCCTTATACTGCCTTATGACAAACTAATGAAAAAAATACATAATCCAATTTTAAGTTTTTTTTTTGAAATATATAAAACAACTATGAGTTTCTAAAAATTCACCAAACAATCATGAGTTTTGAGGGTTACGCACTAGATTATCCTTTGTCCAATTTTATTATGAAATCCTAGGTTTAATCATTAAAAATTAAAAATCCAGATAAAGAAATAACTATAATACCATTCCTTGTACTTTGTCACTTTCCCTCTTGTTTCTTTACCATTTTTCCTCCAATTTAAGCTTAAATTATCTAAAATACCCTTAATTAATTTGGACTCTTTCTTCACCTGTTTTCATAAATTAAATTACCAAAATAAACTATAACTAAAGAACACCAATGCCCTTCCCCACTGTCCTCCCTCCCAACACGATATCGGTATATGAAACAATTTTCCTTACTATCTTCATTGAACTAATAGCAAAGGACATCTTGTTTTACTAACTTAATGACAAAAATATTCCATAAATCATATTTACCTATCATCACGTAAGCCTTATCTTCTGCTCCCTCTTTAATTCTTATTTCTCCCACTATAATTTCTTTATCTAAGGAAACGGGGCAAAAGAAAACTATAGCACAAAGATATCAAAGAAAGCTAATTCAGGGTGTTTCGCTAGCATATTTATCACCTATCAAACAAATTTTATCAAGCACCTTGTGGGCACATCCCATAAATTCACTCTCACATTGAATACTTAAAATGGAATATAATACATATTGATTCAAAAAATACAAGCCAATTAAAAAAATATAAAATAATACATATTGATTCATAACCAAATTCATTAGCTTATAAATCTTCTGGTAGTTTCATTGTTATGCTACTATCACCGATGTGCGCTGCTATTGACAACTTGTTGCTAGTGTTTGTTGTCGATCGTTGTTGATGTGTCTTGTTTTGTTCATTGTTGGTTTGAGTATAATAGTTGTAGATTTGGAATGTTGACTACTCTATTGGCTTAATGCGGGTGGTTTGAAATAGTGGTAAGGCAGGCAAAGTAGTGGTGGTGAATCGACAAGAAGATGAGAGAAAGAGAAAAGATGGAATGCAAGTGGAATTAGGTTGAGCAACGACCGATTCTTCGATTTATTGGCTGAATTGAGTTTGAAGAAAATGAAAGAAAATATAGACAAATACAAGCAAGAGGAAAAAGAAAGCGGTCTTAGGATTTTTTTTTTTTTGAAGAATGGTTGTTTTTTTATTAATAAAACATCATAATTCTTTTTAATCAAAAATTTTGGGGTATTTTAGATGAGATAAAAAAAAATTATTCTTTTAAATAAAGATATAAACAAATTGATTATTTTACATTTTTTTTTGAATTTTAGAAAAAATATACGAAAATATGGCATCCTAAACTGACGAATCATTATTTGGTAAGTAATCCTTCAAATTCAACATTATTTAGTGCATTTTCATAAACTTAACAATTATTTCGTGGATTTTGAAAAAAAAATAACTTGTTGAGGGTAGTCCGGTTTAAGGCTGTTGACAAACCAAGTCGGCTTGCAAGCTTTTTAATCTCGGCTCAGTTCGCTTATTAAACGAGCTTAAAAATTAGGTTCGAGCTCCTTTACAGTGTAAAAACTCATGAGCTTGACTTATTTACCACCAAAGTTCAGAAGTTGACTCGTTAAAAATTTGGCCCGACTCGTTAAAAACTCGACTCGTTTATAAATAAATAAAGTTCAAGCTTTATTTTTAGGCTCGTTTACCGAACGAGCTGAATCCAAGCATACCCGACTCGGCTCGCCCGTTAACAACCCTAACCGGTTACCCAACTCAATTACATGTTCTTTGTTTTTCCTCTCTGTCCATCTTCGAGCACCAATTTCAGCAGCGTAGCCGTCAATTGTATCGAACGAAGCCATACTAAACACAAAATGCTTAGAAGACGACTCTCCTCGCTACTCACAGTTACACGGAATGGATCTCGAAACAGCAAATCAGATCTTCTCTCGGCTGCCCACATACGACCGATATCCAATCTTGCTACAAATTATAAGCTAATTCTACCAAAGTCGAATTACTCAAGCATTGGAGATAATGGGTATCTGTGGTCTAGTTCAATGAATGTGAGGGCGTTCAGTTTGTTGAGTTTGAATGATTTAAGGGATAACCCTGGGGCACGGAAGCAGAAGACAAGGAAAGGGCGTGGTATTGGGTCTGGTAAGGGTAAGACTGCCGGAAGAGGTCATAAAGGTCAGAAGGCTCGTGGAACCTATAAGTTTGGATTTGAAGGTGGTCAGACTCCATTGCGACGGCGGCTGCCTAAGCGGGGGTTTAAGAACCCTTTTAGCCTCACTTTTCAGGTCTGTTGATATTTTGATGTTTTCCCTTCTTAGTTTTTGATACCTTGTTTATATTTGAGAACGAGGGTATTTTTAGCAGCAAAATGTATTAGTAATCCGCCAAGTTTTTGGCCTTAGCGGATTGAGGGTTTTACTTTGGGGGTTGTCTTTAGCAAAGTATTGAGTTTGTTGGCACTGATTTTTATGTTTTTAAGTATTATGTTTATTTATTTAATTGGATCTATGTGACCTTGTTATTTTATTTCATGGTCTGACAAATGATAAAACCTTGCTAGAATTCGACATATTCACCTAAACAAGTCCATTTTCTTGGCAAGCGGTCTATGAATGAGGCAAATGACCCTTCCATGATATCTGTAGCAAGAAATCGTTGTGGAGCTAATTGAGTGCTCAGTGACATATTTAGGTTCTTTTGGATGGATAAGATAATCTCTGAATAACAGACTTTTTACTACATATAGATTCTTTGCCAGCTGAGGAATTAGGATTTGCATCAGATGTTGCTGTTGCAACTGTAAACCCATTACATTTATTTTTTCTTATTAACAACTAAGACGCTTGTACAGTGTTACCAGTCAAGGTATAAAGGATTAATATTATGATGATCAAAGGAGCAGGTAATGATTATTTGCATTGAACAACGAGAGCCGTGAGAGGGATTGCACTGTGCTGTGGCACATTTTTATGAAGGAGACTACATGATCACAAGCTAGTTCCAAAGTGCATAATGTTTTTCTGTTAATCATAGTCTTGCTACCCGGGTGTGAATCCTTTAAAACAATGGAAGGCTATTGACTTGGTATAGTCTGATCTTGAGAGGAAGTATGAGGGTGAGTTTTTGATGGGTTGCAATTTTGATTCAACTTGGGACTGGGAGGAACTGATGCGGTTCATATGCCATTACAGAAAACTCTTGCAAGCTGGGAAATTGTTAATTGATTTAAGTGACTATATCATCTTGGTTGGTTGAGGTTTTAACTTTATGATGCTGATATTACATAGGTTGTTCAGCTGCATTTTTCATTTAGGCAGTGTGATTTGAACATTATGTTCAATTGGGAAACTGTTAAAACCAGCTAGAATGGTTGAATGACTAGTGGAGGTTTTTTCTAAAGTAGAGATGTTTTTTTAAGTCATTGATTGCTGTCAAATCCATCTTGGGTATTATAGTTTGTATCCAACCAACCCTGCCTTATTTCTCAGGATGTAGGATTTTTGGGTTTATGATGTTAACATCAGGCTGTTACTGTTTTGCAGCACTTTTGTTCATCCTTTAAATGATCAGGAAAATTAATTGGTTTGTATCTTCTGTTCCATGTGGCTTTATTGATAACAGCCCAGAAATTTTACTGAAGTTCTGGATTTAAATTTATGTTTGCTGCTGATTTTGAGGCCTTGTTACATGGCAGATTGGAAAACATTTTCTTTTTTGGATTATAATGCATTTACATTACAAATTCTTTTCCAAACTAATAGAGGTATGAAATTTCCTATGAAAAAGTGTATGAACCCTGTGAAGAATGTTGCTGAATGCTTGTATTTTTGTTTCTCCCATCTAAAGTGTCTTGTTTAACCACTAAAGTACTTTCGCAAAAATATTTGAAACTTGACAATATAGATTCCCGATGATTTGTACTCGCACAATATTTTTTTACATTGTAGCATTCATTTTTATTTTGTGTAAATTTGACAATTTGGCCATTTTCTCCTCAACTAATTTTTATATGTTTGAATTACAATTTTCAATGAGTTATTATTTCGACTTTATTGTTATTAACATCATAATTAATATTTTCCCCATTAGTGTAACTACTATTGTTATCATTGCCATTATTATTATAATTATTATCAATAATGTTTTATTATTATTGTCAACATTTTGCTTGTTCGTACCTTTTTTAATAAGCTCACAAAATAAGCTGAGGGGAACAATAGTAGATACGATTGATTATAGTTTCACAAGGGAACATAAGAAGCCACATTTTACCCAATTTTCATGTGGCATTTATTTATTTTGTTTCTAAATTTCCTTCATATCGTATAAATTCTCAACCCTGCAAGGCCAGGACCCCTTGTATTTCTTCCGCTATGTGATCTGACTTTGACAATATCTACTTGCTTTTGAGCCATTTTATCTTCTGTGCCAGCCAGTAGGGTTAGGGAAGATTGCGAAGCTTATAAATGCTGGGAAGATAGACTCTTCTGAACTGATCACGATGAAGACTCTCAAGGTTTGCTTTGACAAATTTAATCTAAAGATATTACATCCAATCTCAACTTTATATTCTTCCGTGGACGTTGTAATTCTAGTTCTGTTATTATAGGATACTAGAGCTGTAGGGAAACAAATAGGAGATGGAGTAAGACTGATGGGACGTGGTGCAGAGAAAATTCAATGGCCAATTCATCTTGAGGTAAGTTTTACTAGAATATTTCTTGCTATTCATTCACATTGTTTTATGGCATATGTTGCACAGAGTTTTATGCTTGAGGTAAGTATCTCTCTGCAATTGAATGAGGCTTTTGGTCCTGTTCGTAATCACCATGTGGTTATGTTACCTCGTATTCCTTCCATTTCACTACAGAGGGTCTATAATTTTTTCATTTTTAAATCATAATATAAGTCACTTCAAGAAAGCAATAAATTATTTAATACTATTTATCAAATGTACCTTTTGTTTACTCTCATCTTATTAATATATCTCATAATAATAAAAATGGAGGTGTTTTAGTCAATTTGAATATTATGAAATTTCAAACTTGTTGATATGTATGTCAAAAAATTATAGATCCTAACAATGGAGTATATTAAAAGAGTTTTTGTGCCATGCATTGGCAAGTATTGTATGAAAGAATTATAATTCAGGTTGTTTCATGTGAGGCTATCATGCCACTAACCGCGTTTCATGTGAATAGTTGTCACTGTTTGTACAGTCTGTCATGGTGGATTTGCCTTTTGTAAGATACAACTCGGAGCCCGAACCGGCTTCAAAACAGATAGCAAGCGGACCAGGAATGGTAAAACCGGGTTAAATCTGGGCTGGCCCTGTTTCAATCCTGTTTTAAGATTGGCTCTGTTTCAACCCATTTTTGACTCGATTTTAAAACCAACCCTGTTTCGACCCTATTTTGGCCATTTTTTGACCCAGTTTCAAAATTAAACTTGTTTCAGTCCAGCTTTACAATTCAACTCTTTTTTCATCGAAATTCCGGCATCAACATGGATTTTATAGACTCATTTCACACACAAATCTTCTATTTGTCCATAACAATGTTCTCCAAATAGAGATAACTAAGTTTTAAAAGTATAACAAGATGAAAACAAAGAAAATATAATGTAATTACATAAACTATGGAGGATAGGAACAAAACCACAATATCCTCCAAATAGAAATAACAAATTAACAATCTACCACATAAGATAAAAACAAAGTTTACATAAAAATTAATACTAAGTCTTCAAAGACATCATTCATTTCTAGTAACATATACCACATTGGCCTCCACATTAGCTTTGTTTTCCACATCTATTCAAATTTAAATGTAAATGAATTAGTAGTTAGTAATAACATTAAATTAAGCATAATTGATAAAAGATTAAATGATATAAAACAAAACTAAATTAATCAAATAAAGCTCAACTAATTATTACCTTTCTCTATTTCCTCAACTCTTCCAAGGCTTGCTCTGCATCAACTTTTTCTCTTGTATTTGAAGACATATAAGTGTTTGTATGGTCTTAATTCACACAAAAAATAGCAAAAATAAATAAGCAAGAAAATAAAATACAATTGTATTATTAGATTAATTAAATAAATTTATTAATATAAAGGAACTGTCACCTTTGGTGTTAAAGAGCTCCTAAATTAATCCAAGTGATGGCCACAAGCACTAAATGAAGATTCCGATGCAACTGTAGATACCGGTACAATAAGAATATCATGTATCATATGTGAAAAGATTGGATATCTAAGGCTCTTTATTTCCACCCCCATCAAGCCATCTTTTTCTTCATGTTTTGCCTTACTTTGTTCCAAAAACCTATCAAGCTCTAGCATATAACTGTGATTGCAATTACAGTTGCGGTGTCGCATAAGATATTTTATATGTTGCAATTGTCGCAATATGATTTTTTTTATTTTTTTCACAATAAATATTAGTAAATAGTGGAATATAACGGTAAAATATCGGCCGATAACCGATATATCGTCAATAATTAAGTGAAATTCTAAATCCGCCGCGTATCATCAATCTTGTGTATCGGCTAACCTAAAATCTGATAAATATCGGCCGATTTTGCGTATTGGGATCGGCATTTAATTGTATGCTTAATCTCTATAATACTAAAATATACTCCATCCATCTTCATTACTTGCTCGAACACACTTTCTAATAGCCTCAACACTATCCTTACTCGTAGGAGGATCAAAACTTGGCCCAGAACTTTCGCCAACTATAAATGAATCACACTTCTTTCTGTACTTATCAAACAAATCAACAACACATTTCTTTATTTTTTTCGGCCAATCTCTCTCCTAATTTTCACCATACATCCTACGAAGAGTAATATTTAATATTATAAACCTCAAAATTGGATCTAACATGACACCTATGTATACCAACATGTTCATCTTCTCTATGTCACCCCAATATTTGTCAAACTTAACTTTCATTTGAAGTGTCATGTTTCTAAATTTATCGTTCACATCCATGAGCCATTGATTCAACAATTCAAATATATAAACAATATCAAAGAAAATAAGATTATTTGTCATATACAATGAACCAGACACCTTAAAAGTCAAGTCATAAAACTCCTTTAAGAAAATAAGGTGCTCAATTTTATCCTAATCGTCATTAGAGAGGCCCCAACAACATCAATATCATGTATCAACTCTACAGGGAGCTGCATCCTACCAAAAACATCCCTAAATTTCGCAGCAGCAACTAACATAGGATAGGAGGAATTTCACCTAATAGGCACATCAAGAGACAAAGAAACTTTGCACTCAATCTTATGCTTTTCAGCATATTATTTAAATACAATCAATCTTGCAAGAGAATTTCTAATATACTTAATAACATGCCTAATTCAATCAATGCGATGATTGAGCTCCTTTATACCATCTTGTATAGTCAGATTGATTATGTGTGCAACACATTTCATGTGTAAGTATTTACCATCACCATTTTCACCATAGTTTTCAAATAAATACAGATAACATTGTTAGAATTTGCATTAGCCACAGTGATAGTAAAAAAATTTTTTTCTTCAAACCCCAATAAGTTAGATAATCTTCAAATATAGACGAAAATCTAGAATTCTTTTTGCTAACCTCCACTGATTTATAAAATGACTAGTTAGACATATGTAATTAATTATCTAATTAGAAGTCCATATACCAGTAGTCACACAAGCTCTATTATATGAAATACTAATAAAATCTTTCTATCTCATTCTTATATTGATATATAACTTACAGATATCGCGTGTAATAGTAGTGCATGAAGGCATATGAAATTGAGGACAAACTGTAGTCACTACTTTTTAAAACCCCCCCTTCTCTACAAAACTAAAAGGTAATTCATCAACAATAATCATTTCATCCACAACTTCTCTAAGTTCATCCAAATTAATAGTCTTATATATTAGTCTTCTCTTGCATATCATCAAGGTCCAAGCTTAGATGAGATTGCTGACCTTTTACCTTGCCCTTATTTGAGGATTATTTACACAACTATTTTTAAATTTTGAGTGCCATTCTTTTTGTTATCTGCTGGAAAAGTTGCCAGGCAATACTTACATTTCACTCTTGGTTGATTTTTTTCATCCACATACCCCTAAAAGTGATCCCATAAGCGCCCCTCTTTCTATCTTTTCTCTTCACATATCAATGACCCTTTGTTGGCTTCTTAGGTCCAAAATCTGCTGCTATGTCAAGTGATTCAAGGTCGTTGTCTACCTCCATTTTTTGAGTAGAAGCATCATCAATTATTGTAGGAGGAGGTTTAGTGGATCCAGATGCTAAACATCGCCTTTTGGATATGATATTGGAGCTTGACATCTAAAAAGAAAGGAAAAGAACAAAAGTTAGTATAAAAATAAGTATTAACATATATTAAATAGTTTCCAGGTTTGAAAAGAAGGGAAGCAAGTGCTAATACATTATGTGAAAATTGGGTTAATGAATCCATGGCTTTGTAATTTTATGGCTATCACCATTCACCGACCATAAAAAAAATCAAAATTCAAATGAATAAGATAAAGAATAAAATAAGAAACAAAGGGAAACAATCAAAATAAAAACAAGTGCACACTATTACACTAATAATTGATGTTTTTAAGAACCAAACATGCATAGATATTGAAAGCAAATTAGAAGTACAAACTAAACAACTCCAAGATGATATTGATATGTACTATAAAATGCATATAAACTCTAAGGTATTAATTAGATGATATAATGCATCAAAACGAAGGTATTAAATATGAGAGCAAATATCTCTTCCCCATTACCTTTTGATATTCTTTTTACCTCCCCTCTTCCAATTAATCAATATTGAAAGGCTCGTGTTCTTTTTCCTCCCAACCTAACTATATGTTATATACATATTGTATGGATGCTTATTTGATTCTATATATACATATATATCACCTTTGTTTGCATCATTGCTTCTCTTCATTTGGCAAGTTAACAATCATAATTGTATAATTGTCTTGACATATCCAAACACACTATAAGGGAAAATATTGAAAAGACTGCAGTGGCAGCTCTGCTTGTAAAACAAATGATCTCATGAAACTAGGACAATTGCTTATGTTTTGACCAACTTGATGGTATTTGCCCATCATGCTATACAGAGATATAGGCAAATTATTTTATATTTTTCTTTTTGGCTTGGAGGGGGTGGAAGGGAAGGGATAACATACCATAAGTAACTTGTTATCAACTTGTTTTTCTCAAGTTCTCTCTAAGGATTTGCAAATTCAATATCAACATTTTATGGACCTTAACTTAAAGCTGAGATCAACTGATGGGGAATTCAAATATGTGCCTAAATTTTTGTTCATGCAGGTATCAAGAGTAACCGTGAGAGCAAAGGCAGCAGTTGAAGCTGCAGGAGGGACTGTCAGAAGGGTACATTATAACAAGTTGGGTTTCCGAGCATTGCTGAAGCCTGAATGGTTTGAAAAGAAGGGAAGATTACTTCCGAGGCCTGCTCGGCCTCCACCCAAACTAGCTGATAAAGTTGACAGTATTGGACGCCTGCCTGCCCCTACTAAACACATACCATTTATATCAGAAGAAAAGGTGGAAGCTGCCACTACTTGAAAACCAATCACAAAACCATGTATATCGCAGGTGTTGGATTATGATTTTCATTTGTAGTAGAGTCAGTTCCTTTCTGATACAGTGGTTCATTTTGTGTGGCTAGCTGATTTAGAGCCTGTTTGTTTTAACTTTTGATAAGCAGTTTTTTTATAAAAGTAATTATAAAAAGTAATTTTAGGTTAAAATAAATGTTTGGTTTTACTTTTAAAAATTTATTATACAAAAGTAATTAATAAAAATAACTTTCTATAAGTAATTAATCAAAAGTAAATTATACTTACTTTCTAAAATTACTTTTACAGTATGCGGCACGATATTTGCTTAAAAACAAAAGTTGTTCATGTCATTTGCCTTCCCCATCCCTGACTGTGTTTATGTTGGCTCGTTCTCCTCCATTTTTTTTCTCTGGAATAAATAAATTTTGGGCGGGCGCGTCGTTGCTCTCAATGTCAATTCTCCGATTAAAGGGCAATAATCATTTCCCTTTGCACAATAAACTAGATATGACTAATGAATTCAGTTTCTAGTTTCTAGGTTCCTGTCAGAGAAACGAAGAATGTAGAAGCAGACAATTAAGCTTAAGAATAACCCAAACAAAGTAGTGACCATAAAAAAGGGGTTCCGATTATGCTCTAACTTCTCTTCAAAGAAGGTCGTGTATATGCTTCTAATGTCGTAAATATGTGTATGTGTGCCGGCGATCTGCCTCTTTCTAAGTAATAAAGCAGAAAGAAGAAGTAGAAAGATTGAGGTCCCTTGGAAAAGGAGTTAATGCACAACGACCATTAGGAAATGATTTTAAAAGCAGAGGGAGAGCAGCATATTAATGCGTGGAAGTGAGGCTAGAGACTCTTATCTTTGATGACTAGTAGTCATAGCAAATTAGAGGACAAATACTACGGCTAAAAATGGAGGAAAAAATTGCCCCAATTCAGAGAGAGAGAGAGGGGAAGAAAGAGAGGAGAGGACGGAAGCACGAATTTTGTGAATTTTCTACATTTTTACTTTTGTACTCTTCAAACAAGGTCCAACCGAATAAATGTAAGAATACTTATTGCATAATATTTATTGTCACTATTTAAATTTAGATATTTATAAATTTTATAAATTTTATTTAGTGAGTGTTCGTAATTTTTTAAATAATTTTATAATTTTCATTTTATAATTTTTAGTACTCTATAATATATCTATACTTTTTATATATCTATTTTATATATTTTTATGTCTCTTATGATTTCTAATATTTAATATTATATAATTCATATAATAATTATTACCAAAAAATACATATAAAAAGTTAAAAATTTAAGATGAAAAATAAAAAAGTAAATTTGTAGAAAAATAAAAACCAAACACTAATAAGGTATAATAAGTAATTTTTTAATATTAATTACTTGTATAATAAAAGTAAAAACAAACATATATTTTACTTGCCAAAGTATTTAAAAAAAAATAAATTTATAAAAATAATTTTTATCTAAAAATAATTATTAACAATAAATAATATCAAACGATGCCTTAGTTTGGATCAGATAGTGCTTGGACCAACAAAAGTATTTGCTCGTTCTAAGAAATTGAAAGCGTTAAATTTGCTTGAAACTTCTTCAATTGAATTTTCGCCTCTGGAGTTTAAATTAATAATTTTAACATACAATTCATGCTATGAATCCAAACATACCCTCTTAAATAGTAGTAAAGTAAACAGAGCAGGGGAATGCTGGCATTTCCTCGTGTAATGTGCATTGTGCATACAGAATCAGGAAGCGCAGCTTTTTAGTGAGAGAATCAGTACCCACTGATATCAGCGCCCAGCAGCAAATTGAATGTTACAGATTAGCCTCAATCCCCCTTCTAAGGTTACATGTATTTAAGAACAGTCCCTCCAAATACAATTCCCAAGAAAGTTGCTGTTGCTATCCCAAAAATTCCAGCAAGAATAGCAGGGACAATCAAAGAACTCCAACCTTTAGCTGTTGCCATTCCACAGGCTGTTGTGGGACCTCCAACATTTGCATTTGATGCCAAAAGTGATAGCTTCAAGTCAATGCGAAGCAATTTCCCCAATCCAAGAACAAGAGCTAGATGGACGGCAATTTGGATGAGAGCAAACATGAATATGCTAGGTGCTGTTCTAATTACATTCCTTATGCTCCCACTTGCACCTACAACAGTAAAGAACACCTGCAGCAGAAAACAGGCCGGATATTTATAAAGGAGAGAAAAAACGGGAGTTGGATTGGTCTTGTCGAAAAAGGTATACGCAAGAAAAGATACAAATCATAAGGAATATTTCTCAGATGAAATAAAAAGGAAGAATATTATAGAAAATTCCCATCAAAGGCACACTAGTCAATAAAGTGATTACCTGCATCAAAATCACGGCCATAGCCTCACCCGATGGTGCAAGGTGATTAAACTGTCTTGGAAACGTAGTCGCTAAGATGACAACGATCAAGGTTATTGCAGGAAGGCTACCTCCCGGAATTCCAAAAGTTTTAGTGATATAACTGCCAGCCTTGCAGATAGCCAAGGACAACGCTAGAGCTGTTGCTGACTCTAACACAGGAAGCTTGTTACCAGCCTGAGATTCCAAGTCCATCACACCATCTGCTAATGGTACATCTTTGGTCAGAGGATAAAATTTTGGCAACAGTCATCACGTTTTGATGCCCCAGAATCAAAAGTGAAGAGTGAAAGAAAATACCAATATCCATAATCAAAAGAAACCAAAAGAGAAAAATGCCTCCAAATAAAGAGACCAGTTCTGATTTCACTAAAAACTAGCTACTGGCAAATCAAAGGCGCCAATTATGCTGCAACTGAAAGGAAGTATCATTTTATTAAGTTGCCGCAAAATCACGAGCAACATAATTCCCACTAAGGTGAAGCAAAGGATGGACACCCACTAGCTTAAGTCAAAACTCAAAAAGTAAAGGACAAGGAGCATTACAAGTGCAACTCACCACTTTTGGAAGCTTTAGACTCTGGAGGTATCTTGGAGGCTAATGCAAACAGTGTTGTGAAATATACAGCACAAATAACATTGTCAGCAGCAAGTCCTGCAGCTAAAACTGATGGAGAGACTCCAAGTGCTTCTGCAATTGCAACATAGTTGACAGCTGCAAAAGTGAAACAATGAATATCACATATGATTTAAACAGAAAGTCTATAGATAAAAAACAGCCCCCAAATAACTACAGCTGCAAAATTCTATTAAGGACAGACTGGATTGATATCAAATGTTCCATCATCAATAAAATTCAGGGATTCATTGATGCAGCAGTATCAGAAATACAGATTTATTGATATCAAATGTTTCACTGTAAAGTAAAAGTAGGGGCTCATCGATGCAACAGTATCAGAAGTACAGAATGAAGAGATGCAAACTAGCAATTCTCTTAAGAAAGACCGTGGCCTTCAGGATCCAATATTCAAAAGTGATGTGCAATACTAAGTATATCATCACCGCAACAAACATTGAAAACCATTTGAACATTAAAGGCTGTGATTGGCGCTTTACATTTTCACGGTGTCAAATAATATAGCCTGTTCAGAACATAAAATAAAACTCTAAGATGTTGAGGCAAGGCTAATAATATAGGAAATCATACCTCCACCAATATGTCTACCCATAAGAGCTGCAGCAATCTTCCAAGCATCTTGGCCAAGTGATCGCATTGGCACTAAAAAAAATGCCACTGCAGTTCCAACTGTGGTTGCAACTACGGTGCCACAGAAGAGAGAAGTAAAGAAATTACTCGCTGCTCGCTTCAGCAAATCAGTGCAAATGCTTAAACAAATACGGATTCAAAATATCAATAGAAACATTACCACCTCAAATCATATGATTGAACACCAAAGATAGTATAGATCATCAGGTCCTAACACCAAATCCGATCATGCCTGTATGCCTACCAACTTGAACTAACCCGGCCTTATCAGGTTTGAACTTGGATATCGTGTTTCAAAGAGCCTTTGAAACATCAAAAACTTTCTCATATATTGGTTCATATTTCTAAGTACCTCATTTTCAGAGGCAAGTAGACTAGCAGATCAAAACGACTGATCGTTAATGCCAAAAACTAAAACGCTAATCAATTTGCTAAGCGGAAAACAATGCATTTGAAATAAAGAAACCACCGTGTTCATGGCCAAACCATTTCTTGCTTGCACCTCAATAAGTGAGGAAACCTAGAACAAATAACAAGTAAATGTCACAGATGTAATTCAAGTACTGACACAAAAGAATGACCCTAGTGCAGGTCACAATCCAATTCTCGAGCACCAGGACCCCACATTTCATATAAATTTCCATCTTTATTAATGGTCATAAGCAAAACAACGTAGTATTTGAAGTATATAGAATTTTATGTTACAAAACCAGCTACGAACACAATCCATCAATTTCACAACCAACCATAGCCAAGTTGATCGAAGCGCAATCCAAATAAACAATATTCATCCCTACAATTAATACCTGTCCCAATCAAAAAGGCAACGAGCAAAGTCCCAGTGGATTTAATCACACGACGCATGTCAGCTCTAAATAACAACAATGGGACAGCCAGGGGAAGCAAGAACTCCAACACGATGGTATAAGCAGGTGCTTCACAACCAATGATCCCCATATTGCTTGCTGCAAGCCCAACTAGTGTACTCACCAACGCACCACTCAATGTCGCCCCCAACTTTGTGTTTTCTGACCTTCATTTGAATAATAAGATTGTTAATATTCAGCAAACAGGGCAAAATTTTGATCCCAACACACACACACACACAGAGAATGGATTGATTATAAAATGACTAGCTCAATCTTAACAATCCACAACCACAAGTACCAGTAAGGTACTCCTGTTTACTCCCGGAATGACAGCATTTTAGAATTTGGTCGATGATTTTACGAAACATGATATATTTCAGCTAAAAATGCAGAGATTCATCCTAAGCACAACAGGTGCGATTACTCCAGCAGATGTGCGCGCGAGCGAGAGAGAAAGAAATGGGAGACATGGAGTACCAGATACCGAAAGCGCCGGTAGCAAAGAGAGCGGTCCAGGTGCCCCATTGATCATGAGGGGAGATTAACGGAAGGGTCAACGGAGACTGTGATCTCACGACCGTCGACGTAGATCTACTCGCAAAAGGCTTCTTCGGCGTCGATATTATCGGGAAAACCGTGGGACTGCTTTGGCCCATCGACGCATTTCTCGCGTCGGAGGTGAACTGTCTAGAGCTAGACGTGCAAGTAGAGGATAGATAGCGATGGTGTGAGCACGGGCTTCCATGTTGCAGGGCCGTGGGAGTCAGCGGACGTCTCGACGAAATGTAAAATTGCGAGAATGTCAGCGCCATCTGCATCTGCAACGAGGAAGGGAAAGAGCACTCGAGCACCGCTGACTGCTGCAGACCAGAAATTAATAAATAAACTGTTGTTAGGAGCTACTTGTCTAAATAGTTATCCAAGATAATCACTTCTTTTAAAAAAAATTTAATTTAAATAATTTTAAAATAAATAATTATCTTAGATAACTATTTTTAATAAATAACTCAAGATAAGTTATAAATAAAAGATTCAAACAGGAATCATATAGTTTTGGGCAAGGGTCCGAAAACCGCCATTTGCATCAATTTTTTTAACGGCCTATTTGGTAAATAAAAATGGGAGTCGGAGAATTAAAAAAAAAATAGAAATGAAAATTAAAAAATAAAAATTAGTTTATTTTATTTTATTTTTCTATTTGATATTTGATGGGATTAATTTAAAAATAATTTAAGAATAATAATTTTCTGTATTTGACACGTGGGAATGAAATTAAAAATATAATCATAAATTTACAAAAATATTCTTATTATATTTATAATATTTATAGTTTTGTGTGTGTGTGTGTATATATATATAACCAATTATTATTATATTTTTTTATTATTCGATCTTATTTTTTTTTATAATAGATCATATAATATCATATCAGATCCAATCAGCTTAAATCCGATTCGATCCGATTAGATTAGATAATAGTGATAATTATTACTATTATATCAAATAATATTTACAATAATTATTATTATCTTTATTTTAATTATAATTATGAATATAATAATTATTATATTTTTAATTATAATTGATTATTATAATAATTAGAATTATAATAAAAATAATTATAATACAGTTACAACAGTCCGTTTGGTAAATGAAAATAGAAGTTTGAAAATTAAAATTATTATAAAGATAATCATCACCATCAGTACCATCATCATTATAATTAATATTATTAATATAATTTTATACATAATAATATAAGGTTACTTTAGTATTTTTTATCTTCTACTCCAATTCCTACCCTTTTAATACCATTTCACTTTTAGAAATTAATTAATAAAAATTGACACCCTCAATACCATTTCCCCTTCAAAAATAAATTGATAAAAATTAACACCCTTAAATCTTACTCCTAATTCTATTTTAATTCCTACTTCCTTAAAATAAATAATAAAATACTTAAATCTCTTTTTAAATTTCTATTCCCACAATTCTATTTCTGGAAACCAAACAAGATCCTTATACTACCTTAGTTATATATACTTATGGGCAAATTCATCCTACTCCTCAAGTCTTTTCAACGCAGGCCCCGATTTTGCTGACTGGACGTGCAGTATACGGACGCCGGCACTGCTCCTCGCTGGAAAAGTCTAACCTGCTATGCTCCTCATTTTGGCTAGCTGTCGCCCGGTTGGGTTCTGGTCTTCATCCAAAATTCCGTTTCTGCATCCGTATTTTTATTTCTTTACATATATACAAATAAACACGACGCTTCCTGCGTGTCCTTTATGTATGCAGTCTTTGTGTCTGCTCTCCTGCTCGCAAGTTGAGCAAAAGACCGGGACTATTTAATATTTATTGCAGAAATCCAGTTGGGAGTTGTGGCGGTGATAGAAGATAGTTCTTTATTTTAAATAAAAAAAGTACAAGCGTTATTTGATTAAAATAATATTAATGTTCATTTATCTAAATTAATTTAATATTATTTAAATATTTTTAAATATTCATCCTAATTTACTAATGACAAAAATTGTCCTAGAAAAATTAGTACTATATAGAATATATTAATATAGGTTACCGATCTTTGGACCACATATCATTTTTATAGCTTAAAAGAGACGACAGACTAATTTTGTTAAAAAAAAAAAAGAAGAAATAGAACACACACAAAAAAAAAACTTTGTATGCATAAAAGTGAATCTAGACAATAAAAAATATTCATCACACAAAATGAATATAAGATGATAAAAACATTTATCAAAGTACTATTTTTTATTATATAATTTTTTATTTTAAATAAAAGAGTTCAAGTATTATTTGATTAAAATAATATCGACCCTCATTTATCTTAATTAAATTAATACTATTTAAATATTTTACAATATTTTAATTAATTTATTAATGATAAAAAAAAATGTGGAAAGTTGAATATCCTAATAAATTAGTACTACGTAGAATATATTAAAAAATATTTGACTCCAAGAATATTTAAAATAAGAAGTATAGAATTATATATATATCCATAATACTGTATAAAGTATACCCCAAATATAGTATAGTACATTCAAATATAGTACACATTCAAATATAGTTCTGCGACGGAAAAAAGGGTACTTGCCTGACGTCACGGTAAACTTTCGTCAGATTGCTGCTGTCTAAAATCGTTGTCGAACTCCTCCTAGGGTTCTTCTGACTGTGTCCAGCCCAAACACCAATCTTACCGATTCACCCCCCAGCAAGATGAATTCCAGGAACAAGCTTCGATCCCGACCATGGTGAGGAGCCGATTGAATGCGCGAATCTCCTCAGCTCAATGATTGGCGATGCCTTCTTAGATGAGGAGGATGACAATCAACAGGGACCCAGTATTAGAGCCTTAAAAGATGTGTAGAAAAAAAAAACAATGAGTAGCAACAGACTCCCAGCGATTTTCAAACCAGGAAATATTTTCGAGATAATCGATTTAAGGAGAGGGCTCTTTCTAGCTCCGCTTTGGCTGTGGGTGTTCCGACGAAGGAACTCTGTCCTTCATCCCTTTCTAGCACTACTACTTAGCCGAATTGCCGAGCTACTAGGAAGGACCAAGCGAGCTCTAGTAGGCTAGTACAAGCTTCGAGATCCGTCCGGAAGCGGCGGAGACCGGTACACGTAGTGTAAGAAGACAGATACGGTCCTTCGAGCTTTGGTGCAAAGGAACAAACCAAACGAGGCTGTACCAAGGGAGTGGTAATTGCTGTGGTTATTAAAGTAAGGATGCTAATCAACGTGCTCAAACAAGAATGACATTTTAAAAAAGTAAAAAAAAAAATTATTTTAAAAAGGTAAAAATTTATTATTTATTATTATTCTTTTTTTCAATTATATATATTAAATATTTTATTATTTTTTAATAAATATTGTTAGTAAAAATTTTAAATTATTTTTATTGTTTTATAAAAAAATTTGTAAAATAACGGAATAATTTTATTTTTAATACGAAAATAGTATTTTTATAGATATATTAAAAAATTATTTATAATTATATAAATATGTATATAATAATAAAAATACATCTAAAATACACTAAACATTTAAACTAGGGTGCACGTACGTGGATCCGATATTCCGATGAACCTAAAAATCTCTCGTCGATCAGATACTCCTCCTGTCACGGAGAAATGATGAAAATTCTCAAAAAGTGGCGTCTTTGGGACACTAAGAAGTAAGAAGGTGATCCGTTCCGATGAGCTCAAAGTACACGTCGTCGGTCCTCTACTGTTCCGAGAAACGATTCATATAATTCAAGGTTAGGGGGGGAGCGTTATTTTTTTCTTTCCTGTTCAGACATACGGAAGATAAAGGAAAACTCAAACGGCCGAATCATCGAACATACTCCCACGATCATTAATAATGATGAACGAAGACGGTAATTAACTTAAAAAAGGATAATTTTTTAAATTATAAAATATGTTTTTTTTAATTTAAAAAAACAGGGACGCAAAAACAAATATAATACAAAAAAATTATTTTGGAGACAGGAACAGAAAAACGAAAGAAGTTTTCGTCCACATCATTATTATTATTCCTTCGTTTGAATAACAATATTGCAATTCATCTAACTGAACTATATGGAGGAGGTTCAAATCTCAAGCACGACACGAAGGGTTATACGCCTACTGATGATGTAGGAGGAAAATGTGAAAACATAGGAGGACCTAGGATCGGTTACGAGTATAGTAATATTAAATCTGTGTCTAGGACTTAAAATTTATATATATATATATATATATATATATATATAAAAGGATATCTGATATAATAAAAAAAATCTAAATTTGTATAGATAGTTAGATAATTGGTGTGACCGTAGCCGACACGCAATTTAAACCCTCTTGTTGTCAATTGTAGCACTGGTAAATAAGGGTATCGTTCTAGGTCGGAGATTGAGAGGGCTCACCTCTATCTAACTAGCTTAAAAATAATTAAAACGAAAAATAAAAATCCTAAATAACACAGAATAAATAAATAAGAAAAATATTAATGGGGGTTATAAAAATAATAATAATAAAAGAAATAAATAAAATAAACTAATAATGAAAATAATGGGAAACCGCAGATATGAGAAACATGTTAGGGAAATAAAAATCCACCATTAGACTAGGTTGTAATATAATATTTATTTCTAAGTTATCCTTTAATCATGAGAAAGAGATCGACCAAGTTGCACACCAAAAGCAGGTCTATACACCTTATATTACTTCCCTTAATTAATTAATACGACAAAGCGTCAATATTAACCCTATTAAATACTAGCAGTATAGCAGCAACAAGCGGCTCCTATATTTAACTAGATTTAATGCATTAAGTGTAAGTGGAAGGCTGTCAATCTAAGTACCCAAACTAGTACAAAAAGCATGTTTAGCCGTATTTCCTTTCCTTGACTCACACGTATCGAAACGTTTTACCACTTCGGTTAGAATCACAAAACGATTAGGTGAATTGTTATCTAACCTAGCTGCAATTTATACATATAAATTCTAGTATATTTAGATGGCCACCTAGCAAGCAATTAATCCTACATACTGTCACTTATGAGGTACCAGAACAAGGCATGCACCAAATAAACTATACTTGACAGAATTATATATATAAATGATAGCAATTAATATAGAGTCAAGAAACAATCTCACGAAACAAAGAAAATAAAATTATAATTCAAATTCTAATCCAGGGTTTCAAACTATTCCCTAACAATAAATAATCAGCCACTCATAATTAAAGAATTAATTACACAGAAATATATATCTAAAATATAAATTAAAAATAAGAGAAAGAAATAATCGGAATTAATTTTCGATTAAAGATCAAGAATTTATTCAGATAAAAATTAATTTTATCTGAAATAAATTCTACTAGTTTTAAAATCTTCCTCTAATTTTTCTTCTCTCTCGGCACCTCAATTTCCGTGTAAAAATTCTTTTCTTTTCTTTTTTCTTTGGCTGACGGCTGACGGCGCTGAGAGCTGACGCTCTGCCTGGTACCGTTCGCCTCGATTTCCGTGCCTCTGCGCCTGTTCTCCGTCTCTCGTCCTGTTCGTCCTTCGCTGTTTCCTCTGTCGAGCCTCTCCCGAGCCTATAAAGGCTCTCTCCCGTCTCTCTCTCTCTGCGTCGTTTCACAGAGCCTGTGAAGGCTCTCAACCGCACTCGTGACGCGCCCTGCCCGAGCCTGCTGCTCTCCTCAGCGTCGAGCCTTGACGGCTCTCGCTTCCTCTGCGTCCCCGTCTAATTAATGCGGCCTCCTCTCTGCCTCTCGCGTTTCTCTTCTTTTTATAATTTAATTTTGCTGCCTCCTTTCCACGTCAGCCCTCGTGCCCTTTGTTCCGTCGTTCGGCTCCGTTTGGTTTCGTCTGTTTGTTTCGGTTTTCCCTGGCCTTTGGGCCGTTGGTCCAAAGGTCAAATTTCTTTTTTTTCTTTTATTTAAAAAAATAATACCTGCAAAATAAAATTAAACAAATATTAATAAATAATATTTTATTCTAAATTTACTTAATTTATATCATTTTAGCTCAAATAATAAAATTTATGCAATTTTTACCACTTAAGCATAAAACAATAACTACTCCCCTATATTAGTTAAATAAATTACCAAAAACTAAGATTATAAGGGCATAAAATGTGTCAAAATATGAACTCATCAATAATAAGAATAAAAGAGCTTTATTAAAATAGATTAGTGGTTCGATTTCTTTTCCAAACAAAAATTTTATACATCTATAAAATATAAAACCCTGATATTTTTTTTAGCCTAGATCCCCCTAAATATCAGGGCCAGCCCTAGAAGGATCCAATGGCAGACATGTTTTCCTTTTGTATAGGCTAAGATGAAGTGATCGTATTCAACACGGAGTTCTAAAATCTTAAGGCGTTGTTCCAACATATGTCGTTGATGTTGAAATCCTCATTCGAGAACCAACATACTCAATACTCAGAAGGTATGGAAGAGGATAGTCCAGTAAGCTCAAAAGCATATCTACTAAATACTAATGGACGGTGGAGGTGACCCAACCACTGTAATGCCCATATGACTAATATTGCAGGTGAATGAACAAGCTATGGTGGATATGGATGATACATTATGTGCTTCTGTTTTCCCCAAGATGCATATGCCTCTTAAGATAATAGCTTTGAATCTAAGAGGAGTTACCAATATTCGGTTTGAGTACTACTTTCAAGATTAGGTTAAAAGACATAGAGTCAGGATTTGTTATCTTAATAAAGACAAAGGTTTCCGAACAAAGGGCAATAGATGTTGTAGAAAGTTTACCTCTGGCAGGGTGCATGTTTGAGATGCTCAAGGCTTCGCCAGAGGACTATGGGTGTTGTGGAATTGGGATTTTGTAGTAGTTGAAGTGATAAATAATGCAGAAAATGCTAATTATGCCTTGTTATATATTTTTAGTGAGTATATTTTTAAGCGTTTTATTATGTGTGTTTCATAGGCTGTTTGGATGGAGGTTAACGGAGGTTAAATATTACATTAAACTCGTTTGGCAATTTTTTTTATTTAACCTAGGTTAGGTTAGGTTAAATATTAACATCATTTAACTTTGATTCACCCCAAAATAGTTAACCTCAAAATTGGAGGTTAATGAAGGCAAATGTTAAACTTTGAAAGACATTTTGTTTCATCAGACCATATTTACCTAAGTTAACCTTAATTCAAACAAGGTTAGACATATTCACCAAAGTTAACCTAATAATCATCCAATTTTTTTTATATTCACCTCAATTCACCTAACCTAGGTTAATTTATATCATTTAACCTTTATTAACCTAACCTCATTTAACCTCCATCCAAGCAGGCTCAAAATGAAAATTTGGTGTTGTTGTGTTATGTTATAAATGAAAATTTTGGTCATTTTTGGCCTTTTGGATTTTGGTGGTTTTATTTTCTTTCTTTTTCTTTTTTTAGGTGATGTAATTTGTGTTAATTGTATCATATGGTATCTAATAGTGTATAGGAGTCTATGTATTATTTTGGAAAAGTCTAGAGAAAGATCATTTTTGTGAATTTTGGTGGTATAAAGTGTTAAAGGATATGATTAGAGTTGACAAAAGTTGACTCGACCTTACCCACACAAAATTCAACTCGACATAACCCGATAAATTCATTGACTTGACCCGACTAAAACCCGACCCAACTTAAACTCGTAATCTGACATCAACACGACCCATTATCAACCCGACTTGTTATCAATTTAATCTGATTCAACAAAATGAAATTCGATATTAATCAATTATGATAATAAAACAAATACAAATATTTCATTATTTATTTAAAGCTTTTAAAAATATATTATTATTTAAATTTTATTTATTTTCTTACTTTTATTGTGAACCTACTTATTCACCAAAGGTATTCTAATTTTACCAATTTTTTTGCGTATAGTAAATAAATAACAATTAATAATACATTACTAATAACATGTTTACATGAAATTAAACTTAATGCTTGCTTACGAGGTTAATGATTTAGATTAATTTTGGTAGTTAATGTCCAATTTGACCAAAATCTAAAGTAATTCGATCTAAGATTAGCTCGGTCCGAATCTAACCCGACCTATCAAAACCTAAGAAGATCTGATTCATCAAGCTAACCTAAACCCAAGCTGTAACACCCCCAAAATTTACACATTTTTTTTTCAACACAATACTTATAAATTAAAATCGTAAATTTTTTGGGATGTTATCGCCACACTTAGTACCAGACCAATTCACTCCTACCGTTCCGGTACCAAGTGATAAGGCTAAGAAAATACTACTAATAATACCATTAATAATCTAATTTATAAAAACGAAACCAGAGTACGCATAAGACTTATATAATTCAAAATACTAGCTATTGTTTTTCCAGATAATAACTAAACAACATTAATAAAATTGTATCTGTAACTTAAACATAATAAAAAGTAACATGAGTAATAAATAAAAAGGGGGAAACAGTCACGTCACTCCAGGGTTTGATCCAGCCCAAATATCACTCCACCCCTCCTGATGTCCTATAGACATCGATAGCATCAAAGTAAGTGTCTCCTACCTGCAAGAGATCAGACGGGCCTTCTGCTCATGGGAATGAGCAGCACCCATGAAACGGGTGATCAATGTGCTACGTACTGAGTAAGGCAACCGAGTACTAAGGCCAGCATATAACACACCAAATCATGCAGGATAATGATCAACATACAATTACAAACCACATATATGATACATAAGAGCGTATAGAGAATCCATAGCCTATCATCAACAAACCCACACATAAGGCCCAAAAAGTCCAGATTAATTATTTAATCTTTCTTTTATCGTAAGTCGATACAACATGTCCTTTTTTTTCAAATCCATGCAAGTACAAGAACACCCCACTATTTTAGCCGCTAGGTCGGTCACCTGCGGGACAAAGTCCACACCACTATTATTCGCCGGTGGATCGGTCACTTGTGGGACAATAGTCCACACCACTATTTCTGACCGATGGATCGGTCTGGTTCCTGCTCACATGGTGTTCCACTGTAAGTAATTAATATCTTTTAAGAGCTTTAACAATGTTGGTTTATGTTTATTGAGTTCAAGTCACCCCACTATTTTTGTCGGTGGGCTGGTCACATATAGGACATCATGTCCTAACCACTATTATAACCGGTGGATCGGTCACACATAGGGTAAAACCCTAACCACTATTCCTGACCAGTTGATCGGTCTGGACCCAGCTCAATAATCTTCCACTTTAAAAGATTAGTGTCTTAAATATTTTATTCATAAACATTTGCACATACATACATGACTAACTCCATGCAACCCTAGCTATCATGCAAGCCCTAACTCCATGTAAACCCTAACTCCATGCAACCCTAACTCCACGTAAACCACACTTCCATGCAAACCCTAATCCCCATGCAAACCCTAACTCCATGTAAACCACACTTCCATGCAAATCCTAACCCCCATGCAAACCCTAACTCCACGTAAATCACACTTTCATGCAAACCCTAACTCCCATGCAATCCCATGCAAACCCTAGCACTGTACAATTTCATGCAAACCCCAACACCATACCATTTCATGCAAAACCCTAACACCATACAATTTCATGCAAAACCCTAACACCACATTGTTACACTACCTATCATTATTTTACCACCCTAACATGCATGTCTTAAGGCCACATTATACAATAATAATAACATAAATATACACATAATTCTCATGCCACATTTTATTCACACCAACATACTTCAACTCCATAATCATGCTGTATCAATAACAATTATACAATATTCGCACGAAATACACTATAATTAATATCACATGGCATGCATAGCATAAAATCACATAATGCAAATATGGCCTTAGCACCCCTTACCTAAAATGTCACTGGTCTTGGTGCACGCTCCTATTTCACTTGAGGGTTTTGACTGGGTTTACCTATTATGGGGAAATACTAGAGTTAGGTTCCCTCCTAAAAATGTTATTATTCACTAACTTATCCTAATATTTGGTTTTTAATTAAAATAATATTATACTATAATTAACTATACAAAATGCTAAGAACATACTAATAAAATACTATTGTAATTTAAATGAATGGTGGTATAAGGGTTTCTACCCTTCACCCAAAATGATATTGGTAAAGATAATAATAATAATAATAATAATAATAATAATAATAATAATAATAATAATAATAATAATAATAAAGTAAAATATTGTCAATAATACTAATATTAGTAAAATAATAATAATAATAATAAGAATAATAATATAAATCTTAAAATTATAAAGTGAGCTTTCGAGCCTGCCCAAATAATAAAGTTACTATTCAATGATAATAATAATAGTGTTAATAATATATATACTTATAAGAATATTAATTTAGTAAAGATAATAACCATAATAATATTAATAATAGAAAATAATGCTAATAATAGTAATAAAATGCAAGGGTACGAGACCTAATTAAAATTTAAGGTCTCAGCCCCCATTAATTAATTATAATATTAAATAAATAATTATACTACTAATAATAATAGTAAACATGCAATAATTCCATTATATAACTAAAATTCGAGAATAATGATTTATCTAACTTGAGAATACTCCCAAACCTACCAACAAAATTTATCAATTAAGTTACAGCTGATAATAATGATAATAATAATAATAATAATAATTAAAATCGAAATAACATTAAAAATTAGGATAAAAGCAGAATAATTTTCAATAAATCGAAAGGAAGGGTTAAGAAGGTCTAGGGTTTCACCTTGAATTGGCGGGGATGGGTGGCACCGGCGGTGGTGCACAGAGGTGGCCAGAAAAGTGATCTAAAGGGGGAAAAATGAAGAAAAAGAGGGAAGGGGAAGGAGAAAAAAGAAAGGAAGGTTATGGGTCGATGGAGGAGAATTAGCAGGAGTTTTGGGTGGTTCTGAGGGCAGCAGAAGTGGCGGATGGGGTGGTCGTCGTGGTTTAAAGGTTTTGGGGGGGAAATTATGGTGAGAGGAATAGGAAACTTTGCACGGTTATAGTGGCCCGTACGAAAAGAATCGAAGGTGGCGAATGGTTTGGTTAATTAGAGTGCGTTGCAGGGAAGAGTTTGGGTGGAAGAGGCGGCGACAAGGTTAGCTAATGGTGGAGAACGGTGCGTCTAAAGCTACGGTAGCGTATAGACTTGCACTTAGGGTTTTGGGGAAAAAATCTTGAAATCAGGCCATACGAGGGGTATTTATAATGGTAGAGGGTAGACTCGAGTTCTGGAGGTTACCAGGAGGTCAAAGTCAGTGAGAAAATGGGGTGGTTATGGCGTTGATCGGTCAGCACAATTTCAAATCGTGCCCGACCTTCACGAGGGAAAATGGGGCAATCGTGGGGGAGAAAAGGGGAGTGGGGCAGTTCATGTTGGAGTGTGCGTCGAGGGGAAGAAAATGAGCAAGAGAAAGGCCGGTCACGACACGTGTGGCCGGCGGCGCCATTTTCGAGGGAGGGTAGAGGTTGCAGGTTCAGCGATGGAGGAGAAAGGAGGAAGAAGGAAGGAGGTGAGCCGGTGGTTGAGGGAAAAAGAAAGAAAGGAAAAAGGAAAGGAATCGAGCCAGTTCAACTGCGATTATAAGGTTTTTAATGAAACGCGACGTCCCAGGGAAATAAAGAATGAAACACCGCATTGGAAGAAGTAGAAAGAAGGAAGCAGTGCTGGGCCGCGGGAGAAGGGAGGAAAGGAGGACGGGTTGGGCCGCGCTCCAGGAAAAGAAGAAAAGAAAAAAAAAGGAGGAAAGAAAAAGAAAAGGGAAATTTTAAGTGGTTTGGTGTTAAATAATTTAATTAGAATATTTTGGATAATTAGAAATAATTATTTAATTAAAATAATATTAAATTTAATTTTTATACTAATTTAGGGTTTTTAACAATATTTCTCTTACATCCATTTTTAATTAGCAAAAAGCCCAATTTTTTCTTTATAAAAATATTTACAAATTATTATTAATTTTCCCTAAGTAAATCTTTTCTATTCCAAATAAAATAAATAAATTAATTAATTTCCTTATAAATCCTCATTTAATTATATTTCCTAAAATAAATAATTTTGGGGCATTTCACAAGCCATCAAATTAACTCAAATACGAAATAACCCAAATTTGAGCTTGCTTGGCCTAATCCTGACCTAATAGACATATAAACGAGGGAGGGTTCAGGGTGTGTACTCCTATACCCATATCCATACTCGTATCCAAATTTATACCCATACTCAAACAGGTATCCACTTACACATCCATATTCGTATTTGTTGGATATATGTTGCTCGATGAGTAATCTGTTTACCCGTTAACATATTTTATGTAGTAGATAAATCTATTTAGAGTTAAGCCAAATGATAATTTAACCTTAATTTACACTATATTTATTTTAAAATTAAGGATAAAAGGGTAATTATATATTGGATAAATGGGTACAGATATGGATACAGGTATATGTAAGGGTATAGATATGGATATCCCACACCTATATCTGATGGTATTGTTGTCCATCATTCATAATTATATATCCATATCAATTTAAGTATCCGACGGATAAAATGTATCGTGTTTTGGGTATAATCTACCCCATTTACATCTATAGACCGGACCCGAATTGAACCCGAACTATCTCAACCCAAACCGACTCAACCCTACCCACAACCGTCCTACAAATAAAATGACCTACAAACAACTTGTCCCAAGAATGACTCGACCCACTATAACCCGACTCAAAACCGACCCATCCGACCCGATTGCCATCGATATGTATAATAGTTATCTTACCGGGTTTTTTGTAAAATCTAAGCGTACCATTTGTGTCTATTATTGTTTTTACTTGAAGTTTGGCATATAATGTGTTAGGGTTTAGCAGTGTTTGGGTTAAGTGATGATTATAACAAGATTTGAGATGTTTAAGGCAAATAAGAGTATTTAAGTTATTTAACATAAATCCTAGAATTTTGGGTTGTATAAGTGTTATTTAGATTAAAATATAATAGGTTTATTATGTCTTGATTGAGGTTAATCATAAGTTTAAATGGATATGTAAAAATAAATTTAAATGATATTAGAAATCCTAGGGGCATGATCATCATTTAATGTGTGAAATATTAAGTTATGAAGTTGTTTTAGGGACAAATATGTTTATTATGATAAGTTTGTGTGGTGAGCTGATTAGTCTTATGGGTGATTTAATAAAGTAATTGTGAATTAGGGTTTCCTAATAGTATTTTAGTCTTTCCGCTAGTGGTGTGTCTTTAGTTGTCCTTATTTAGCTTTCATGTGCCTTGTTTACTTATCCTATGTGTTTGAAGCTTATTTTCCCTTTTCGATCATAATATAATTTCAATTATATGAATATTAAATAATGGTCGGTATGAATTCGCTGATAATTGAAAAATGACCTTCCGTATAACAAGTGATAAGTGGTATCCCAAGTGAAGGTGAGACTTTAATGATGCGGTTTAATTGGTAACATGTTAAGTGTGAAAGTAAATGTTAAGTGTTTAACTAATGATTTAATAAGACATTAATACTTAAAGTAGAATATCATATCAGTTAGGACCAAAAGTGATAGTATGTATTTTAGTGATAGTGGTCTAGTTTTATCATAACCAAAGGACCCTAATATACTATATGTAAGTATGAAAGTATGAGCCAACAACTAATAAGGTGTACGTGAACTTAAGGATTAACGATTTACTAGTGACTAAGAGGAGTATTTTACACTCATTTGGCTCTCATCTCCTATAACTTGGGAAAGAGGAGTGGAAGTAATACAAGTGAGATTCATGTGATTATGTGAAAGGAATATGTGATCACCTAAGTATGATTCTAATATAACTTTCCTCTAAGTCTTATGCCATGAGCAATTTTTGTAAGCGTAGTACTTTCATTATTCATGTTGTATTTTGTTGTATGTATGATCTTACATGCTTGTCATGTCTTATCTATTGAGGTGTTTGTTGTTACTTGTTAAGTTTCGTACTATCTATCGTTACATGGTCGCTGCTCATTTTCAAGTGCAAAAGATGCCATTATTGATGTGTGGGTATTTGATGATTGCTTGGATGACTTTGATTTACTTCTTCTGGAGGAGTGATTATCATGTTCGATCAGGGTATAGAGTCTTAATTATTTGGTAGCTATAGGTGTGTTGTCCAGATACCTTCGTGGACTCTTTATCCCATTGGGATCCCTTTGTTTTATTTTTTAAATGTTGTACTCAAAGTTTACCTCCTAACCCTTGTCTTGAATCTTAGATCTTATGAAAGATCGAGTTTTCTCTTTTATCATGTTTAAATGTTTAACACTTTTTTATCTTGTATTTGATATGAGGATAATACAATAAGCAAGCTTGTGTTAAATGCGGCAACAACATCCTGATATTTTATGAATTAGCTTCCACAAAAATGATTTAGATAACATAAAATATCACTACAACAAACTGGTGCATTAACGACCAATTTAGCGACCAATTTTTTTTATCGTTATTGATATACTATTAACGACCACTATCAAAAAACGTCATTATTGGTATATCTATTGCAATTAATATAATTAATTTATTGGTCGCTAAAAATATTTAAGTTCCATATATACATATATATATGTTTTATAATAATTTTTTTCAAATATCTAAAATCCAAAAAAATTAAATGTAATAAAAAACACTTACATCTCTCAACTCTTTAAAATTTCTTTAAAAAAAAAACCAAAAATTTTTCACCTGCGCGCCCTACCCCCACCCTTATATCGTTTTAATTTGTGGCCCCTCCCCTCCCTGACTAGTGACCCTCGAAGCTCGACGACGTCCCTTGCCCTGGCCACTTCCTGCTCTGCGTCTTCAACCCAGGCTGCACCACTGTGCAAGCCACTGCCACTCGAGCACACCACCACACTTGCTCTATCTCGTCGTCATCGTCCTCCAACATAGCAGCAGCAGCAGCCACCAGCAACGCACGAGGACAGCCGCAACGATCCACCGCCAGTCTGCCTCCAGCGCCGCTCGTCACCGGCGAGTGGTCCTTGACCTCTAGCACCCCTCACTCCCTCCAATTTCGCTGCAATTCGTTTGGTATAAATACTCAAATCCTAACCTATGTTTTGATTAATTTTAAATGAATTAGCTTATGGTAAGATAATTTAGTTGTTTAATTATATATATATATGTGTTGTATGAATGATTTGGAATGGTTAATTATATTAGTTATGGTTGATTTGTGAAAATTGGATTTGTGACCTGGCTATATCCGGATTTGTCGGTTTTATCTGATTTAGCTATTTTAGATAAATTGAATTTACAATATCCTTTAAAATGTATCTAATTTCATGTTAGAACTATCAATTTGAAAATTTTGTGCGAAATTAATCGGAATTGGATTCTTAGGTTAAAATTCTTGTAGATTTAAATTAGAATGTGTAATCGAGTTATTTTATTCAATTGATTATATAATTTGTATTAGATTATGTTTAATTTCATTTTTGACATGTCAATTTAAATATTTTAGCAAGATTTGACCAAATTTGTAGTCCTGGCTAAAAAACCCTAATTATGTTAAATTGGATCTTTCGTTTATCGTTTTAATTAATTGAGTATACGATAGATGCTATCTTGAAAGTAAAATATTAGGAAGGGTTTTGATGGATGGTGGTGCTGAAGGTTTTCTTCATTACTTTATATTGTTGTATAATCTCTTTTTTATGTCCTTAGATTATTTTCTATGTTAATTCATTTAAGAATTTTATAATCATTCCAGTTGATAAAATTAGATAAAGAAAATGATGATGGTCAACATTGACATTATTTTTTTTAACAAGAAATAAAATATGATATAATTGGTGTGCTTTTGGACTTTCTATTTCTTTCATTAATACTTTATTAATGATGTTTTGTATTATATTTTGTAATCCTTATCATGTATTCTTCAAAATGATAGTGTGCATGTTTTATCTAATTGGCAATTGTTTTCTAATTGTTATATTTATGCCCTTTTTTTCCTTTAGAAAATTGCAGAAATTATAACATCAACAAATTTTAGCCCTAGTCATAACAACTAAATGCTCATTATCAGCTTGTAATGTCACATTCCTTAGCATCAAATGCATTAAACCATAATTTATTAGATTATATCAACTATATACTAACTATCTCTAAGTCATCCTATACATTTCATAGTTCAATCACACCTTATATTTTACTTAGCAAAGACCATTTTGGATAATAACTTAGCATAAAAAAAATAAACTAAGACCATTCTGGATAATAACTTAGCATAAACAAAATAAGCTAAGTCCACCAAACATCTCTATAATTCTAATTTAGATATACTAGGGGTCAAATAATAACTAGATCAAACTTAATAACACAAGAACAATAGGAATATTGAGAGTGAATCATAGCACAAACCTGTAACATAAAAAATAAATCTTGTTGCAAAACCCCAAACTAATGCTCATCCAACGAAGAAAGTAGAACATAACTCTTTGAATTACTTAGGTAGAAATATTAATATCTTTAAATAATTTGTTGAAAATATTTTTTACAATTCATTTCCAATTTGAAACAATCAATGTTAAAATAAAACTATGCTATCCACTTGTAATATTTGAATTTTCATCACCGCAAAACTTTGTTCATTTGGAAAGAGTTATAAAAGCTGAAGAAAAGTGGGGATGAGATCGTCATATCTAACATGAGTACTAATGTATGTTGTGTGCGACGCTGAAAGTATTGAAATACCCCAAAATCCCTAATTTAGAAAATCATGGCCAAATAGGAGATTATTAGGGAATTTATTAAAATAAACTACTCTTAGTGAGATAAAAAGGAATTAATAGGATAAATCAAGAAGGAAATTATAAGACTGTAAATAGGGGAGATTATGGTATTTAAGTTAATTAAGGTTTTCACTTTTGAAATTTATTAAGTACCTTAAATTATATAAAATAGGGAGGATAAAATAGTTTCATTAATATAAAATTTATGAAAAATTTAATTAGAGGAAAATTTAGGGGTTTTGTTAATTAAAATAAATTTAGGAAGATTTTTCCTTAAATCCCAAAATTTACCTAAAAATAGAAATTAATTACTGTTTTGATAATTATATTAAATACCCTAAATTACCCAAATGATATTAATTAAACCAACCCCAAATTTTCCCTCTTTTTCCTTTTTCCTCCCTCCTTTTTCCTTTTTCTTCCTTCCCCTTCTCTCCCTTATTTTCCCCCGGCCTGCTGGCCCAAACCCCTCCCCCTTTCCTTCTTCTCGCCGCGGCCCAGCGAGCCCGGCCGACCGTGACCCAAAACGCGGCGTTTCGACACTGAAGTCGCTGAACGCCGCGTCGCGATACAAGGAATTTCGACCGTTGCCTGACGACGCGAGCGCTGCGTTTTCGCCAAACCTCGCCCAAAACGCAGCGTTTCATTTAAAGGGAAAAGAAACCGCGCGGTCCGTCCGGTTTCCTCCCTCTCCTTTCTTTCCCTGGACCGCCGGTCCAGTCCCTCCCCTTCTTCTTCTTCCTCGCGACGCCCCGTCCCGCCTCTGCAACTCGCCAGCTCGCCGGAAAACGCAGCGGCGAGCGTCCCGTCCCTTCTCCGTCCTTCTCTCCCGTCATTTCACCCCTGACTGACCTCTCCTCTTGACATGACCCATCGGGCAGCGTTTCCCCGCACGCAAGCCCTGACTTTTCTTCCCCGACAGGGTTTGGTCTGCGCCGGCAGACCTGCGCCGGACAGCTCACCGGACCTAACCCACCTAACCTCCCACGTGTCCTTGTCGTTTTCCCGTCCCAATCCCTCTATAAATAGCCCCAACCCCTGCCTTAATCGGGTTCGATTTTTGGAACCCAGAAATCCAAACCGTCGCGCAGCCCCTCTTTCAGCCGCCGTTTCCTCCGCCCTCGGCCACCGTTGCCGCCTGCCCTCGCCACCACAATCCTCCCTGCACTGCCCTCTACGCAACCAACCATCTTAGCCACCCTAACTCGCGCCGCACGTGCCGCCCTGGCCGTGCGAAAAACCCTTCCCGAATCGTCCCTTCCAACCCTGGCGCCACCTTCGCGCCGCCACCGCCGGCCACACCGCCGCTTGCAGCGCCACCACCACCCTCCAAAATGACCAGCAACTCCTGCCCTACCACCCCGCACCTCCCTTTCCCTTTGGTTTTCCCTTCCCTAGCCTCCACCACCATTTTTCCCTCTTCCCCTTCCTCCACCGCCGCCGCCGCCGCCTCTGTCAGGTTGTCAACCCCCCTGAACCCTAAGTCCTAAGAAAATAAATAAATAAATAAATAAATAAATAAAAGTGATTAGTGGTTTAATATTATTAACTACTATTATTAGTATTATTATGATTAATATTAACATTATCATTATTATTACTAATAATATTATTATTACTAATACTACCACCCTTATTATTATTATTATTATTATGATTATTATTACTATTATTATTATTATTAGTGTTATTATTATTATTTATATTATTATGAGCATTACTATCATTATTACTACTATTATTATTGTTTTTATTATTATTATTATCATTATCGTTACTGTTACTATTCTTATGGCTATGTTATTATTATTATTATTATTGTTACTATTAGTATTATTATTATTATCACTATTATTACCATTATTATTATTATTGTTATTATTTTACTATTAGTGTTATTATTGTTATTATTATCAGTATTACTATCATTAGTACTATTATTGTCATTATTATTATTATCCTTACTATTTTTATTATTATCAACATTACTATTATAGTTGTTAGTATTATTATTATTACTATTATTATTGTTATTATTATTATTATTATTATTATTATTATTATTATTATTATTATTATTATCGTTACTATCCTTATTATTATATTATTATTATTATCCTTGTTATTATCTTGTTGTTGTTGTTGTACTTGACGCGTTTATTATTTTATCGATTATTACCATCGTTATTATCCTTAACGTTATAGTTTAATATTACTACCTTAGTATTTTCGTTATGCTTAGTATTGCCACAACTATTGTATTATTACTATTATTGTGATTATTATTATTGTTATTCTTATTATTGTTATTTTCATTATTGTTATTATTGTTACTATCATTATTGCTATCATCACTACTATTTTTACTATGATTAATACTAGTGTTAGTATGTTTACTTTTCTCACTAATATTATTATCGCTATTATCCCTATTAATATTATTTCTAGTACTCTTACCATCCTTTGTGTTATTACTATTACTATTATTATTATTATTATTATTATCGTTGTTGTTATTAATATTATTATAGTATTTATTAATATTATTATTATTATTATTATTATTATTAATATCATCATCATCATTATCGATATTGTCATCTAAATGGTTATGGTTATGTTAGTATTTTATTATTATCGATAATATTACTATCACTAATGCCAGTGTGATTTCAATTATTATTATCATCGTCATTATCATTATAGCCTTTATTATTCTTATTATGAGTATTATTATTATAAGTAGTCTTCTTACTATTGTTAGTATTATTAGCAAATATTATTAATAATATCGAAACCCTCACCCTAATACGCTGAGTTTTGCTAAAACCTACTTTAATTAGTGATAATCCGTTTAAGCTATCGTAAGAGTAGTAATAACCTACCCCCTTTATTTATAAACCCCATCATTAATATTAGCCTTGGTATTAGGCCATAATAGGGGTAAGATGGGAATTTTGATAATTCTGGTAGAGGGAGATTAACCCTAAGTATTCCCTCTTATAGGTAAACCGGGTCAAACCACCGGAGGTATAGGAGCGTGCTCCAAGCCCGGCGCCGATTTAGGTAAGGACGTAACTAAGGCCGCTTGTGTGTATTACATGTTTTATTTGCCTTGGATGCCTCGTGTGTTTTATATGCTATATTACGTGTATGTTATCTATTCTACCGTGTAGCGCAACATGGAACCGAGGTACGTTTCCGTACCCTGGCCTATATATACTAAAATGGCATGATATAAGGATGATATGGTGTGATGTGACATGCATGCTAGAATGTTTTGATGAGGAGTTGTGGAGTGGGGGCTGTGAAAGAGAAAAATAAGCAAATAGGAAAACCAAAGGGAAGTATGTTGGCTAATGCAGGTAAGAATGACCTAGGCAGGTTATGATTAATGAATGAATGGGAAAAGGGGGGATTAAATAAATAGGAGAGTAGAAGAAAGTAAAGTTACTTGGGGAACACTAGGGTTTGCATGGGAATGATAGAGTTGGCATAGTGGAAGTGTTAGGGTTTGCATGGGGTGGTTAAGGTCCGCATGGGGGCGAACCTTACGTATGGAAAGTTACTTTTGGGCCGTGGGGAAGGTAACGGAAAGTTGTTTGGGAGTACTGGAGGCTCGAGGTGAAAAATAGTACGTGGGATAAAATAAGGGTACATAGGGACCGACTAGGGTTTGGGATGGAAACCCTAATTTGAGGAGGTGGAGAAAAAAAAAGGGGAAATAATAAGAATTTATGGGGAAGAGTGAAGTATGTGGGGGAGTTGAGTTGAGGGCCATGATTTGGGTTTTCGATGCGAGAAGTATGTTAAATACACAGGGTGTTAGTAGCTTAATATAAGCGTAGGAGACAGCTCGGTGACCTAAACCGAGTGAGGATATAGATAAGATTGGATGTGTGACCTGTGTCCTATGTGCTGTGGATGCCTTATATGAATGTTGTGTTGTATTCTAAATGTCGTTATCTTACTCGTTTCGTGGGTAATGTGGCTTGGAAAACAAGACGTGTACTTATATTTTATTAACATGTGATAGTACGATTATGTCGTCAGTTTTGATGTGATGTGTTGAGAACTCTGGCCATGCATGACAAAGATATGCCCTCGAATAAGATACTTTAAGACACTAACGACTTACAGAGAAAGATGTTGAGCCGAACCCAGACCGGTCCATCGGCTATAATAGTGGCAGGGTATTTTACCCTCGCGACCGTTCCACCGGCTATAATAGTGGCAGGGCATAATCCCTCGCGACCGTTCCACCGGCTATAATAGTGGGGGATTTCGTGCTCAACAAACTAAACGTAAAAGTGATAAGTCATGGGAAAGATATAAATGGTTACAGTGGAATACCTTGTGAGTCGGAGCCAGACCGGTCCACCGGCTATAATAGTGGCAGGGTATCTTACCCTCGCGACCGTTCCACCGGCTATAATAGTGGCAGGGCATGGCCCTCGCGACCGTTCCACCGGCTATAATAGTGGGGTTCCCGCACTCACAGGGTCTGGACAAGATGATGATCGATTATATTCAGAGACCTGATAAAAGAAAAGTGACGTTTGGTCTGTAACCTGTGTGGTTTATATGTGTTATTGCATTCGATCTATGTATCTATGCTATGTCTGCCATGTTATGTATCTTTGTGTGTGGGCCTTGGCACCTACGCCCTTACTCAGTACTGGACCCGTACTGATACTACACTGGTTGAATGGGTCCTGTGATGATCCACCAATGGTGGGGAGCAGACCTTTGATGCAGGTTTTGATCGGTTGCTATTGGGGTGGAAGGTTGACTTGAGGGAGTAAGTGGACCGGACATTTACCTTCGGAATTTGTTTTGTGTAATCGCATTCGTCTTGAAAGTCACAAGTGTTGTACTTAAATCTTCAGGGGTTTTATCATACTTGTCATTCCGTTATTTTAAGTATTCTGATATGTAGACCTTTTAAATTGTATTTCGGAATGTAACTTTTTACCTTCGCACTCTGATTTTGTAGAACCCGTGTTTTATGAATGATTTGTTCTGGTTTTATTCTTTCTAGCCTTAGCACTTAGTATCGGGTCGGTAGCTATGGATCGATCTGGTACTAAGTGTGGCGGTAATACCCCCGAGTTTACGGTTTTTAATTCTCTTGCTTCCGCTAAAACTTTTGATTTAAACGAAATTTTTCAGTAGTAAATTTGGGGGTGTTACAAGTATACTTATATATCAAGGAATTAGTATGGTTAACACCTAACTCAAGATAAGGTTTTCTAAACTCTAAATCAAAGGGTGAGAAAACTCTTTAAATGAAAGAAGTTAAAACATAATGGAATAAGAATAAATGTTTATTGTATAAATAAAATCATAAAACAAATGTAAAGAAATAATGGTGGAAAATAAGAACAATTTCTCATGCGAGGACTAACAATGCTCCCCAACATATGACTTTACAAGAGTGTTAACAATGAATTTTAGAATGACCTAGAAATGACACATCCAATGTACACACTCAAATCATAATTAGAGGCAACAACTATCATAAGAATGTACACCTAGAAATGAATTCATTGTCGATCCGTCAATTTAAATATTTAGCAAGATTTAAGCAGATTTGTAGTGTATATAGAGGTTATATCTTACTAAGTACCTATGTGGAGGAATCAGTACAAATTAACTAAATTCTTAGGGGTGTATATGGGATTTAGTACTATAAAGAGAATTCATAAATCTTTTATTGTGATATATAGATATTTTTTGCTTATGTGTCTTATAGTACGTATATATGAAAGCATGATAAATACAATTATTAAGGTCATGAGATAGATATATCTTCTTCAAATATGAAATGTTTTTAAGTGTATATAGAGGTTATATCTTACTAAGTACCTTAATATACAGATGCGTTTGTGGAGTTGTATTGATGGAGGACTGCTTGAAAAGGAAAATAAGGAGGTTAATGAACCCAGCTGTTGTGCTATCTGAGGAGGTCAATGAACGTCTCTCTGGAAAGTCACTGGTTGGGTTTGGAGTGCCTACACTAAGAAAAGCAGTTGATGGGTAGAAAAATAACAGGAGACTGGGAAAAACTCTAGATGAGGAAAGCAGTGACAACACTTCCTTGGATTTCCCCACACATCATGAGGCAGAAGGTTCCATATTCTTTCTCTAAGATTTTTTTGTGTCGGTTTAACCGAGAATCCTGCTTTTGGCTCTCTATGTCGGTTAAACGGGTAGCCATGATATTTTTGTAATACAATGGTATCCTATAACTCTTTTGTAATATATTTATAATTAATCAAATATTTTATTATACCAGATATTTGATACAAATTATTTGTATGAATATTTAGTGGAATGTTTGTAGACAGGTATTTAGAAAATTATATCCATACGTAAAAAGGGATATAGGGATTTTAATAGCGAAGGAAAAATTGGTCGTTATTGGTGTGAAATTAGTTGCTAATATTTTTTACGACGGTATATATTGTTCGTCGCTATTGCTTATAACGACCAACATTATTCGTTGTCGCTACTGCTTATAGCGACCAACGTTATACGCCGTCGCTATTGCTTATAACGAACAATATTATTCATTGCCGCTATTGTTTATAGCGACCAACGTTATATACTGTCGCTATTGCTTTAGCTACCAAAAAATTTCGGTTGGTCGTTAAAGCCTTTAGCGAGGGAGCAATAATGACCACTGGCGACCAACAATTTGTTTGGTCGTTAATGACATTAGCGACCAAAATTTGGCCATTAACGACCAAAATTATTGGTCGTTAAAATCCTAATTTTTTGTAGTGTATTATGTTTTTGAGGTTAGAATTATGGTACAATATTAATCACTTGGAAATATATTTAGCTAAAATTTGGGATATTACATGTGACAAGTTATTTTTTTAAAAAAAAAATACAAGTAACATGGGTAAAAAAATAATAGTAGTTATAACGAGACATGAAGATAACTATAGTAAGATATGGCGGCAACAATGGTAAAATATTGTGGCAGCTATGGTAAAACATAAGATAATAATAGTGAAATATGATGAAGATTATGATGAAACATAATAGGTTTGTTTTCTTAGAAAAATCAAACCTAACGTCAGGAAAATATAACACCAACTATGGTGATATATGAAAGTAACTATAGTGGAATATAGAGGTAACAATGGTAAAACATAGAGGCATCTACAGTAAAGATATGAAAGCAATAATGGTTAAATATGAAAATAGTCATGGTAAAGCATAAAAAGTTAGTTTTTTAAGGAAAATGACAACTAAAATCGGTGAGATATAACATCAACTATGGCGAAATATGGGAGCAACCATAGTGAAACACGTAGGCATCAATAGTAAAATATGGAGGTAATTATAGTGAAACATAATAATATGATGGTGGTTAAATATGAAAATAATTATGGTAAAACATGTTGAGTTTGCATTTATAGAAAAATCACAACTAACATGGGGTAAAATATAACAACCACCACGGTGAAATATAAAAACAACTACGATCAAATATAAATACAAGAGTGTCAAAACACAAGTATAAAAGTGATGAAATAAAAATAAAATAATGGTGAAATATCAGTATAATAATGGTGAAATCAATTATACTATTAAATATCATAATAAAACCGGTAAAAGATAACTACAATTATGATAAAATATATAAAAGACTAGTAGTAATTCACCTTTCTTTTAATGAAAAGTGTATCAATATTGATCCATATCTGTAGAAAAAAAATATATATCTAAAATATACAGTAATATACTTAATTTATTTTTAAAATGATATTGATTAAAAATAAATAAAATTAAATAAAAGACGGGGGTGTATGTACGAGCCATAGAGTATGAAAACGGAAAAGGGGAGAGCGGTCCGGTCATACTCACACGCTACGTCCAACGACTCCGACCCTAGCTTTCCGAAACAAAAATGAGCCATCTAGTATCATGTCGCCGACCCGAGCGCCCATTATTTGGCCAATCATGCGATGTAGGAGCACTATTCCGCATCTCCTTTTCAGGAACGAAGAAAATGGCTGATCGAACATCTGCATCACATTCGCCGCTAGATTTGATATATATATATGTTGTAATAATATAGTAGCCGATAATGCACACAGTGCTGTAATGCATACCTATGTAAGTGGATTCCCTTTATGCCTTTTGCCTGACTTTTGGCAATCAAAGAAACATGGTTCACGAATCATAATTAATATTAAGTATACAACAAATAAATTCACCATTCATGGGGGCGGCTTAGGTACCGGAATTAAATATGATGCAATAACTTAAAGAATGTGATGTGATGAATTAAGGATGCGTCGTATTTAAATAAGATTTGAATAAAGAAGGCTATATTCTCTCCTAATTTTATTAATATGATATGAGGCACGAACAGACAATATATTATTATTTTTATGATTGATACGAATGCAAGAGATATGACATTATCTTTGCTGATAAATTAGGTGTAAAAACAAGTTGTGGGGTGTCTAGCCACACTATTCCGTGTCATTATGGCGCCATTAGACTTAGATGCGTGTATTGTTTCATCGTTTACACTGTGATTATGTTTTAATAAATCATACTTTTTTCAAATATTGTAGCATACGGTGGGGGCATGTGGTGGCAACGGTGTAAATAAGGTCAAAGTTTTAGTAATTTCACTATTGTTGTGTTTATATATTACCATTACAGTAGACATTTAAAGCTTTGCCGCTATAGTGCTTGTGCTTCATTAATTTTCCTCCTCATGTTTCGCTTGTTTTTTCTATGCTTTCCGTGTTTGTATTTAACTATTATTGCACTTATATTTCATTATTAATGTACTTACATTTCATAATTTTCTGCCGATTTTTGCCAATTGTTTGTTGATATTCACCATATTCATGTTTCATAACTAATATATTTATGTTCAAATATTATTGTTGATATGTTTCACTATTATGTGATCATCGAACGGTAAAACAATTGGTTGATACACTATTATATTCACATTTCACCAATAAAATTTGTGAACATTTTTCTCATAATTTTTCAATTTTGATACTCACATAAATTGCAATTCAACATTGTTTAACCATTATTGTATTGTACTTATGTTTACCATACTTTAATTTTAGGTGAGAAGTATAGTAATCCAGGTATCTTTTTTATTGAAAAAATGAATTATATATATATATATATATAGTCCAAATTAAAAATAAATCTATTTTGAAGAATCTTTAGGAGGAAAACATTAGTATCACAAAGAGAACTGGTGCTCCCCATGGAGATACACTCGGACGGATGTACTCGTGAGCCATTAACTCCTCTAGTTGTGACTTCAACTCTTGCAACTCTACCGGTGACATCTAATAGGATGCCTTCGAAACTAACTTGGCCCCTGATAATAGCTTGGTGGTGAAGTCTATCTCGCATACCAACGGTATACCTAGTATTTTCTCTGAAAACATATTACAAAAATCTCGAGCAACCGAAATATCCTCTAATGACAACACATCCTTGTTCAGCTCCTAAACTCAGTATAAATGCACGGGGTAATCTCTCTACACCAATGGAAAGTGTGTATGGTCAAATACAACATTTGCTATAAGCCCAAACTTGCTTCTCCGACAAGAGATCCAAACACCCTGAGGTCTTTACAACATAATTCGCTCTTGAGTATAATATATTAAGGCCCGATATCTCCCCAACATATAAATCCCGAGAATTACATTAAAGTCCTGTAGAACCATCTCGACTAAACCTAAAAAGAAGTCTATTATGCTTGTCTCTAAGGTCACGCCCGAGTAGAGTCTAATGCAATCTAATCTATCACCAAAAGGAAACACCATAGATATATAGACATTAGTGGATGGAGACAATGGAGCGCTAGTGATAAAAGTAGTAGATGCGGACGACAATGATGTACATGAATCAAGTAACACATGCATTGGTAACAACATGATGGAAAATGTACAAATTATCACATCTAAATACCGATCAACCTTTGTCTAGTTGATGACATATAAATGTTTGCTTGACTATTCTCCTTGGTATCCTCCACGACACACTCTAGAACCTTGATTTTGTCCTCCTCCTTAGGGAAATGGATAAGGCTCCTATGATCTCCCCTTAGCCTTCCTAGTTTATACGCCTACTAGGGCAGGTGCCCTTTGTCGTTGTTGTTACTACTATTGTAGTTAGTAGGTCTATTGTTGATAGGCCTCTTACTGAGGTACAAGTGGCCCCCTCTACTAGTACTAGGGCTATTCGCAATTCACATATCTGATATTTCGAATATCTAAAAATGATATTTGATATTTGATTTGAAACTTTGGATATCCGAAAGATCATATATTCAAAATTTTGAATCGAATATCAAATATAACCGATATTATCCAAATAAAAGTTCAAATATAAAAAAACCACCAAATCACAAATATGTTTTATATTATCTGATCTGTTGAGAAAATATTTGATCCGCTCAACAAATATCCAACTTACTCAACAAATATCTAATGTTAAAATTAAAATTAAAGCTGCTACATCATAAGATTTAATTGTATTTTATCAGATCTAAAAATGAATTATAACAAATATATAATTTCAACTTAATTAAATTTTAGTCCAAATACTAAATCAAGTAAATAAAAATTATACACACACACACACATCTAAATTTATTTATATATAATTATATATATAATAAAAAATTATAAAAAAATATAAAAATATTTTTATTTGAATAGGTTATATACTTTTTCAGATCAAATTACTTCGGATATCGAATCGGATAAGCAAGTATCGAATAACATGAACATCCCTAATTGGTATTGATAACCCTATAGCTGGAACTCACCCCTCCTGTTAATGTTGGCACTCGAATGATTGGTGACCTAATTGACCACAAGCCTTACACTGAATAGGAGTACCTCAGAAGTCTCATCTTAGATGATCTCGACCATAGAAATGACACATGAAGCTTCTCACCTGTCTCATAGGTATACTCTGTCCACCCATTTGACTCCGGTGGTCCATCTCTGCAAAACTGAATCCGGCCTCATGAACCTTATGTCTATGACTTCCTCTTGCCTAGAATGAATTCCTACTCTCAAACCATCATAGTGGCAACACATGATTGCTTATATAATGTGACCAAGTCTTGGAAGGCCATGATGCCCATCATATTTTGGATGCTGAAATGGAGCCCTTACTCGAACTAATACACCATGGTCGACTCACTAGTTGATATGTTCGGCATGAACATCAATAGCTTCATGAGCCGAGCATGGTACTACTACACTGTCATAGTCAACCGCATGAACTCCTTAAGCTTATCTTTCTAAGGCTCTCTAGATAAAATTTAGTGTGAATTGCCATGTTTAAGTCCTCCTAGAACATCAGTGATCCTCTCTACACACGACAACCTACCCAGCAGGTGTCTACAACTCCCTAAAGAAAGAAGGTTATTATACAAGCCTTTTAATATAATGGATAATCAAACTCCTTGTATGTAAGATCTATGTCCCGAATCCATCCTTCCTGGATGATCATATCTTTGTCACTAGTGTAGATCAATGGGTGATGCCTAGTAACCCTATGAAGTCAGTCCTCTTTGATACCCTTTTACAGGTAATATAGAGATGGTGATGGAAACTAAGGTTGAGGTGGAGATAGCAGACATTTGACAAAGTTGATGAAGGCCTCAAAAGCCTTCTTTAAATGACTAACGCGACCATTTAGAGCCATGACAAGCTAACAACTAGATAGAAAACATGCAAGGATAAACATTCCTAGCTTACTAAAACATATGACACATAACCACATTCAAATTCCATCTAGGCTACACATTCTCGATTCCTCACAAATCAATCTAGGTTTTTGAATAATCGAGTTTTTCAAAATATGAAATAAATCAATAAAATCATATAAGGGATTGTTTGAAAGACATTTTTTTTAAAACAAAACATGTAATCAAAACAAAAACTTTAATACCAATTTGTAACACCCCAAGGTTTACTAATGTTAAAAAAAATAGCAGAAGCATAATATCAAAATAGTTGGGTGTTACCATTGTATTGGACGTAAGTCTATCTTACTATACCATTATTACATCAAAAACAAGGCAAAATAGTTAAGACTTAAAACATGATAAATAGAGAATAAGAAAGCTTCCATAAACACTAGATAAGAGTTTGGAGATCAATTTTGATTATCAAAAATACATAAAAGAGATACATTGGGAGCTAAGAGTCCTATAGGATATTCAGACCAAATATGATAATTGAATAACATAATTTCATGCTCAAACCCTATATATGAAAATCACTCATCCACAAATAAAAGCATTGTATGCAACAAAATAATACAAAGGGTCCTCATCGCCATGCATAAAAATGTTTTGGTCTTCTACTAGTGAGAATGAGCAACATCTATGTGAATGATGATCAATACACTACAAACCGAATAAGGTAATAATACAACCAAAGTAAGATCACATGCAAGAATATCATACATGTTTGCTATCATAAAGCAATGCAAGGTAATTACAAATTCCATAACCCATTATTAGATGTAAGCAAGATTCATACTTTTATTTACGTTGAGTTTAGGGACCTCAATATTCTTGATTCAATAGAACAGACTAAAACACCTTTCAGAATATAACACACCTAAGATATAATTATCATCCAGCAAAATAGATCTAATATATAGTGGGAAAAAGTGCTCCCGGTCACTATTCTTAAACTGATTAAATGATAAGATGTACCTCTCAGGGCAAAAACATACATGAACCGTTATTATTTTCCAATAAAAAAACACAATACCTCGGTTCTAACTCAAGTAATCTTTCATTTTAAGTGATTAATATCTTATTCATTAGTTACATATCTCAAAATCATATTCTCATTTATGTTGGCTACATGGTCCTACTATTCTTAATCTAGTATAACAGACTAATGCACTTCTTAGGGCAGAACTTTGCCGAGCTGCTATTATTGTATGGTGGAATGAACACACAATATCTCAGTCCGATTTATGTATATTTCACTTTAAGTGATTAACCTCTTATTTTTTATTTGTTTATATCAAGATCATTATACAGGAATCATGTAGATATGTACAAGAAATATTTAAAACACATAAAGCACAACCTTATGGTTATGGGGGGTATTTCCCACGGAAAAGGTCCATAATTCTCCTAAGAAATCCAAATTTCACATGATGCAAATAACTTCTCATTTTATTGTACTTATGACACCTATCATTATTCCAAATATTCTAAGTATATTATTTAGCATATTTAAAGTCTATTTCCCTTTTAAAATCACCAAAACTCCATATTCAATCCTTAGCGACCAAAATGTCATTCTCTTACCAAAAGCCTTAGAATCTCATATTAGGTAACTTGTGTCTTACTCAATCATCATTTGATCGCATTAATTATTAAATAATTTATAACACCCTAAAAAACTTATCATATCATCATTATTTTCTATATTATGATCAAATGACCATAATGTTCTTATGATAACCAAAATACTCATATTTTTAAAATACTGATTTGATCCAAATTTCTACACTTAAACCTCCCTTCTACAAACGATCAAATACCTATCACATTCAACAATAAAAAAAATCACAATAAAAAGCACTAATTCAAATATTATTTTATTACATAACCTCTTACGCCTCAACATAAGTATTTTGTGGGGAGAGAGAGAGAGAGAGAGAGAGAGAGAAATTTAACTCCAATGACACCTTTTAAGTTTGAGCACTAGCTGAGAGATGATATTTTTACTTTACTATGTGTTAATAAAAATATTTACTATCTTTTAAAGGTGGAATAATATAGACAATCCTTTTTTTCAATCATTCCATCGTTAGGTTAGTTGGTACTAACATTGAAAAGTATATATATTTTTTAGGAAAATGGCTAAGAAGTAGGAAAAAAATAGCTTCACCAATTATTTATTGAATTTTTTTTAGCTATAACATAGTTTATTGGTTTGATGTTATGTTTTCCAAAATTACTCTAAACACGATATCATAACTAGAATAAAGGAAAAACTCTACTTGGAAAATTAATTTCTTGAACTATAATTAAATATTATCAATTGATACTTTCTAACATATATTCTAATAAAGCTTTGCCTTCACGTGCACGAGCACACACACACATATTAAATTGCAATAAATGTTTGTTATTTTTAAAAAGAAAGCTAAATAACACCATGTATTATTACCTAATGTGGACCCTCAAAATATATAATTAAGGAATGAACCATTGTCAAGCTAGGCATCGTTAATCTACCTACAAGAAATACATAGTTATCACTTTAAAAATCAAAGGGGCATTAGTTTGGTGTCAGCTTAAGGACACTAGTTTAAGGTTGACCTAAGGGCACTCCAACACTCAAGTTAGTAGCATTGGACTTGAGTGGGGACTATTTGTGAAGTCCTATTGATGATGGTGGAAGGAATGAGATCCTTCAATGAAAGTGAATGTATGGATGTTTGAGGGCCCTAGCAAGAGTGGATTGTGCTTAAGAAGCTTAGTTGAGAGAATGTTGGTGCATAATGGATACATAGAGAAACTAATAGTAATTAATATGCTCGGTTGATTTTCTATGGCACGTGAAGCCTAATTATCCCTCTATTTATAGAGGAGGGACAATCATAATGTGCCATAAAAGAGGCGGGGTTAGGATATCACTAATAGCGAACGACATTGAGAAATTGGGGGATATAAGTTTGTCTTCGTGAAGTGGTAACTAATTCTCATTTGAATTATTTGTGTAGCTGGTTATAAGCGAGTTAATTGAAAGATGACACTTCATCTTAATCCCCCTTAACTTCCATAATGGCTTGTGCAACAAGCTTGGTTGGTTGGGTCTATCAAGACATTTACCATGATTTGCAAGCAACAACTATCTTCACAATGATCTTCTTTAGCATCCAAAAACCTAGATCCAATACATGGCTATTCCAATGATAAATTTAAGTAGTTTCACACTACCAACATATGATAATAATTTATTGAACAAGTGGTGAAGTCTTGTTGTGACCTTATCAACTAAGTCCATTAGAGTAGTCAACTTTCTCGCATCTAAGGGCACACCAAGGTATCTAAAAGGCATACTACCTTATGTGAAAACCAAAAGATCTAGAATATGAGTTTTTATATCATGAGGATCTCCCCTAAAGTACGTAGAACTCTCTTATTAACTAATTTGCAAACCTAGAAACTCACCAAACAATAAAAAATGATGCTTAATTAGTTCCACTGAAGCTAGATCTCCTTTAAAAAATACCAATATATCATTAGCAAAATCCAATTTAGCAATCTTCAATCTTTTACAATTAGGATGACCACTAAAAAGATAATTATCCCACAATACATGTATCATACGACTAAACTATTTAAACACAATCACAAAGAGATAAGGGGACAAAGGATATATTTGTCTAATTCCTTTTCTTACCAATGAATGGATCCACCATACAATTATTCAAGTACAAGAAGTATTTGACATGTGAAACATAAAACATAAGAAGCCTAACCTAGTGTGGAGAGAAGTGTAGACCTAGCAACAATTTCTCAAGGAAAACCTATCTAACAATGTCATATGATTTTTTAAGATAAACCTTAATCATACATCTTAGTGAGATACTATGGATGAGTTCATGGGAAAGCATAATATTATCACAAATAAATATGCCCTTAACTAGCCCTGCTTGAAATCTATGAATGACAGAAGGAAGAGCATATTGAAGTATTACAGTAAGCACCATCACAAGGATATTATAAAGAGTGGAACAACAAGCCATAGGTCTAAAGTGAATTTTTGGGCATTTTCCAACTTAGGAATTAGGACTAGAAGAGTTTTATCCAAAAAGGAGTAGAGAAGCAGAGTTAAGATACCAACAATTATTCTCCAAATATCATCCCCAATAATTTTACAAGAGGACTTAAAGAATTTTGCTATGACTATCATGTCTTAGAGCTATATAGTTTCCAATAGAGCAAAGAGTATCCTTAATCCCTTGTTTTGAAAATGGCATCATAAGTTGATGTTATAACTAAAAAAAATAGTAGGTCCTTTGTTAAGGATCTCCTTTAGTAACTCACCTTGAGAAGTAGCTTCAATGCCTAAGAAAGAGGGGAAAAAAATCCAAAATAGCATTTTGCACACCGTCTTGAGTTGAATAACATTGCCCAATCACTTCTTGAATCTTATGAACCATTCTATTATGCTACCTTGCCTTCATATTAGTAAGGAAAAAATGTGAGTTTGAATCACCCATATTGAACCATTGTATGTCAGACTTCTATTTAAAGAAACTCTCTTCACAAAGTAGGTAATGATAATAAAGCTTTATACAAGTCCTCTCATCTTTTTACAACCTTGAATTGCCAGGGTCGTTATTTAGTGTTTGTTGGATCATCTTTAACTTATCTTTCTATACTTGCATCTTATTGGAGATGCTAGCAAATTTCAACCAATTGAATTGTTCTAGCTTCCCTCTCAGATCTCATAAGTTTTTACATGAAGCTTGAGAATATTTAACTCAAATAGTGGCTACCATAGGTAGAAAACCAGGGTCCAAAGTCTACATATCAAAGAAATTAAATTGTTTCTTACCCCCAATTATGATTTGCTTCACATGCACAATCCCTGGGCTATGATCAGGAAAGAGTGATATTTGGAACTCACCATGTGCCCACATAAACTTTTCTTAAAGACATGCTAGAGAGATAATTTTCAAAAGCACTATGGCTTACCCCTTTTTATGCTATTGTTTATACAATTTAGCTTACTAGAAATAGTATGGCGCCTAGCCATTTACTTCCTAATTGGAGGCGGATTTTAATAAAGTACGAAAAGGATGATTAATGAAGTTATTTGCAACATTAACATTGTAGATGATGGGGCTCCGAGTGAGGTATTATGAAACACATTAGGTATGTTGTCTTATTTTTAGCTCTAAGGTGGACTCGAAGCTAGCATATGATATACCCATTAGGCACCTGATGTGTTGCACTTTGAAGTTAGTTTTTAGTTTTGCAGGGGTAGCATGATTGTGTACGATGAGGATTGATGGGAATAGTCACATCTATCATTTATTTATTGGATTTTCTTAGTTAATAAGTCATTGGCTATCATTTTGATAATTGTAATCTTTGATGTTTCTATACGTGTTGTCTTAGGAAGTTTTGTTGTTCTCTTCTTTACGTAATGATATATAAATATATATTATGTTTGTTTTATATGTAGGATGAGTACTTCAAGCCGCTTGTGACAAAGGTTGTTCGATGGAGTTCCTATGTCTTAATAAATGATTATCTTCATATGAGGGATTATAGCAATGACTAATGGCCATAGGTGATGTGTCACTTAATGGACAAGTGTCGACCTATATTGGAGATAATGATGTAAATGTTTACCTTAAATCTTATCACTTTATAAAATTATTTAAATAAATGATTGGTGATTTATTTAAGTCATTCTTAGAAGGCAAGAATAACTGTCCATGAAAATGATTATGGGCCATTTCACATTACTTTTATAATAATAATTAATTAATTATAACAAAAAGAGGTTTGACAAAATAAAATCTCTCCTTTACTTTGTTCCGTGTTCCTTGCTATTTTCGGTTGTCATCATAGACTTTTGAGGAAGGGAACAGATCCCTAAAACTTTAGGTCGGGACAGCAAGGCCCCATCGATCGGCCCAACACGCGGGTTCGCCGTTTCCATTTTCTAGTTTTCTAATCGGTGCCTGCAAATTTCTTACCCGAACCCGAAGTCGAATCCGCTCGCGTCAATGATGCTAAATTGAAAAAGGCACAACGGTTCAAAAAACTAATATCCTCTTGAATTTAATACTGGAAAAATTGAAAACGTCACTAGTTTTCGTCTGCCCGGCCAAACTATCATATTCCAGAGCCCATCCATTCCATCCCTGTACACTTGGCCCCGAAATGAACTCACATCTTGAATTTCCTAAACCCAGAAAGATGGGAATTCGCTTTCTCTTTCGAACAATAACACCGTTTTTCCTCTGCTTCGGTTTACTCTCAGCTTCTTTTACACCGCGAGATAACTACCTTTTAAACTGTGGATCCAATTCAAACGCAACAGTAGATAATCGCAGATTCATTGGCGATTCCACGAACACCAAGTTGTTTTCCCTTTCAAATAGAAAATCAATTTCGGTAGCTAACTCAAAACCACCTTCAAATTCACCTTCGATTTACAGCACAGCTCGTGTATTTACAACTCCATCGATTTATTCATTCAACTTGAGGGGAAACGGTACTCACTTGGTACGCTTCCATTTTTCTCCATTTAATTCTCAGGATTTTAACCTTAGCTCTGCAGTGTTTGGTGTTTCAGTTAATGGGCATTCTGTCTTTCATGGTTTTACTACTTCGAGATTGTTGTTGAGGGAGTTTATATTGAGGATAGATAATTATAAGCTTCAACTTACTTTTGAGCCTGAAAAGGTACCGGGTTTTGCGTTTGTTAATGCCATTGAGGTGTTTTCTGCTCCAACCGATTTTGTTCTTGATTATGGGGCTAAGCTGGTTTCCATGAATGGTGTTCAAGAGTATGATAATTTGTCCTCGAGGGTCTTAGAGACTGTGCATAGGATAAATGTCGGGGGCTCTAAGATAACCCCGTTTAATGACACTCTTTGGAGAACTTGGATCCCTGATGATGATTTCTTAGTTCTAGAATCCGCAGCAAAAACTGTGAGAACTACTCATGCACCTAATTACCAACCCGGTGGTGCTACTAGGGAGATTGCACCGGATTATGTTTCCATGACCGCAAAGGAGATGAATAGAAATAATCTGACTTCATTTATGGATTTCAATATAAGTTGGGAATTCCCGGTTTTGGACCCCGATCAGTACCTCGTTCGGTTGCATTTTTGCGATATTGTTAGCATTGCGCTTTACCAGCTCTATTTCAATGTATATATTAACGGGATGGTGGCATTTAAGGATCTTGATCTGTCCTCGCTTACGTTCCATGCACTGGCGTCTCCTTATTATGCTGATCTTATCGTGAACATGAAGAAGTCGGGGGTTGTTCGGATCAGTGTCGGGCCTTCATCGTTGAGCAGTTCTGCAAGGAGGAATGCGATTCTTAATGGGGCTGAGATAATGAAGATTTTGAATGGAAAGATAACTTCAGCTGGGTCGAAGAAGAAGAAATTATGGCTGGTGGTTGGGTTAGTCACCGGATGCGTTGTTGTCTTAGGTTTGGCAATACTTGCAGCATGCCTGGTCCTGAGATGCAAGAAGAGGAAAAACAGACTGAAGCGTGCGGAGAGTGCGGGTTGGACTCACTTGCGTGCGCGAGGCAGTAGCTCGCCCAGTAAGATGACGGAACGAGTGCTTAGTACTTCTCGGGGAATAAATGGAAGCGCTGGCCTGAGGATTCCTTTCTTTGAAATTCAACACGCGACTAACAACTTCGACAAGAGCCTTGTCATCGGTTCCGGTGGGTTCGGGATGGTATACAAAGGGGTTCTCAGAGACAATACAAAGGTTGCCGTGAAACGAGGCGTGCCGGGATCTAGGCAGGGCCTCCCTGAGTTCCACACTGAGATATCAATCCTCTCGAAGATCAGACACTGTCACCTTGTCTCATTAGTCGGATACTGCGACGAGCAGTCGGAGATGATCCTGGTTTATGAGTACGTCGAAAAAGGGCCGTTGAAGAAACATCTTTATGGTTCTGGGATAACTTCACCTCTATCTTGGAAGCAAAGGCTCGAGATCTGTATTGGTGCTGCCAGAGGCCTGCATTATCTCCATACAGGTTTCTCGCAGGGAATCATCCATCGAGATATCAAATCCACCAACATTCTACTTGATGAGAACTGTGTTGCCAAGGTTGCTGATTTTGGTCTCTCGAGGTCTGGCCCGTGTCTCGACGAGACTCACGTAAGCACAGGTGTGAAAGGCAGCTTTGGGTATCTCGATCCAGAATACTTTAGGAGGCAGCAGCTGACGGACAAATCAGACGTCTACTCATTTGGGGTCGTAATGCTCGAAGTCCTCTGTGCAAGACCAGCTGTTGATCCTTTGCTTGCCAGGGAGCAAGTAAATTTAGCTGAGTGGGCACTAGAGTACGTAAAGAGAGGCATGATTGAGGAGATCGTCGATCCTCACATCCAGGGTCTAATCAAGCCAAGCTCTCTGAAGAAATTTGGGGATACGGCCAATAAATGTCTAGCGGAATATGGTATGGATAGGCCTACCATGGGCGATGTTCTGTGGAATTTGGAGTACGCGCTGTCGCTGCAGGAAGGTGAAACTAGAAGAGAAAACAATGGAGATGACACCACTAACCCACCGGAGCTCCCAAACGTTCCTCATGCCTTCAGCGTTGGAAGAGATTATAGCGACGAAAGGTTGGAGATATCAACAACCGAAGTATTCTCCCAGTTGATGACCAATCGAGGCAGATAGCATTTCAAGATCAAATGCATGTTCTGTATGACCGAGATATGGAATGGACTTACTGCAGAATTGTGGAGGGAGAGGTATATTCTCCAGCAGTTTTTCTCTTCCAAGTGTTATAAGATCTGTTTTCTTTGTTGAGCACAGCGTTTCGCGGCGGTTAAAACTCCGGTCTAGTGCGCTTTGCTGCACAATTTGATATAAGCACGTCATCCGAGAAAGATCCCAGCTCATCGGCTGTAAAATGTATAGTATCATAACTGTATATTGTCATAATTGTTGGCGTCGCAAATATGAAGGCTAGTAGTTTTTCTTGCCGTTGTTACTCGCTAATGAGACCCTGAAATTTCGCTTATACTTAACGAAAAAGGTGTAATCTGAAATGGTGAAATTGTTGCTACGTGCGTCCGGGTAATGTAGATGGAAATCTTAGTAACTAAAAATCTTGTTCTGGGATCCTCTGTGAATCGTGGTGGTGGATTTACCTGTCATAAGTGAAGTTGTTGCATCCTGCTGCTGCATAAAAGAGTACCAGGGGATCTCGAATTCGGAACCAGGGTCCTGCTGTTTCTCTAATTCAGGCAAGAGAAAACTAAGAATGAGATGGTGTTTCATGTAGAGGATGCCCTATTTTCTGGGGGATTTTTTTTTTATTTTTTCTGTACGCAGGTCTAACTCATTTACCTCATTTCTTCCTTTCAAGATTCAGTTCAGCTGAGACTTGTTTTTCAAGATTAGTGCACCACACACAACCCTACTGCAAATGCAGTCGACGGAAGCACAAATAAGGCAAAATTCCCCTCCCCTTGTTTTTCTTTTCTCCTGCAGTATCTTAGGTAGTAGTGTACTATTATGCTTTCATCATCACAACGTAGATTCTATGGTTGGCATTTTCGGAATACCCTTGTAAGAGGAGGGGGGGGGGGCTCATTAGGGCTTCCTTCCTTCCAGTGTAGCAGCGTCTTGATAATACTGCAACACGGGCTGTCATCATGTGTTGTCGACTTTGCTAAGCTGAAATATAATAATATGTAGTTTTATAATATGAAATTTTCGAAACAACTCAAGCTTTTGATACCTTTGAAATCATTATCTGAAAGAATCTTCTTTTGCAATAAGCATATGATCCACTAGGGTAGTTGGTTCCAGCTTTTATTTTTTCCTCCTCTCTTTTCCAAAGGAACCAGAACTTTTGATGGACATTGTCATGATGAAGAAGGGCATATCTGATGCTTACTTGTGGTGAGAATCGGATCCATTCACACAGAAATCATTGATCTGTCTGTCTCTTAGTTAGTGTGTTCTCAGTTGATGGTCCAGCTCAGCATCATGTGAAAAAGCATCCTGTAAGTGGTGGAAAATGTCATGGTTACAAAAATGTATGCTCTTTTTCCCCCCAAGGAGAAAATTTCGGGAGCTTTTTGACATATTAGCCTCCTGGACTGGAATCTGCGGGCGAGATGTGATACGGCATCTAATTGCTTTTAGAAATGGTCGGAAGCAGCGTTTTTTAACCGCATCGGAAGTTAGCTGAGGCAGGACAGTGGGTTACTTATGTTTTACGGTCACGGACTCACGGTTCAGATAGTATGGAGTAACTATTTTCAGCCATGGGTCCTAGTTTTAATATTCATAAACTCAAGATCGTCGCTGATAGACATGTGCAGTAGGAGCAACCGAGTAGGAGTTAGCCTGACCCAATAGTGCTGTGTGGCTCGTTAGATTTGTCAGGTCGCATGCGTTCGTCTCCTTTTTACTATTCATTATTACCTAATTATTCTCCGTTAATCATTTACTATTTCTATACGATCTAGTTTTGGACTTGCTTACTTTATACTTTTATTATTATTATTTTAAATAGACGGTGTCTGGTAAGGGATCGAAGTTCGATCATTTTATTTGTGCCCTTAACCCGAATACAATATGAACTACAAACTACAAACTTTAGGTGTTACTATTTTATATTTTTATTATTGTTATATAATTACGTATTTTTTTAATATGATAATAAGTTCGTGAAAGATATCAATTAAAAAAAAATTGGGACCACCTTGGTTAGAGGGGTCTGATTTCTCACTCTAGGAAGACCCATCATGGGAATGGGATGAAAATGAATGCTGCGGTTATCCTCGACCCTGAGGATGTGGCATATGACATGGCACGTGATAGGTAAATAAATTTGGAGGTCCGCCACACTGTTGATTAAGAAGCCTAACCAGCAATTACTCGTCCGGCCATTCTCACATGACGTATGTGATGTATTTTTCACCAACCTTACTTTTTTTTTTTCGGTCTCGTAAGACTGTGAGAGCCGCGGGCAGGTTTCCCACGTATCGTTGCCCGGGAAGGCTTGTGTTGTGTTGGCTTTTTTTTTTTTCAAAGATTATGGGTGGAAATGGGATCAGATTTGGATTGAATTATAGTTGGTCGAGCCGTCTTCGATTAAATTGTTTGTGGATTATATTTTTAATAGGTCGGCCGTAAGTTAAGTCAGATTTTTTTAGATTCGAATAATTTTAGGTTATCTTATTATTCGAGTCCGTTTGGATTCGGGTTTGAGTTAGGATCATTGTAAATATAAATTGTATTGAATTAATTTATCGGGTTGGATTTGGGTTCGGCTAGTTCGTGTCGGGTCTAGTCAGATTGAGTTTGGGTTATTTCAGATTAGCATGTCGAGTCAGATTTGAGCCAAGCAAACTCGTATTTGGATGATTTTGTGTTCAAGTTAATTTGACGGATCAAATTTAAGTTAATTTGATGAATTATGTCTTTTTAAGTTCTGATAGGCCCGGTTGGGTTTGGACAGATCTAATCCTAGATCGATTTAATTTGGATTTAGGTCAAATTGACCATTAACCACAAAAAATAATCTAATTCATTAACCTTGTAAGCAATCATTAAGTTTGACTTTATGTAAGTATATCATTAATAATATCTTATTAATTTTTATTTATTTATTATTATGTTCTTTTAATATTGCGTTTTTATACAAAAAAAATCGGTAAAACAAAAATATTATTAATGGACTAGTATGCTCATAAGAAAAGTGTAAAAATAAGTAAAATTTATATAACAATGTATTTTTAAAAGTGTTAAATAAATAATACGATGTGAATAAATTTTTATTATTATAACCGATTAATATCAATTTCATTTTTATCTAATTGGATCGAGTTTATAACATATCGGGTTGATGTCGAATTTTGGATAAGTTCAGATAAGGTTAAGTAATTTATATTTAGATTTGATTAATTTCAAATCAGATGAGATTGAATGGGTCAAACCAACTTTCATAAACTCTACCAACAGCGGCCAGAAAAGCACTTAATGCAACTTGGGTAGAAATTGAATCAAATTTCGGATTAATTATCTTGTTAGTTTAAGTAATTTTATATAATTAAAAATATTTATTAAAAATAAGTATTTAGAAAAAGGGTTTAAAATTTTATAAAATAAATAAAAAATTTAAATAATTATTTTTAATTAATAGACCGTATTACTTTTAAAAGGTTTAAGATGGAACCGCAAACAAACTAATCTTTGCATAGATAGTGCTGCTGTGTTTCATTTCCGGACGTCATTAATTGCCTAACTGACTGAACGCTATTCCACTTCGCAATCCACCTGCCCCTTTCTGTTGTTTTACCCCCCGCTGCCCTTTACTGGAACGAACAAACATGCCGCATTCACGCTACCTTCGCACTTCGCTCCACGTTATGTGTCATCGGTGGGCTGCAACTTGGAAGTGCCGTGTCGTTGTTTTACGGGATTAGCATCAGTTCATAATTTTCTTCAGAGGCACGTAGAAGAAATTGGACGATCCTAAAGCAAAAACCGAGCATCCCCTCCGTGAAATTATGTGCAAAACTGATGCACATAATTTTCTTTTCTTTCGCTTTCTTTTAGTCTAATATATATATAGGGTGAGGTTCACATGCAAACTTTTTTTATTATACAAACATAAGAACCAATCTCAACCATTAGATCAAAATTAAATCAACATTCAAGATTTTAATAATACCAAACTAAAAAACTAACTCAAACCTATATCCAAACCAAATATCCAAACCTCTAAACCCTAAACCCTAAAGCCTCTAAACCCTAAACCCTCTAAACCCCAAACCCTAAACCCTATAAACCCTAAGCCCTAAACCCTAAACACTAAACCCTCTAAACCCTAAACCCTAAACCCTATAAACCCTAAACCCTCTAAACCCTAAACCCTAAACCCTCTAAACCCTCTAAACCCTAAACCCTCTAAACCCTCTAAACCCTAACTCTAAACCCTAAACCCTCTAAACCCTAAACCCTAAACCCTAAACCCAAAACCCTCTAAACCCCCTAAACCCCCTAAACCCTCTACACCCTAAACCCTAAACCCTAAACCCTCTAAACCCAAAACCCAAAACCGTAAACCCTCTAAACCCTAAACCCCAAACCCTCTAAACCCTAACCATAACCCTCTAAACCCTAAACCCTAAACCCTAAACCATAAACCCTAAACCCTAAACCCCATAAACCCTAAACCATCTAATTTCCATCCAAAGGCATGCATGTTTCAACAAAAGAAAAAAAAACAAACTAATTAAATATACATTCATTTAATTATACAATATGATTCGAAATTTGACAATTCCTTAAAATTAAACCTTACACAAGTCTGGAAAAAAAACTTCCACTATCGTCTAAACTACAATGAAAATCATCAATGACCAATACCTTCATAAAGTTGAAAAAAAAATTACATCCAGCTCTGGCCTTCCATTCCAAAATCTGCCATTCACATATAAAAATTTACATTAGTGCTGAGAACAAACTAAGAATAGGATCTAAATGAACTACAAATAGATATGATTAATGAAATAACTTCAATAATCAACACTAATCAGAGTAACATTACTCTGATTATTAATCAAATAACATATAGCCATCCTATTAAGATTAACACTACTTTGATTATCACTCTAATTAGTAATCAGATTAACATACAACCACCTAAAAACACAAAAATTACTCTGATTATTACTAATCAGAGTAATCAAACTACCATACAACAATCAGAATACGTACCGACATTGCCATCAAAAACAATTATCAGAAAAAAAAAACATATACGAATCAACTAACATAATCAAAATTGACAAACCTGAATCTATTTATCCTTGCCGAATCCAACTAAAGGACAATCGCGTGACTCTACTATTGCACATCGACACAACAATCAGAACAAAAAATTGAGATAAAAAATGAAGAGATGCATAAAAATATGACACACACATACTACAACTGTTGATGTGTTACCAGATCTGAGTATCGACGAAACCAATTGTTTTTAGCTGAGGTAGATCGAAAATGTAAAAATGCAGCTTCGACGGACATATATAACGACGATGGAGCAAGCGAGGCAGAGATTGGAGCGGGTTGTGGAGAAACGGCGATGGAGAGATCCAAAGGGAGAAACGGCGATGGAGAGAGCGAGTCAGAGACGGCGCGCGACGGAAATGGAGAAAACCGAGAGGTAGAAGACGAACGGGTGAGCGTTGGGAGGCTGGAGTGGACGACTTTCAGCAGGTCAGCGTTAGTGACTCAGGGCTGGGTAGTGGGCAGAGTGTCGGGGGAAAGCTAGAAGGAAAAGAATGTGAGCGACAGAGGGCGATAGTGAGGGCGAACGGGCGGCGACCGAGGGGCGAACGAGCGGCGACCGGGGGGCGAACGGGCGGTGACCGGGGGGCGACCGAGGGGGCGACATCATTTACTGCAGAGAAGATAAGGATGAGGCAGCAGAAAGGATAAAGACAGAGGGTAAGGGCTCGGAGTCGGGGTCGAGCAGAAGGGCGTGGTCCGCGCGTGGAGGCAGCAGAAACGAGATGGCATATCAGTTAATATTATTCTTTCGACCGTTGGATCTAATTTAGATCCAACGGTCAGTATCTATTCCTACGTTTGTACCAAAAAAATAGGTTCACACATGAACCTGTATCTATATATATATATATATGGGAAGGGTCACATATAAACTATTACTAATATACAAACATAAGAACCAATTTCATCCATTAGATCAAAATTTAATCACATTCAAGATTTTATTAATGCCAAACAAAAAAATTAATCCAAACCTATATCTAAACCAAATATCCAAACCTCTAAAACCATAAATTATACAAACCCTAAACCCTAAACCCTCTAAACCCTCAACCATGAACCCTACACCATAAACCCTAAACCCTAACCCCTCTAAACCCTACACCCTAAACCCTAAACCCTAACCCATAACCCCTAACCCTAGACCCTCTAAACCCTAAACCATAAACCCAAAACCCTAACACTAAACCCTAAACCCTCTAAACCCTAAACCACATAAACCCTAAACCCTCTAAACCCTCAACCATGAACCCTACACCCTAAACCCTAAACCCTCTAAACCCTAACCCCTAAACCCTCTAAACCCTACACACTAAACCCTAAACCCTAATCCCAAACCCTAAACCCTCTAACCCCCAAATCCTAAACCTTAAACCCCAACCCCAAACCCTAAACCTCAAACACTAAACCCTAAACCATACACCCTAAACCCTAAACCATAAACCCTAAAGCCCAAATTACATTGTTACAATTTACGGCTTATAAATCGTATTTAAACTCTCAAACCGTAACTAAATCATTTTAATAAATATCAAACCAAACTACAATTTTTTAAATTATAAATAAAATCAAATCATAAATTACAATTTAATTTGTGGTTTGGACTATATTATAAACACCCCTAGATATTACCATACAAAAGATACGAAATACGAAAAATAGTTTTTCGATCCCGATCACCTCACTATTTAAGAAAATTTAAGAAGAGTATTTGAGCATATAGCTGTAAGTGTGTCACATAAAGAACCATTTTAAGCAAGATATGTTAAAAGGGATAAATGTACGAAAAAGCCAATGTTGTACCTTGGTATGCCTGAAAACTTGAACTGGTGTATCACACTGTCGAAAAGAAGGGAAGAGGTGATCCCATGAGTCATACACCACAGATTAAGCTACATGGACAACTAAATCCATGTAGATGTATCAGCTGTAATACTATGTGACTACTATACTAAACAACTCTTATCCATCCACATACGGTAATCAGTTGAAAATTTATTACAGCACAACAAACTTCGAACAATTTTATTTTATTACCACAACCAATACAGAGAAAGTATTTAAGAGTTCGGGAAGCAATTACCATTGTTCCTCCTACTAACTAATTTGGCTTAACAAAAGCCAAATCACACAAACAAACTTATGAATTGGAGGAGAGATTTCGGAATTATACCGACGGAAACTAAGCAACAACAAGCTTGCTTGAGCCTGAGGCAGGGAGGAGGATCGATGGTTAGCTGGTGCGTCTGGCAGCGTTTATGATGATTGCGACGGTGTGGAGTGGAGGTCGCGGTTGTAGAGGTTGTGCGTAGGACTGCTGCGTTGGTTGTTCTAGCTGCAGCAACGGTGGAGCTCTTACTCAGGTCGCCCTGCTACTCTGTGATGCTTGTTCGCGTCCCCTGTGTCACAGTGGTAGAATTCAATAGGAGGTAGAGGAAGGTTGAAGAATCGATCAGGTGAGGTTTGGTCAAAGTGAAAAGCAAGTGAGCTCGAGCTGGCAGATCTTGTTGTAGTTTGTTGGTCTACGAAGTCGTCAGAGTGGAGGAGGAGTGGAAATTGAGGGAGGTCGGGTCATGACGATGGAGAGATCCAGAGGCGGAAATGGCGATGGAGAGATGGAGAAACAGGTGCGATGGAGAGGAAAAGATCGGAACGAAGGGGGTCGGGGGGCAAAGGCAGAGAGACACGGGTTGAGACAGAAGGGGGCAGGATTAGAGAGGTAGAGAGAGAGATAAGGGTTGGAGGCTCCGTTTTGTTTCTGGAGCTAATTTGTGATCGTAAGATCTAATATAGATCCAATAGTCACTGATAGTTCCTATGTTTGTATATAACATATAGTTCGCATAGGATCTTAAATATATATATATATATATATATATATATATATGCTTAGGGTCAGGGACACACTATAATTAAAATAGATACGTAGGATTACTTATAGACCATAAGATCTCAGAAATAAACAGCCTAGATTGGATTCTAATAAAATAGATAAGTAAGAGTACGGTATTAAAAGCTGTAAATACATAAAAAACTAAATGCGGAGGTTTTTAGGTAATTATATATTCAAAGAAAGCCCCTTTCCCTTTGCCTTGAATAATTATTTTTTTGCTGCCTGTTTATACACCCTTTGCCCCAATGAATGTCGGCGTCGCCGTCATCACTAGTAGTCACCACCACCGTCATCGCCATCATCATCAACGGTCTCTGTCGTCATCGAGATCTTTCAGTATACTCCTCCATCGGCTTTCTCATCTCCCTCACAGTCTTCTTAGCTCGTTTGCAATCATCCCCCTCCATCCTTGATTGTTGTTAGCCACCGCCATTAGCCACTGTTGTCAATCTAAACTCATCGTCATCTCCGTCATCACCAGTGGCCACTGTCGTCGTCGTCATCAACGGTCTCTATTGTCACTAAAATCTTTTAGTATACTCCTCCATCGTCACCATCTTCGTTCTCTCATCACACTCACAATCATCTCCCTCCCTCCTTGATTGTTGTTAGCCACCACCATGAGCCACTGTTGTCAACCTAAACTCATCTACCATCAAGCCGATATACTTGTTTAAGCCACAACTTTCCTCATTCGACATATTTTTTTCACTCTTCCCTCATTCTCTAAGTTCGAGGACAACTTGAAAATCATTTATAATGTTATTTGTTTATTACGAGAATGCCACCGCTATCTTTATATTTACTTCTTATTTTAGATCTAATCATGAGTGTTTACTTAGTCAATCCAACGATCGTAATCTATTCCTATGTTTGTATGTAAGATGTAGTTTTTATCTAACCTTAAGCCTATATATATATATATATATATATATATATAGAGAGAGAGAGAGAGAGAGAGAGGGAGAGTTATGATAAGGTGTAAACTATATTTAAAACCCACAATTGAGAACACCTTATAATCGTTCCATAAGAACAAACAGATGACCATGATTAAATAAAAAAAAAATCAACTGGCTCATCTATAGTGAGGAAACGCGTCAGCTCGTCTCACATATCACATAAATAAATGAAAGGAGATTACTAGCTCTAAGTTGTTGTAGTAGTCTTCACTGTCCATTGATATGCGTAAATTAATTGTTGAAATTTAGAATGACAATCTAAAGTCATACCTCATTTATATAAAAAAAAAAGAGTAATACAGTATATACACTTGTAATATGGTTCGTTTGTACAATTTTTTTTCTTTTTCGGATCACTATCATACTACTTATATTTAAATGAAACAAAAGGTCACTTAAACAAATAAAATAATTCTATTATCTTGGTTAATTGTCCATAGAACTTATCATCGTCCTCGCCTAATACATATATACTACTATTATGTGTTTTTATCTTTAGATCTATATCATGTGTTGATAATTTAACTCCATTAATTACGCAACTTGAATAAGAAAGCACCATATCAAATACTCTGAATATCAAGGAGAAAAACTTATTGGTTTGTTCAGGTGATCTCATTTCACGCAACTCGTACATCAGTAATTATTACGTGTTTCAGGTAAGTAATAATATGATAAACCCTAACAAAAAATTATTATAGGTATCAATTTTTTATTAATAAAAATTATTACCTTTGAATAGAACCAAGACAGAAATTATTTTCTTTATACTTTGTTTAAATTATCATCACCCTTACATTGTTAAATATCATCAATGTGTTCACTATAAAAACAATGCATTTTCACTACTTAACTATATATAATATTATGATTAATATAGAGAATATTATAATACACTTACTCCAAATATTTCCATATTTTCTAGATAATCGTTCAAAACATACCACTTAGCATCTTTCTTAACTTTATCATTTATACTCACATGTATCTTATTACCAATAGAGAAAGCTTGATATTAGAAAACTAACAGCTGACGCAACTGCATCTATATTTCTACCTGGCTTATTAAATTTAGTCTCAACACCTTTCAGGCACATAGAACAAAAACTTAATGTTTCATCGGCTACAAAACCATTAGTAATAGAATTGGTCGAGCAAAATTCCGTATATACTCCTTCAAGTTTTTTAACTTCTTCTCAATCAGATATATCCATCTCCCATGAACTAGTATACCAAGTCTTGCTTCTTCAGGTAAGTGGATTAGTAAGTGAACCATGATGCCAAAAAAGGATGGAGGAAATATATGTTCCATCATACATAGAATAAGAATGATATGCTCTTATAATTTCTCCAAATTTTTCATGTGAATTTTCCTTGCACATATGTGAGTAAAGAAGTTACTTAGCTCGATAATGGTGTTGTTTATTGAAATGCCCCGAAATTTTCTAATTTTAAAGATTATATTTAAATAAGGTTTTATTTGAAATTTTAATTTAATAAATTATTTTTACTAAAATAAAAAGGAAATTTATTAGAGCAAATTAATAAGAAATTTTATAAATATATTAATTAGAGGAAATTTGGGTATATTGACTAATTAAAGATTTTAATTTGGGAATTTATTTAAATAAATTATTTTATTTAAATTAAGAAAGATAAAATAGTTTAAAATTAATATGAATTTTATAAATAAATTAATTTGAGAAAATTAGATTACTTTGATAATTAAAATGGAAATTATGAAAAATCCTTTAAAAATCCTATTTTAGCCTAAAAATGGGTTTAAATATTATTTTATTTAAATATTATTAATTCTAAATATCCTAAATATTCAGATTAATTTAAATGTTTGTGAATGGCAAATGTTGTGATTAAAATACTTAAGACATTAATCTTTTAAAGTGGAAGATTATTGAGCCGGGTTTAGACCGATCCACCGGTCAGGAATAGTGGTTAGGGTTTTACCCTATGTGCGACTAATCCACCGGTTATAATAGTGGTTAGGACATGAGGTCCTATATGTGACCGGCCCATCGGCAATAATAGTGGGGTGACTCGAGATCAATAAACATAAACTAGAATTGTTAAAGCGCTTAAAAGAAATTAATTACTTACAGTGAAACACCATGCGAGTAGGAACCAGACCAATCCACCGGTCAGGAATAGTGGTTAGGGTTTTACCTTATATGTGACCGATCCACCGGTAATAATAGTGGTTAGGACATGAGGTCCTATGTGCGACCGACTCACCGGTTATAATAGTGGGGTGTTCCTATTTTCGCATGGATCTGATAAAAGGCATGGTGTGTATCGACCTGTGATAAAAGAAAGGTTAAATGATTAATACAGATCTTCTTAGGCCTTATGTGTGGATTTGTTGATTTTAGACTTTGGTTTTCACCTTATGTTTTTTATGTATCATATGTATGAGTTGTAATTGTATGTGATCCTTATCCTGCATAATTTAAAGTGTTATATGCCGGCCTTAGTATTCGGTTACCTTACTCAGTACGTAGCGTATTGATCACCCGTTTCATGGGTTCTGCTCATTCCCAAGAGCAGAAGGCCCGTCTAACCTATTACAGGTAGGAGACACCTACTTTGATGCTATCGATGTCTACGGGACGTCAGGAGGGGCAGAGTGATAGTTGGGCTGAATCAATCTCTAGAGTGATGTGGTCGTTATCCTTTTTAAATTTATGATTCATGTTATCTTTTATTATGTTTAAGTTGCAGAAACAATTTTATTAAGGTTGTTTAGTTATTATTTGAAAAACAATAGTTGGTATTTCGAATTATGTAAGACTTGCGCGTACTCTGATTTTTGTTTTTTTGTTTTATAAATTTAAATTTGTATGGTATTATTGATAGTGTTTTCTTAGCCTTAGCACTTGGTACCAGAACGGTAGGAGTGAACAGGTCTGGTACTAAGTGTGGCGGTAACATCCCCAGAAATTTACGGTTATAATTTATGAGTATTGCTTAAAAAAATGTGTAAATTTTGGGGCTGTTACATTTATTTCTTTGTTTAAAAAAGAACGCACACCCACTGGTAATAGATGTTGCATTATGACATGATAGTCGCATGAGTTCATCCCACTCAATCTAGTATCAATAACATTCTTTCTCATAATAATAGCAAAACCATCTCTTAAGAAGTTAAGAAATGTTTCTTTGTATATTCAGCAACAGACTTTATTGGCTTACTCCCATCATAATAAAGATGTTGATTGTGTCTAATGTTTATATCTTCCAAGTCACGTCTCGCATTATTAGTGTCCTTTGAATTAGTAGTACCAAGTAACGTCTTGATCAAATTAGAAGGAACATTCTTTTTAATATGCATGATATCTAAATTATGTTTTAGCATAAGCATAGACCAATATGACATCTCATAGAAGATGCCTTTCTTTTTCCAATTCAATTCATCAACACTTTTCTTTCTCTTGCTAGAATATTTCCCAAATGGGTGATCTTATGCGTGACTCAACTACGTCAAGATATCAACAAGAGACAACTTTTGATGACTTCTTTTATCAACATTACCATTAAATAATTTTCTTTTCCGCATCAAATGATTATTTGGAAGAAATCATCTATGTCCAATATATCCTGTCGTACCCCTCAATCTGACAGATGGAGTACCTTTATTGCAACTAGGGTACGCTAGATATCCTTACGCAGTCCATCCTAAGAGATATGATCGAGTAGGACAATCATTAATAGTCGTCCACATAAGGCTCATGAGTATCACGTAATAAATCACCCAAAATAAGTGTCATCTCAACTACTCTCTCCTCCCTCCTCCTCCACTCACATTGACTCTATTTCTGTAATATCCCAAATTTTGGCTAAACCTAATCCTGAGTAGTTAACATCTTAACCAAATTCTAACTACAAAAAATTAGTATTTCTATCCGACTATAACACCCCAAAATTTTAGCTAACCTTAACTTCAAGTAATTAATATCGTAGTCTAATTCTAATCTCAGAAAATTAATATTTTTATCCTACCCTAACTCCCTCATTTTAAATTAGCCTAACCATAATTTTTTTTTGGGTTATTAATATCTTTTCTAACTTAAACTTAATCCCGAATATTCATTTAACATAATTATCCTAATACTCTAACCTAATTTATTTTAATCTAAACATACACACACTTTTTCTTTACTCCTCCTTTCTTTATTTGTTTTATTTTTTTAGTCCACCTCTACTGATCCTCATCTTTCTCTTCTTTTATATTCTTCTCATGTGTACGTCTACCCCATTTTAAGCCTATCCTTATACCCCATCAACTCACCCTTCCTCATTTCTAGGGTCGGGGTTGAATTTTCTTGTTTAATCACCTCACCTTTCCTCTCCCTTTTCCTATGTACATGTATGTATATAAGTCACACTTAAAATATGCATCTACCACCTTACCCCTCTATTTTTTTGTCAAAATATTTCACAACAAACGTAGCCTTCCCCCTCCTTCCTTTCCCCTCCTTGCCACTACAAAAACCACCACGAAAAGCCCCCATCAGTAAGGCTAACCGAAGCAACCGCACCTCCACCATCAACCCTTGCCATTTCTCCCTCACCACCACTAGGCAAATTTGCCACAACCTACCCCTATCACCGACCAAAACCACCAATCCTACCCCCTTTCATTATTCCATTTCTACCATAACACCTCCCCTACCTTCGGCTAACTCCCCCACTCCCATTTTCTTTCTTTCTTCCCTTTCCTTATTGCTCCATTTCTCTAGCAGCCTAAGCCTTCCCTTCGGCAGCTTTGGTCAAAGCTCCACCTTCCCTTTAGTTGCCCGAAGGCTCATCCTCTACTTTCTTCTCCTTTGGTTACACAATTTCTTCCTAAATAATACCCTTATTTAGTTAGGTTTTCTTCCTCCATTTATCCTCCTATTTCCTTAATCATTTCCTTAATTAGGAGGTTTAATTCTAATAATGTTCTATTATGCTTTTCTTATGTGATTTTACCATGGTCCAAGAAGAGACATAATAGGTTTTGCAAGCTTAGAAACTAGAGTTGTTTTATAAGGATACTTATCATAGTCTAGGTTTCTTTGCTAAATGCTATATATGATTTTTATGTTGTAACATGTTATTGTGGTTATGTGAAATCATAAATTATTGTTGACACTATGATATATGGTTGGTATTATATAATAGTAAAAAATAAATAGGGTTCATGTGATATTGTTATTTTATGTGGAAAAACCCTTGGTGTGAAATATGGTTGTGTTATGGGTTTTAATTATGGTATGATGAATGTGAAATGATTATGACAAGTACTTTGAAGAAAAATGTGGATTTGGGAATAATGTTACTAAACACATGAGAATCGCATGAAATAAGGGTTAGGTTACTAATAAGGACATTTTGGTCAACGTGGGTTAAATATGGGAATCACGGTATTCCAAGGTTTTATATCATCCAAATGGTGCTAAGTAACCTAAGTGAAGTGTGGGAGTAGTCATGAATGACCTAAGTTTAATAAAGTATGAAATTAGGTTGATTTAGGAATAGTAACCTCAAATGGAAGAGGTTACTATCACATGTGTGAAACTGTAAAAGTAGACCATAAAACTCGAATATGTTATTAATATAAGTGTTTTTGGAATGTATATTAAATTTGTTAATTGTTTGAGCTCTACGTGAAAAGTTATGATAGAATTGTGAAACTAGGGTTTGTAAATCTTAAGAATAGTAACTTTTGAGATAGGACTATTATCGCATGTGTAATATGTGGGAGATAGACCTTAAATTTTAGATATGTTAATAATAACAATATTTTGGGAAAATACACTAAATTTGGTGGGTAAATAATAAATATAGGAGAAGTTATGCCTAAAGTGTGAAGTTAGGGTTTCGAGGAAAATAAGGATCTTAACTAATGAGAACGGCCTTATGACCTACGTGATGTGCTTATTTTCTTAACATGTTTTGATCTTGTAAATCAATAATGAATAAGACATTAATAATTTAAAGTGAAAGATTACATAAGTTAGCCAAGATAATGTTTTCATATCCGTTCCATTAGATGATAATAGTGGCTAAGGAGCGTTTTGTCCTAAAAAGGCAATGTTTTTAGATCCATTCACCGGATAATAATATTAGATCAGGTATTTCATCCCTAAAACAATAATTCACTCTATTCAAATAGATTAAGAATAGTGGGGCCTATGCTCATCGTGAATAAGAATATGAATAGAGTAACCTAACGGATAAAACAGTAATGATGTAAAGTGAAAGAGTACATAAGTTAGGACCAGAGGTATGGTTTTTAGATCAATTCCACTGGAGGATAATAGTGGATTAGATGTTTTCCTTGAGAAGGTGCTTCAAATCATTTCATTGGTTTAAGAATAATGAGGTTCCTAAAGTCAATGTAAATAAAAGAATGAAAACAGTTATATCTAATGAAGATGCCTGGATCAGTAATTACCTTACGAGACCTTTTCATAATCTGTGTGTGTACTTATCATATGCTATGAATGCATTCTTTTATCTATATCCCCAATCCGATAGTATTGTTACCTTACTCAATATGTATCATACTGACCATCCTTTTTATGGGTGCTGCTCATTCCCACTAGCAGAAGATCCTAGTGCTTTTGTGTAGATCTTTGAGGACCCGCTAGATGACTTTGTTGCTTTTGATGCACTATGTGGGGATAAGTGAAAACTTATCTATATTAGGTGTTTGGGAAAAGAGTCATGGTATCTCGATAATATTTTACCCGGATACCTTTTTGGATTCTTTGATCCACATTATCCCATATATTTTTTTATTATATTATTGTAACCTGGAATTAATATCCAAACTCGTACTTTTATTTATAAAAGTTTCTTTCATTTATAATTACCTAATTTTATTATGTATGTCTTTAGCCTTGTGATTGGTGTAATGATGGTTTTATAAACTAGGCTTATGAAAAATCATGGCAGTAACACCCAATATTTTGCTTATATGCTTTTGTTGTAAATTAAAAAAAACTTAGTAGTAAAATTGGGGTGTTACACATACCCTAAATTTTTAATCTTAAATCTTAACCTAACCCTAAACTTCATTTTAGGTTATTAATATTTTTCTCAACATAAACCTAAACCCAGTTGGTTGATAATTAATGTATCCCATTACCTTAACCTCAATTATTTAACTTAAATCTAAATCTAACCCCCTTTATTTTTCTTCTTTCCCTTTTTCTTTTTTATCACCTATCGGTCAAAATCTCTTCCTTCGTCTACTTCCTTTCTTCTTGCATATAATTTTTTCCCTATCCAGACCATGCCTCTGCTCATTATGCATAATCATGTGTCAACTCCCACTCCTTCCACTCCTTGCGAGTGTGTGCTTATTGCAACCTTACCGTTTGTGTCTATTCCCTTTCTGTCGATCTCACCTTCTCCCCTCCTATATGTCTTTATATATGTGTCACATTAAATGTTAAACCACCTCTTTCTTCCTCTATTCTTTTTGTCAAATATTTCACACTACCAGAAACACAACCTTCTTCCTTCTTTTTCCCCTCTTATTTGTTGCCAAAAAAACCCTCCAAAACCACTTGGGCATCTCTCACTGAAGCACCACCCTCACCATTGGTGATACACACAAAAAATCCCCCATAACCACCGGCCAAACCAGCTAAAACTAAGCCTCTACATTCAGCCTAAACCATTGTAGGTCCGCCATTTTCTTTCCACCCTTGGGTTGCAGCAAAACTAATTGAACTCCCCCACCTCGCTTTGGCCTCCTTTACCGATCCTATACCTCAAGCATGTCATAACCTACTACGGCCCACTTCCACATTTGGTCCAAAAGAATGGCACCACACCCATCACCATTCAGCACCAACCACCGTAACCCATACCCACCATTTAGCCAAACCAACTGAACCATACCCACCACCTTTAACCACATCTATCAAAGCATAAACCATCTTCGCCCCCTCTACCATTCCATCCCTTTGTGCATCAGCTGAATCTACCAAACTTCACCCCCTCCCTTTGGTCAAACCATCCATTGCTCCCTTTTTTGTTTTGGCACAACTAACTAAAGCATCCCTTGTTGTATGAGTTTGGTCGAGACTTCCTTATAGCCTTAGTTTAGGTTTTTCCCCTTTATTTCACTCTCATTTACCTTACATTTACTTAACGAGATATCATTACATGATAATGTGGTTTTTCTAATTATTTCTTGGGTTATTTACATCAAATTTTGGAAAAGGCATAATAGGATAAGCTTGCTTAAAGACCATAGTCCTCCTCTTAAGGATATTATTCGTTGTTTAGGGTTTTATGTTAAATTGCTTTATATGACTATGTGTTTTATTATATTATTTTTATTATGTCGTTAAATGCATGTTGTATTCTATGCTATGAGGACATGAAGTTATATGTTGAGAATAAGTAGGTAGAGAACCATGCGATATCGTTATGATAATGTTTCACGTGGAACACCTTAAGAATATTAATAAGATATATATGGTCTTAATATGGGAGTAATAGAGTATGATACGTATATTATGTGTAATATGTATGATGATAAATGGGGGAATTGGAAAATATGATATCAATAATATATTGTGAAATAAAGGCATTTGGTTATCGTTAAGGGCATTTTGGTCATTATGGTTTTAATATGGAATTTCTGGTTTTTTTTAATGTTCTAGATAATTTAGAATATGCTAAAGGAAACCATATGAAATTTTGTGAGTAATATTGAATAGCATAAGTTCCACAAAATGAGGAAAATGCTAAATTTGGGAATAATAACTATAAAATGGGGATGTTGTTATCATATGTGTGAAACGGTAGATTTAGACCAAGATTTTTATATATGTTGTTAATATTGGTATTTTTGGGATGCATATTGAATTTAGTAACTATATAAACTTTATAAGAAAATTTATGATTTATAGGGTTTTGTAAGTATTGTAAATTGTAACTTTTGATATAAGGTTATTATCTTATGTGTACGACATAGGAGATAGACCTTGAACTTTGGATATGATAATAACAATAATAATAGAGGAATAGGTACTAATTTAGGTGGAATAAATAGTAAAGAAAAGGAGTTATGCCTAGAATGTGAAATTAGGATTTCTAGGAAATATAAGGGTCTTAGCCTTTGATAATGGACTTGTTATCTATATGTTGGTTATTTGCTTGACTTAAGTATGTTTCTTACCTATCAAATAAACCATTAATAATTCATTAATCATTTAAAATGAAAGATCACATGAGTCAGGACTGGTTGTACCTGTTCGTTCTACCAAATGAGAATAATGGCCAGAAGTGTCTTGCTCTCAGATTGTATTGTTAATTATTCCACCGGTATAGAATAGTGTCCATGAGTGTTCTACCCTATAGTTGTATATTGATACTGTTCCACCGGTTGATAATAGCAGGGTCCTAAAATCAATCTAAAATAAATGACGAAAACGATCATAATCATTAATAATATATTAATCACATGAAGTGGAAGACTATGTAAGTTAGGACATGTTGTACCTATTTGTTTCATTGGATGAGAATGATGTTTGGGGGTGCTTTGCCCCAAGGTTTTATTAATATCTATTCCACCAGTATAAGATAGTGGCTAAGAGCGTGTTTCTTTGGGGTTATATATTGATAACAACTCACTAGTATAGAATAGTAGCCAGGAGCATTCTACCCTAGGGTTATATATTGATTTTGTTCCATTGATTGAGAATAGTGGGGCCCTGAACTCAATATAATTAAAAGAATGAATTATGTCATATCTAATAATGATATCTAAGTCTATGTAATTATCTATATCCCTTAATTAATAGTATTGTCACCATGCGCACTACGTAGCGTACTTACCACTCTTTTATGGGTGCTGCTTATTTCTACAAGTAGACAACCCTGATGCTTTTGTGTAGGTCTTTGAGGACCTGCTAAATGACTTTGTTGTCTGTGATATGTTGTATGGGGTAGAGTGATTTTCTGTGCTAGGAATTTGGGCGTAGAGTCATGTTATCCAAATGATGGTTTTACTCGAATACCTTTTTGGACTCCTAGATCCATGGCATCCCTTTTGTCTCTATTTTGATATTATGCTCGAAGTTAATCTCCAAACTCATATTTATGTTTATACTCTCATTTCTATTTACTCCATTTTACTTTTAATGGTTTTTTCTTTGTGATTGATGTAAGGATGATATGGTAAGCCAGACGTTTATCAATTATGGTGGTAACACTTGGTATTTTAGTTATATTCTTCCACTAAAAAATGAAATTTTTTAGTAGTAATATTTGGGGTGTTACAAGTTGATATTAGAGCTTTGATTTTGATTGCAACAATTTTTTAAAATTTTTAATTCTAAATGATACTTTATCTAATTTTACCATTATTTTTCACATTTTTAGAAGAACTTGATTATTCAAAAACTCATATTAACTTGAGAGGAATATAAAATGGGTAGTCTAGGCAACCTTTGAATGTAATTATGTGTATTATGAGTTGGTAACATAGGAATATTTCTTCTAACATTTTTCCTATCTTGAAGCTAGCCCACCATGGCCTTTAACAATCGTGTTGGCCATTTGAAGGAGGTTTTTGAGGCATTCATCAAGTTTGTTAGGTGTCCACCGTCACCTCCTTAGCCTTAACTTCCACCATCACCTCCACATTACCCATAGGAGGGTATCAAAGATTATTGGATTTGGAGGGTCACGAGACATCGCCCACTAATATACACCGGTGACAAGGACTCGGTCATCCTAGAGGACTATATTTAGGACATGGATAGGATGTACGAGGCAGGTGAGCCTACTCAGAAGGTGAGCATTACAACCTTATTTTTATAAGGATCTGTCAACACTTGGTGGGTAGGTATTCATGTGTAGGGAGGACCGTTGATGTCCTTTGAGGAATTTTAAGATGACAGTTTGTGCTAAGTTCTATTCGAAGAGCCTTAAGAAGGACAAGTTAAAGGAGTTCACGCAATTGACTCAGGGGAGCATGACAGTGAGACACTACTACACTCGATTCATAGAGATTTTGATGTCTTCTTCAAGATAGTAGCTAGCAAGTCGATGGTGGTTTATCAATTTAAACAGTGGCTCCACTTCAGCATCCGTAGGATGATGGGTGTTGTGGATTTCTGGGACTTAGCCATGTTATTCGAACAAACGTGTGTCGTTGTTACTATGGTACAGAAGCAGGCTTCCATTCTAGGCAAGAGGAAGCTAGAGACATAAGGTTTGGGAAGCTGGATCTAGTCTCAAGGAGGTAAACCTCTAGGGTTTTAGCATAGGAGATAGTCGAGTGGTCCTATTAGATATTATGATCCACCAAGGTGCTCTATTTGTTGACGGTGTGGCAAACATCATCTATGCTGAGACTGTCAGGGCATACCTTACCATTATCGCATTTGTGCCAATATTGGCCACCCACGTTTTGAGCGTCAGCAATAGATGTGTCATATTCGGCCACAAAGTGGTAAGTTTCAGTACAGGGGATTGCTTGTATCACAACATCAAGCTTATCAACTTCATAACTACCTACCACAACAATTTTAACAAAGGGAACTTGCTCTAGCTAGTAGACATTCTAGAGAGGCTTAGGGGAGACCACATGGGCCTCTTCCTTTCCCTTATAAGGGAGGAGAGACTTAGAGTCCTAGAAGGTATCATGGAGGATACCAAGGAGGACAGTCTAGTGGGCGCCTAAATGTCATCAGCCAGGCAGAGGCTAATCGATAGTTGGATATGGTTACTAGTATGTTCTCCATCATCTCGTTATCAGCTTATGTGATATTTGATTTTGGGGCATCTTTTTCATTTGTTTCTACTATATTTATTGCTAGAGTTGTGTTATATCCATCATTTAGTGTATTTATTTTTTTAATGCAACCTTCTAAGGATAGGTTGGATTTCACTAGACTCTACTCGAACGTGGCCTTAGAGATAGGCAAAGTAGACTTCCTAATGGACTTGGTTGAGATGGAACTTCAGGACTTTGATGCTATCCTAGGGATGCATATATTAGGGAGACATCCAATCATGATAGACTACGTATAGGAGTGATTCGTGCTGCATGGTCCTCGGGGTGCTAGGTTTCCTATAAGATATGCAAGCCTAGGCCTATGACAAAGATTGTATCTCCCTATATGTTGTATTTGTTGGTATAGAGGGGTTATCTTATGTATTTATGTGGAGTTCAAGAGCTAAATAAGGACATGCCAACATTCGAGGATATTTTTGTTGCTCAAGAGTTTCTTGGCGTGTTTCTGGGGTAAATATAAGGCATGACTCCACAACATAAAATAGTCTTCACTATTGAGTTAGTATCGGGGGTCTAGTTAATTTTGAAGGCTCCTTATGTTATGGCACTTGTAGAGTTGAGGGAGTTGAACACTCATTAGGAGGAGCTAGCAGGGCATATGTATATTCTCCAAAGTATGTCTCCATGGGAGCACTAGTTTTGTTTGTGAAGAAGAAGGATGTTAGCCTTTATCTATGCATAGATTATTAGGGTCCAAACCAATTGATGGTGAAGAACTAGTATATGCTTTCAAGGATTAACGAATTATTTGACCAACTTTGGGGTGCTTTAATCTTCTCAAAGATAGACTTGAGGTCGGGATATCATCAGCTTTGTATTGGAGAGACAAACATCATGAAGCTAACCTTTAAGACACAGTATGGGCACTATAAGTTCATGTTGTTGCCTTTTGGGCTCACCAATGTGACTGCCATCTTTATGGACTTGATGACAACAATTTTTTAGTTGTTCCTTTATTAGTGGTTTTCTTAGATGAAATTTTGGTATACTCTCAAAGTGGAGAGGCACATGATTAACACCTTTGTATAATATTATACCTCCTTAGAGAGCATAAGTCATACGCCAAACTCTCTAAGTGTGAGTTATAGATTAGGGAGGATGCGTTTTTTGGGACACGTGGTGTCAGGAAGAGGAGGCAGCTTGGATCTAGAAAAGATTTTGGCATTGGCTGAGTGGAAGACGCCCACTAGCGTCCCCAAGGTTCATAGTTTTTTAGGTCTGGCCAAGTACTGCAGACACTTTGTTAAGGATTTATTGAAGGCATCTCTTCCCTTAATGAAAATTTTAAAGAATATGGCCAAATTCTAATGGGATGACACATGTGAGGGAGAATTTCAGGAGTTGAAGCGATGGTTGACTACAACACCAATTTTGACTTTGCTAACGGGATAAAATGGGTTTGAAGTCTGTAATGACGCTTTGAAGCACAAAGTGGGTTGTGTGTTGATGCACCATGGTAAGGTAGTAGCTTACTTTTTCAGTTAGTTGAAGCAACATGAGTAGAAATACGAGACTCGTGACTTGGAGTTATCACTTATCATCTTTGTGTTGAAGATTTGGAGGTATTATCTGTATGGAACTAGGTGCATATTCTTCATCGACTATAAGAGCCTCAAGTATATATTCACTCTGAAAGAATTGAATATGAGGTAGATGATATGGTTGGAGTTGGTGAAGGACTATGATATCGAGTTGACCTACCATGAAGGTAAGGCCAACATCATTGTAGATTCCTTGATTAGGAAGATCTTACACTCTTTGAGTTCTTATGTGGTGGTTAGTCAGTTGTTGGAGGATCTTGGTGAGATGGGAATGGAGATGATCCAGCATGGTGACTTAGAGGAACGAATGAGTGCCTTGACGATTATGTTAACAATTTTCAATAAGGTTTGAGTAAGATACCCTAGAGATGTTAGAATTGAGAGGATTCAGTAGAATATTTAAAATGGTTGAGTTGAGGGTTTCCAGATTCAAGAGGATGGTAGCATTTGCTATAAAGGTTGTTAGTGTGTATCTCAGAGTTGAGCAGATCTTATGCACTAGATATTAAAGGTGGGTCATTGTACTCCGTATTCCATCCACCTAGGAGGGGATAAGTTGTATAAAGACCTTAAGAGTATCTAATGGTGACCTCGAATGAAGTGAGAGGTTATAGAGTTCGTGTCTAGATGTATGGCCTACCAGAAGGTTAAGGTTGAGCACTCGAATCCTACAGAGTTAGTCCAAACCTTAGATGTTCTAAGGTGAAGTGGGACTTCATCTCAATGGATTTTGTTAGTGGGATACCAAAGACTCGCAGCGGGTGCAATATAGTCAGGGTGACTACAATAGGTTGGCTAAGTCATTGGTTTTTGTACTAATAAAATCGACTTGAAGTATAAATTAGCTAACTAATACTTATATGAGGTTTGTGGAGAGTAGGCATGATGCACCTAATAACATAGTCTTTGATTGGGATTTAAGATTCCTTTATTACTTCTTAGGGAAGTTGTAGTAGGTTATGGGCATGATATTAAGAATGAATAACGCCTTCCACCCAACTATGGACTAACAGACTGAGAGGATGATCCAAACACTTGAAGATATGCCATGGGCTTGCATTTTGGACTTCATGGATAGTTAGGAATATCTTCCGCATTTGGTTGAGTTCTCGTACAACAACATTTATCATGCCAACATAGGGATGACACTCTTTGAGATACTATATGGATGTAAGTGCAGGACACCCTTGTGTTGGAACACTATAAATGAGACTATTGCACTTGGAATAGAGATGAGAGTAGCTCAAAGTTTCCAGAAGAGCTACACAAATCAGAGGCATCGTAGTGATGGATTAGAAATGGGGGAAAAAGTTTTTTTTTTGACAATTTCACCCACCAAAGGGGTGTAAATATTTGGTAGGAAGGGTAAGTTGAACTAGAGGTACATTAGTCCTTATAAGATTCTTTATAAGGTTAGCGGGGTTGCATTTTGCCTAACACTTCCACCAGATTTTGCCCAAGTTCATAATGTCTTCCACATATCTTAGTTAAGGAAGTATATAGCATATCTATCACACGTGATTAGGTAAATGAGATCAAACTCGACAGTTCCTTAACTTATGAGGAGGTACCTTTGCGAGTTCTTAACACTAAGGTGCACGAGATTTGGACAAGCTCAATTCCACTGGTGAAGATTCTTTGGAGTTGTCATAAGTAGCAGAGGTAACCTAGGAAACCAAGAAGGATATGCAAGAGTTGCATCTTGAGCTCTTCGGCGTAGGTGTGCTAGGTTCCGAGATTATATCTCTTTTAAGGGGGTAATCCTTGGTAGTATACTAGCAGCCCCAGTAAAGTTGACCACTGAGATCACCTTCCTTACATCCTTTTTCACTTCTTCCCTAACCTTGACTTTAAACTTTAGCGAGGAAGTCTTTTTTAAGAAGGTAGTGATGTAATACCCTAAGTTTTATCTAATAATGATCCCGGGTAATTAGCATCTTAACCATATTCTAAACTTGAAAATTTAATATTTCTAACTCTTAGATCCTAAATCTTAACCTAACCCTAAACTTCATTTTGGGTTATTAATATTTTTCTAAACCTAAACCTAAAACCCAGTTGGTCAATAATTAATTTATCCCATTACCTTGACCTAAATATAAATCTAAATCTAAACCCCCTTTATTTTTCTTCTTTCCTTTTTTCTTTTCCCCCACCTACAGGTTGACTTCTCCTTCCCCTTCTTCCTTTCTTATTGCATATGAATTTTTCCTTGTCCATACCATGTCTCTAACTCTCTGCTAAGCCACGCCTAATCATGCTCCAACTGCCATTCCTCCCATTCCTTGCGTTTGTTTACTTATCGCATCCTTACCATTTGCTTCATCTCTATTGATATCACCTTCTCCCCATCTACATGTCTCTATACATATGCCATATCAAATACCAAACCACCCCTTCCTTCCTCCATTCTTTTGGTTGAAAATTTCACACCACCACAAATATAGCCTTCTTCCTTCTTTCCCCCTCCTTGTTGTAGCCAAAAAAAACCCCCCAAAACCATCTTCAATAACCCTCACTAAAGCTCTGCCCCCACCATCGGTGATCCACACTAAAAATTCCCCACAATTACCCTCTCCATTTGGTTATCTTTAAGGGCATGTCGGTTATTATGGGTTTAATACATAATTTCTGGTGTTTCAATATGCTATATAATTTAGAACATGCTGAGGGTAATAATATGAAATGTTTGGAGTAATATTGAATTGCATAAGTTCCACAAAATGAAGAAAATGCTAAATTTGGGAATGGTAACTCTAAAACAGGGATGTTGCTATCACATGTGTGAAACGGTAGAGTTAGACTATGATTTTTGGATATGATGTTAATATTGGTATTTTGGGATTTATATTTAAGTTGGTCAGTGTATGAACCTTATGGAAAAATGAATGATTCAATTGTAGCCTTCGGGTTTTGTAAGCACCATGAATAATAACTTTTGAGATAGGGCTATTATCGCATATGTAAGACATGAGATATAAACCTTGAATTTTGGATATGTTAATAATAATAATAATAATAATAATAATAATAATAATAATAATAATAATAATAATAATAATAATAATAATAATAATAATAGAGGAATATGTACTGAGTTTGGTGGAATAAAGAGTAATAGAAAATGAGTTATGCCTAGAATGTAAAATTAGGGTTTTGGGGGGAATATAAGGGTGTTAACCTTTGATAATGTACTTGTTATCTGTAAGGTGGTGCTTTGCTTACCTTAATTATGTTTTGTACCTATCAAATCAACCATGAATAATCCATTAACCATTTAAAGTGAAATATCACATGAGTCGGGACTGGTTGTATCTTTCTATTCCATCGGATGAGAGTAGTGGCTAGGAGTGCGTTGCCATGTGTTGTATTGTTAACCGTTCCGCTGGTATAAAATAATGGCTATGAGTGTTCTACCCTTGGGGTTGTATATTGATACCTTTCCATCAGTTGAAAATAGTGGAGTCCCGAACTCAATATAAAATAAATCATGAGAACAATCATAATAATTGATTATATATAATCACTTAAAGTGGAAAACTAAGTGAGTCAGAACCTGTTGTACTTGTTTGTTTAATCAAACGAGAATAGTGGTCGGGAGCGTTTTGCCCAGGTGTTGTATTGATAGATGTTCCACCGGTATAGAATAGTAGCTAGGAGCATGTTGCTTTAGAATTGCATATTGATAACTGTTCCATCGGTATATAATAGTGGCCAAGAGGGCTCTGCCATAGGGTTGTATGTTGATACTATTTCACCGATTGAGAACAGTGGGGTCCCTGAACTGAATGTAAATAAAATAATGAATTGTGGCATATCTAATATTGAGATCTAAATCAAAACTACCTTATATTGCTTTATGTACTTCGCATATGTGTTTACTTTATGCAATAAATCTATGTAATTGTCTATATCCCTTACTTGATATTATTGCCACCTCACGTAGTACATAGCGTACGATAATACTCCAAAATTTTATAATCTAAAATTTAATATTTAACCCTTTATTGGAATAATGTAATCTTAAATTATTAATTTAATTATTTTTTGAACCTTTAATTTATAAAAATAGATAGGATTATTTAATAAATTAATATAAATATTTTATTATTTTTATTTAAATAAAATTTTCAAACCCTTAATTTTACCAAAATTATTTTCTTAAATTAATTAATTTAATATTTTTTTCATTAGCCTAATTTCTAATCCTAACTCTAAAAATAATTTTCCTTTTCTTTTTACCCTTTTCCTTTTTTCTTCTTCCTCTTTCCTTTTCTTTATTTCCTTTCTTCTTCTCCTTTGAACCAACCCGACCCCTTCCTCTTTTCCTTTCTCCTTCCCCGTTGGGGTAGCCTAGTGTGTACCCCTCCCCCTTCTTTCTTTTCCTTTCTTCTCCTTTATGCCAACCCACCTCCCTTCTCTTCTTTCTTTTCTCCCTTTGCGCAGGTTGACAAGCCACCCCATTGTTTTTTTCTTCCCTGCCTGGTCTCCCTTCTTCTTTCTCTTCTCCCTTCCTTCTTCTCTACTGCGATGCCCAAGCCAAACTCCCCCTACCAGCACATCTCATGCCTCCTACAACCTTTAGCCCTTTTGCCCCTGCAACCCCCACTTATCTCGTCCCTTTTCTTTCCATTTCAGGCTATGCACCCTCCTTCATCCTTCTTCGCATGCCCCTTTTCTTTCCATCTTCTTCCTCTCCCTGCCACCCCCTGCCATGGTAGCTTGCACCCTCTGCACCTACCTAACCCTGTATCGGCTTCCCTTCTTATTTCCTTTTCTTTTTTTATCCTTCTCTTCTTCTCCTCTGCCTCATTCTTCTCCCTTACCCACCCTTCTCTCCCTGCTCGATTCTCCTTCCTTTCTCTCCTATTTTTATTACACCTCCCCCTTGGCCGTCTCCACTACCCAACCGACCACCACATCAGCCACTTTTGCCCCTACTTCCTCCCTACACCACCCTAAGCAACCATCGCACACCATCTGTTGTAACCTCCTAAAATTTTAAAAGCCTATAATTTAATAAATAACTTTATTTGGGATAAATTAGCTTTTAAATCTATTTAATTTAATTATTTTATGGATTTTTGAGTATATAAAATTGGATATAAATATTTAATAAATTAAAATGAATATTATTGTTTTATCATACTCATTTTACTTGAATAAATTTTCCAACCAATATTTTTTCCTAAAATTAACTTTTTAAGCCCATATATTAAATTATATTAAATTAAATTATTAAATAAATTTATTACCCAAAAAAATATTACATCTTATTATTTTATAAATTAAATTATTTTATTTTCCCTATTTTTCCTTTTCCTTTTGCCCTTTTTCCTTTTCCTTCTCCTTTTTCTCCTTTTCCTCCTTTCTTTCTTTTTTCTTCTTCTTCCTTCGGGCTGCCAAGCCGGCTTGCCTCTTCCCCCTGCGCACCTGGGCCGCTGGCCCATTTCCTTCCTTCCTTCCTTACCTCCCTCGCTCGCGTCGTCCGACCTAGACCCCCTCCTTGTCTTTCCTTCCTTCTCCCTCGACCAAGCCGACCCATGCCTTTCTTCCCCTTCGCCCGGCTTGCATGCGACCCTCCTTCTTTCTTTCTTCTTCTTCCTTTCCTCGATGCTACACCTAACCACCCCCGCCATCTCCGGCCACCCTACTTGCAACCCTCCTGCCTCCCTACTACCCTCCCTACCTCTCTCTTTCCCCGTGTCATTTCCTATCTCATCTCGACCCCACCACTCCTCTCTCTCCTCGTCCATGCCCTGCATTTCCCCTCCTTTCCCTCCCCTCTCCCTGCCATTCCCATACTCCTACCACCCTATCGCCACCCTACCAATCCCCCTATCCCCTCCTGTTCTCTCCCTCTTCTTTTTCTTCTTCCCTCCCTACTTTATCCTACCATTTTCGAGCCTTCCATCCCCTTCCCCGATCTTCTTTCTCTCCCTTTCTTCTCCTTCCATCTCCCTCCCTATTTTTGCATTGCCACCTCATTTCGCTGCTTCCACCGTTGCACTAGCCACCTGCACCATCTCTACCTCACCCCTACACCACCACACCACCCCTCGAGCCACCCTACAACCCCTTCTTCCTCCCCTCTTATTTTTCCTCTTATTTTTCTTCCTTCTTGGCAGCCACCCTACACCTCCTCCTTCCGCCGTCGTTCCCCACCTCTGCCGCCACCTGAGCCACCAAACTGATCCCTACAACCTCCTATACCGCCCCATACCTTCTTTGGCCGAAACAACCACCTACGACCCTTCATTTTCCTCCTCAATTTTCCTTCCTTATCAGCCCACTCCACCTCGGTAGCCACCTTCGCAGCCTCACTGCCACTGCCTCCCTTGGCCGCCGTCAAACTATCCCTGACCACCACCTACACCTCCTCTTCACCCTTGCACCTTTCCCTTGCCCTAAATCCTCCCCCACCTACCTTATTTCGTAGCCCCAAAACCCTAACCCAAAATTGGCTCCCCCTTCTCCCTTTTATGCCATTTTCGACCATCTCCCTTGTTTCTTTGCATGCAGCTCAAACTACATGAGCAGATGAGTTGCTGCATTTCTTGGCCCATTTTGTTAAAGATTTTAAGGTGTAATAATATTTTAAGTTAAATATTTCATTAATTAAGTGTTATAAAGTCTTATGCTTTTAGTTTTCTTATTTCTAATATAATAAATATTAATATTATTTTTAGGTATTGGTCTTGCTAATCAAGCTTGAAGCTTTAACCGGGGTACCAGTAAGGTTTGATTTTTGTGTGAATTAAGGTAATTGTTAAACCCCACTTAAACGCATGGATAAACGTATATTAGCACATTAGGGTTTTTAATATGTTATTATGCCTGGTATATGTTGTTTAATATAATATATGCAGTTTCTTATATTGATTGATAAAAAGAAAATCATGCTAGTTTATGTGCTATGTATGGAAATATTGCTTAAGGAAAGAGTTTGGTTATTAATGAAAATGTTAAGTGCTTATCCATGTTGTATTATGCTATTGTGACCGTTAATGCATTAATAATATTATTGTGAGCCCTAGGGGTATTTTAGTAGTATGTATTGTGCAAGAATGTGGCCTAATATGTATAGGTGCTAATGAGTATTATGTTGAAACATAATGGTTGGTGGAGTTGAATGATGAGAATGGGGTATTAATATTAATATTTCATGAAGTGATGATAATTTAATATACGTGGTGTAATAAGGGGAAAATGGTAATTTGTAAGTGAAAAGGGGTAAATTGGTAATTTTTAAAGTAAGTGGGTAAAATGGTAATTTTGGAGGTAAAGGGTAAAATGGTAATTTTGTAAGTAAAGGGTAAAATAGTAATTTTGAAGGCAAAGGGATAAAATAGTAAATTTATAAGTAAAAGGGTATTATGGTAAATTTGGAGGTTAAGGGTATTATAGTAATTTTGTAAGTAAAGGGCAAACTAGTAATTTTATAAGTAAAAGGGTATTATGGCAATTTTAGAAGTAAAGGGCAAAATAGTAATTTTGTAAGTAAAGGGATAAAATGGTAATTTTATAAGTAAAAGGGTATGATGGTAAATTTGGAGGTTAAGGGTATTATAGTAATTTTGTAAGTAAAAGGATAAAATGGTAATTTTGTAACTAAAGGGGTAAAATGGTAATTATAATAATAGAGAGGGGCAATACAGTAATTATAATAATGAAGAAGGGAAATTTAGTAATTATGATAATAGAGAAGGGCAATATGGTAATTTAACCAACAAAAGGTAATTTGGTAAGTATGATAATGAGGAAGGTTAATTTGGTAATTATGATAATAAAAGAGGGGTAATCTAGTAATTTAACCAACAAAGGGTAATTTGGTAATTATGATAATGGAGAAGGGTAATTTGGTAATTATGATAATAAAAGATGGATAATTTGGTAATTTAACCAATTAAAAGGCAAATTGGTAATTATGATAATGGAAAAGGGTAGTTTAGTAAATATGATAACGGAGAAGGGCAATTTAGTAATTTAACCAGTTAAAGGGGCAAATTGGTAATTAAGATAATGAAGAAGGGCAATTATGTAATCTAACCAACTAAAGAGCAAATTGGTAATTATTTAACCCACTAAAGGGCAAATTGGAAATTATGATAATGAGGAAGGGCAATTTGGTAATTTATCTACCTAAAGGGGTAATTTAGTAATTACAACAAAGGAGAGGGGAAATTCGGTAATCTAACCAGCCAAAGGGGAAATATGATAAGTGTAACAATTATAAAGGGTGATTGGTGACCTAATAAGTGTGGGAGATAGTTTGGTAATCAAAACCGAGTAAGGATGTGGCTAAGAATAACTATATGTGGGTTATGTGCCTTGTGTGTCATGTGTTATGCCATATTGTGTACTTTATGCTTAATGAGTAATCATTTATAGCACAAATTGGAGTGAAGGTATGCTTATATGACTTCCTTATGGCATGTGGATGATGATTATATATGTTATGTGTACGACGTTATATGATATGACCCTCTAGGACATGCATGCTAGGATATTTAATAATAAGATATGGGGTGAAAGGTTAAAAAGGAAAAAATAGGGAGTGAGTTGACTAAGGGGACATGAGATTGACCTTAATATCTCATGATCCACGAGGGGAAAATAAAAGGAGATTATGATCAAAATGAATGAGTGATGTAACTCTTGCATGGGAGATTTCTAGAGTTTGAATGAGATGATCCTTACGTAAGAAAGGTGTTAGGGTTTGAGCAGCTAACTAGGGTTTTACGGTCACATGTATAATTGGTGAGTAGAGTGATGGGATTTGGGTTGAATCTAAATGAGATGAGGCGTGGGATGATAAAAGAAAGGTTGGGGCCACATAGGTCCAATTAGGGTTTCAAGGGAAAACCTTAGAGAGTGGTAGTGAGAGAATTTGAATGTCATAAGGTGATGGCACTTAAAACACACCCTTAGGAGTTGGGTTTTCATTATGAGTAAATGTAAGGGGGAATGGATGTCGGGGTGTGATAAGAGGTGCAAAGGTCTCAAGATATGGGATGGGCCCTCTCAAGAGGATAGAAGTAGAGGTCGGCAACATGCATGTCAAGGGTGAAATATTTTCAAATAAGATACGAATAAGACACTAATCACTTAAAGAGGAAGATTGTTGGGTCAGATCCAAACTGGTCCACCGACTAATAATAGTGGTCAGGAGTTGGGGTACCCTGCATGATGGGTCCACTGGCAAATAATAGTGGCCAAGAGCGTTTTGCCCTACATGATTTTCGGTCCATCAACTATAATAGTAGGGGATTTTGTGCTCAACAAACCAAACGTAATGAAGCTAAAACATGGAAATACACTAAGTACTTACCGTGAAACACCATGTGAGTTGGAGCCAGACCAGTCTACTGGTGAATAATAGTGGCCAGAAGCATTTTGCCCTGCATGACCGGTCCACCGGTGAATAATAGTGGTCAGGAGCGCTCCGTCCTGTATGTATTCTGGTCCATCGGCTATAATAGCAGCGTTCCTACACTCACATGGATATATATATATATATATAGAAATAGGGTCATATGCGCACCCTTTTATTAGGTACAAACGTAGGAACTTTTTCTGACCGTCGGATCTAAATTAGATCCAACGGTCGAAGAGTTAAAACGGAGAAATAGAGGCGCTGTTTGTTTTTTACCTCATCCCCTGTCGCGCTCCTCTGTCCCGCTTCTCTGCACCGCTTCTCTGCCCCGCTCCTCTACCCCGACCCCTTCTGTTTCACACCCGACCACCAGACCACTCCGCAACTTCTTCTCCATCTCCATCACACATCTATTCCTCTCCATCGCAACTTCTCTTCCATCTTTCCATCTCCATTTGTGCCTCTTTATCTGCCAACGCGAGCTCAGCCGCTCCGTTCTTCATCCTCGATCTACATCGTCTTGCCTTCAACCGCATCTACACTGCCACACAGGAGACGCGGACAAGCAGCTCACGGCGGCAGCGCGACCTGAGCAGGAGCAGATAGGTATGTAATTTTTCAAAATTTTAATTGTTGTGCCGATCTTCAAAATTTTTTCATTTGGCAACCAGTTTTCATCGTTGGCTTTTGACAATGTTTCTCCGTTTGTTTTCCTCATCTTCGCCGGTTTATACTCATCGCAGGACATTTATTCAACATACCAATGCTCACGTCTTTGATTTTATTTATTCTCCGCCACTATTTTTGCAGGTGCTGAGTCTCGTTCATATTTCACCATTAATGTCGAAAATATATGCTGTAGTTACTGTCGAACATTCTCCTTACCGACAGTATTAAACCAGGTAATATGTTTATTCTGTACATATGTTCTGTTCGACTAGTGTTTGTTAATTTGATTCTTTGTATTGATTTGGCTGAATTTTTTGCTGTATGTGTTTTATGTTTTATTGATGCAGTATTGGATCGAATTAGTCTGCCAAAACTTTGGTTGATTTTGAATTTGCTGAGTTGATTTAGTAGGTATGTTTTATTATTTGCTGAGTTATATTTGTTGTTTTTTGATTAAATTCTGTTGATTTTGAATTTGCTGAGTTGATTTAGTATGTATGTTTTATTGTTTGCTGAGTTTTTGTTTGCTGTTTTTTGATTAAATTCTGTTGATTTTGAATTTGCTGAGTTGTTTTAGTATTATGTTTTATTGTTTGCTGAGTTTTTGTTTGTTGTTGTATTATGCAAAATGTGATTATGGTTAATGACATTAATGTGGGCTGATCTTATGTTGCTGTTGTTGTGGCAATGAGTTGAAAATGTATATTTTCTATTTTGTCATTAGTTTAATATGCCTGCACTTTTTTTTTTATTTTCTTTTGCTGAGTTGATTTAGTAAGTATTTTTTATTGTTTGCTGAGTTATTGTTTGCTGTTGTATTATGCAAAATGTGATTATGGTTAATGACATTAATGTGGGTTGATTATGTTGCTGTTGTTGTTGATGTTGTTGTGGTAATGAGTTGAAAATGTATTCAACTCATTTTTTCATTAGTTTAATATGCCTGCTCTTTTTTTAATTTTGATTTTCTTGTTTGTGATACATTTTGTTTAATTGTTAGGGTTTAGAGGGTTTAGGGTTTTGGGTTTAGGGTTTAGAGGGTTTAGGGTTTAGGGTTTAGGGTTTAGAGGGTTTAGGGTTTAGGGTTTAGGGTTTAGGGTTTAGGGTTTAGGGTTTAGGGTTTAGGGTTTAGGGGTTAGGGTTTAGGGTTTAGGGTTTAGAGGGTTTAGGGTTTAGGGTTTAGAGGGTTTAGGGTTTAGGGTTTAGGGTTTAGAGGGTTTAGGGTTTAGGGTTTAGGGTTAAAGGGTTTATGGTTAAGGTTTAGAGGGTTTAGGGTTTAGGGTTTAGAGGGTTTAGGGTTTAGGGTTTAGGATGTAGGGTTTAGGGTTTAGAGGGTTTAGGGTTTAGGGTTAGGGTTTAGATGGTTTAGGGTTTAGTGTTAGAGGGTTTAGGGTTAGGGTTTAGAGGGTTTAGGGTTTAGGGTTTAGATGGTTTAGGGTTTAGAGGGTTTAGGGTTTAGGGTTTAGAGGGTTTAGGGTTTAGGGTTTAGGGTTAGAGGTTTGGATATTTGGTTTGGATATAGGTTTGGGTTAGTTTTTTGGTTTGGTATTATTATAATCTTGAATGTTGATTTTTTTTTATTTTCTTTTGCTGAGTTGATTTAGTAAGTATTTTTTATTGTTTGCTGAGTTATTGTTTGCTGTTGTATTATGTAAAATGTGATTATGGTTAATGACATTAATGTGGGCTGATTATGTTGCTGTTGTTGTTGCTGTTGTTGTGGTAATGAGTTGAAAATGTATTCAACTCATTTTTTCATTAGTTTAATATGCCTGCTCTTTTTTTAATTTTGATTTTCTTGTTTGTGATACATTTTGTTTAATTGTTAGGGTTTAGAGGGTTTAGGGTTTAGGGTTTAGGGTTTAGAGGGTTTAGGGTTAGGGTTTAGAGGGTTTAGGGTTTAGGGTTTAGGGTTTAGAGGGTTTAGGGTTGAGGGTTTAGGGTTTAGGGTTTATGGTTTAGGGTTTAGGGTTTAGGGTTTAGGGTTTAGGGTTTAGGGTTTAGAGGGTTTAGGGTTTAGGGTTTAGAGGGTTTAGGGTTTAGGGTTTAGAGGGTTTAGGGTTTAGGGTTTAGGGTTTAGGGTTTAGAGGGTTTAGGGTTTATGGTTTAGAGGGTTTAGGGTTTAGGGTTTAGGGTTTAGCGTTTAGAGGGTTTAGGGTTTAGGGTTAGGGTTTAGAGGGTTTAGGGTTTAGGGTTAAAGGGTTTAGGGTTAGGGTTTAGAGGGTTTAGGGTTTAGGGTTTAGAGGGTTTAGGGTTTAGGGTTTAGGGTTTAGAGGGTTTAGGGTTTAGGGTTTAGAGGGTTTAGGGTTTAGGGTTTAGAGGGTTTAGGGTTTAGGGTTTAGGGTTTAGAGGGTTTAGGGTTTATGGTTTAGGGTTTAGAGGGTTTAGGATTTAGGGTTTAGGGTTTAGAGGGTTTAGGGTTTAGGGTTTAGAGGGTTTAGGGTTTAGGGTTTAGGGTTTAGAGGGTTTAGGGTTTAGGGTTTAGAGGGTTTAGGGTTTAGAGGGTTTAGGGTTTAGGGTTTAGAGGGTTGAGGGTTGAGGGTTTATTGTTTAGGGTTTAGGGTTTAGGGTTTAGGGTTTAGAGGGTTTAGTGTTTATGGTTTAGGGTTAGGGTTTAGAGGGTTTAGGGTTTAGGGTTTAGAGGGTTTAGGGTTTAGGGTTAGGGTTTAGATGGTTTAGGGTTTAGTGTTAGAGGGTTTAGGGTTAGGGTTTAGAGGGTTTAGGGTTTAGGGTTTAGGGTTTAGATGGTTTAGGGTTTAGAGGGTTTAGGGTTTAGGGTTTAGAGGGTTTAGGGTTTATGGTTTAGGGTTTAGGGTTAGAGGTTTGGATATTTGGTTTGGATATAGGTTTGGGTTAGTTTTTTGGTTTGGTATTATTATAATCTTGAATGTTGATTTAATTTTGATCTAATGGTTGTGATTGGTTCTTATGTTTGTAAAATAAAAAAAGTTTGCATGTGAACCTCACCCTATATATATATATATATATATATAACCCGTGAGATGATTGAATAATGATGGACTAATGGCTTAAGGCCCTAAAAGTATCGATTGTTCATTATGACCTATTAATATCTAATTGACTTGTTAAGTATGTGAATGTATGAAAGTGAATATTATGTATGTATGTAGCGTTGTATTATGTGTTAAATTGCGGGCCTGTTATTAAGTGTGTTTTAAAGGATTACTCAGTACTATAGTACTGAAGGATTCCATTCGTGGGGCCCCTACCTATTCAATGGGCAGTGTCCCTTGCAGGTCCTTTTCAGGTGCTATTCAAGTGGGATCCAAGGAAGAACGTAATGACTATCCGGAAAGTCCCAAGGTTGTACTCTTTCTCTTTTAAAATTAATGGTTTCAATGTATTTGTTGATTTATAACCATCACTAGTGAATTTTATTCTTGTAAATGGTTTACTACACTACTTTGATTTAATTATGGTTTGAGTTTCTCGTAAGTTGTATTTTTCTCTTTTATCCATAGCACTTGGTACTGGAACGGTAGGAGTGAACCAATTTAGTACTAAGTGTGGCGGTAATATCCTCAGAATTTACAGTTTTGTTATTCCACTTCCACTAATTATTTTAATAAAATAAAATTTTTTAGTAGTGAATTTTGGGAGTGTTACATCTATAGCCAACTCCCCTTTGTTTCCTCTCTTCCTCTCCTCTACCTCCTCCTTGCATCGCCACCTTGCGCCACCCTTCTCCCCTCTTCCACTGCCACTGAAGCCTCCCCTCAGCCACCTGAGGCCACCCCCAGCACCTCCCTGCCTCACCTTTCCCAAACTCCTCCTGTAACTTCTCTTCTCTTCTCCTTCTTTTTCTTTCTCCCTCTTCTCCCTCCCTTCTTTGCACCCTTTTTCAGTAGCCGTTGTTGCCGTCTTCGCCACCCCTGAGCCACCACACTTCGACCCCCAACCACCATCTACACCCTACCTCTCTCTTGCACCCTATTGCCAACCCGAACTCCCCTTCATCACTTCCTCAACCCACCTTACCCGAGACCCTTTCCCTCCCGTCCATTTTTCCTTTTCACCCCATCTCCTCATGCATGCATGCTCGCCCTACTCATGCAGCATGAGTCATGCTATACATTTTTTTAAGTGTTTATCTAATTTTGAGGTAAAGTATAGTTTGGAAATAATATGTAGTTAATAAGCATTTTTGATAAAAAAAAATCATTCTTTTACTTATCTACGAATAATATGTTACTTGTGACATTATTTTTAGGTACAATTTTTACTAATTGAAGCTTAAGCTTTTAAACTAGGTTAACAATAAAGTTTATATTTTGCCAAAAATAAGGTAACCGTTATACCCCACTAAAATGTACAGATTATCATATACTAGCACATTAGGTTTGTTGGTATGTGGTTTATGTGTATATGATGTGTTACTAACAATCTTATAGTTATCAATATTATCTTGAAAGATAGGAAGAAAAGTATGCTATCTTGTATGTAATATGACATGTGTGGGAAGGGTGGTTAAGAAAGGGGTTGATGTTGATAATGGATGTTATGTGCATATACATACTGTGCTAAGTAAATATGAACACTTATAGTAAAAATAATACTAATATAAGCCCTAAGGGCAATTTGGTAATTTATACATATCATGATATCTAAAGCTAAATTGGGTGATTAATGTGTTATGTATGAGGTTAAAAATGGATATAGAAGTTTGGTAGAGTATAAAAACAAGTATTAGTAGGAGTATCTATATTTTATGGCCTAGGAATAAATTGGTAATTTTAATGTATGGTGTTGATTATCTTAATAAAATGTATGCTAAGTGTTATATGGTGTTGAAAATGATGACAGGAGTATTAAAAATACTTGTTCCATCATGAAAAAAAAATAATATTTTATGTTCTAGGGATATTTTAATAATTTTATATGTTCAATGGGAGCGACCTATATAAATATGCATAGTAGGTGATAATGGGTGTTAAGAATAATAGTAAGAGTTTTGTGGTGTTAAATGATGCATGTTGGGCATGAATATCAATATTTTATGTGCTAGGGATATTTTAGTAATTATGCATGTAAAATGAAGGTTGCTTAAATAAATATACATGATAGGTAATAATTGATACTAACGGCATGTTTGGTTGGAGGGAATAAAATTGTGGGAATGAGAATTAGAGGAGAGACTTAAATATTCTATTGTTTGTTTTGAGGGAATGAGAATTAAGAGGTGCCAATTCCCATCAATTTATTCCTAGAGGGGGAAGTGGTATTAAAAGGATGGGAGTGGGAATAGAAGATAAAATTACCAAAATGACCTTATATTAGTATATATAAAATTATATTAATAATATTAATTATGATGCTGATGATGATGATGATTATCTTTATAATAATTTTAATTTTAAAATTCTCTCATTCCCATTTACCAAACGGACAATTATAACTGTATTATAATTATTATCTTTATTATAATTCTAATTATTATAATAATTAATTATAATTAAAAATATAATAATAATTATAATTATAATAAAGATAATCATAATAATAATAATTATTATTATAAATATTATTTGATATAATAATAATAATAATAATAATGATGATGATGATGATGATGATGATGATGATGATGATGATAATAATAATAATAATAATAATAATTACTATTATCTAATCTGATCGGATCGGATTGGATCGGATCTAACCTGATCAAATCTGATCTGATGTTATATGATCTATTATGAGAAAAACAAGGTCGAATAATGGAAAAATATAATAATAATTGGTTTTACACACACACACACAAAAAAAAAACTATAAATATTATAAATATAAGAAGGATATTTTTGTAAATTTATAATTATATTTCCAATCCCATTCCCACATACCAAACACAAGAAACTTTTATTCCCAAGTTAATCCCATCAAATACCAAATATGGGAATGGGACTAAATAAACTAATTCCCACTTCTTAATTCCCATTCTCATTCTCACTCTTTAATTCCCAAACTCCCATTCCCATTTACCAAACGGGCCGTAAGAGTAATAATAAGGGCTTTGCGGTGTTAACAATGTACGTGGGGCATGATTATTAATACTAAATAACCTAGGGGCATTTTGGTAATTTTACAAGTAGGAAGGGAATTTTGGTAATTTTGCAAGTAAGAAGGGCATTTTGGTAATTTTACATGTAATACAGCAATTGGTCTAATGAACCTACATGATAAGGAATAAATCAATGCTAAACATGATAATAAGGGTTATGACCTTAGTATTACCTATTCAAGCATAATCATGAACATTATAATGCTAAGGGTATTTCAGTAAATCGGAGTGCATCATAATGAGTATGCATGGTTTAGGATTAAATTGGTAAATTAGGATGTGTTATGATGTTATTTCCATAAACATCCAAGAGGTGCCTTAATTGTTGATTACGCATGAGAATGTATGTTGGTTGATCTAGAAGTGCATGTTAGGGTTTATGTGTAAAATGATCATTTGTTATGTACTTCATAATCAATAGTATAATCATGATATGTTAATCTATTATGGAATTTTGATAATAAAAAAAAAAGAATTATGTGATGGAAGTGGATGATAAAGAGATAGTCTTAGCCTTAGGGGCATTTTAGTCATTTTGACTTAAGGTGTCTAAGCATGAATATTGGAACCTAGAATGAAATTAGTGGACTACTTAAGTTAACATTTACAATAATCCTAATATTAATTACTTCATAATAATGGAAACAAATAAGAATGATTAAGCATGTAATCAATGTATTTCTCGTGGTTACCTTAATTAAGATACTAATACTTAAAATAAAAGACCTCGAGATTGGAAATTGTGGCTCTTTAGGGGTGTCTACCCTAAAGAAGTAGTTTAGCCTACAATAATTCTAGATTTTGCTGATGTGCCTTAATACCCTAGTTAGGCCCTACATCTTACTCTATTAGCTCTATGGACCTACTTAGGGGATATGCATACTTATGGATTAGATGTCCTTATCGATAGGGCTCTATGTGTCTTCGTACACCAGTGCAACCAAGTTACCTTTGCGTCCTTAGGTTGATAGTTGGTAAGATATTGTGCCGCTCCCTTATGTACTAGTATGACCGGTGTACCTTTGTGTCTCCGGGTTCGTGATCTCCCCCTCGAGTTAATAAAATGGAGTTGGTGTGATAATTAAATGGAAAGACACTAATTACTTATAGTGAAACACCACTTAGGTTGGGACCGTGTGGATTATATCATATATACCGGTCCATTAGTTATAATAGTGGTTAGGTGCATTCTGCCTTGGATTATATCATTTACCGGTCCATCGATAATAGTGGTCAAGTGCATTCTACTCTAAATTATATTATATGTACCGGTCCATCGTTTATAATAGTGGTTAGGTGCATTCTGTCCTGGAGTATATCTTGTGTACCGGTCCATTAGTTATAATAATGGTCAGGAGCAATCTGCGCCGAAGTATTTCTTATGCACCAGTCCACCGATTATAATAGTGGGGTCTCCGAACCTACGTGGATATAATTCAAAAGATGATTAATATCTAAGTAATTGCATAAGTTCAAATAACAATGACTATGCTATTATGACTTGCTGATATGATATGGTAGCGACCTTGGTGCCTGCCTTTGAGTTGAGTGGTCGTGTGCATTGGTTGAGCATGATGTTGGCTATTTAATTATATTACAAAGAGCTTTGCTTGGAGGTTCCCTGGTTAAGTTCTGTTGTTCCTAAGTGAATGAATATTTGTGACCTATGATCTTGATGCATGTGGTCATTCTAATGATTAACGTATTTTAGTTTATATATGTGTAATCTATTGTCCATGTGTTTGATGTGTAGTAATTGATGTGTTGCATATAGGCCCTACCTTTTATTTCTGTATTAAGGGTTACTTAAAACTGTAGTACGGAGGGGTTCTTTTTATGAGCCCCTGCCGATTCAATGGGCAATGGCCTTTGCATGTTAGCCAGTAGGCATTATCCAGGTTTTACTCTCGAGTTAAGAGCGTAGGACTATTCGGGAAGGTTTTTGGGTTTTCTATGAAAATTCTCATATTTCCTTTTTAACAATTGTATTGTGTAATTAGTATTAGTGGATCTTATGTCTTGTAATTTAATCTATCACACTACTCTATTTTATGTTGTAACCCTGTTTGTTTGTGTACAGTTTGTTTTAGCCTTAGCACTTGGTATTGAAACGGTGGAGGGAAACTGGGTTGGTACTAAGTGTGGTGGTAGCATCCCCAAAATTTACCATATTTGCTTTCACTTTAAACTTTAAAAACGAAATTTTTCAGTAGTGAATTTTGGGGGCATTACACATACTAACTACTCTTTTTATAGGTATTGCTCATTACACTTTTGTTTAGGTCATTGAGTACCCACTAAATGATTTTGCTGCCTATCTATGATGCGTTGTATATGGTAGATTAATTTTTCTGTAGTAGGAATTTAAGCATAGGGTCATATTATCTGGATGATGATTCTACCAGGATACCTTTTCGGACTCTTAGATCCGTGGTATCCTTTTTGTTGGTATTTTGATATTGGACTTAGAGTTAATCTCTAAACTCATATTTATGTCTATAAAGCTTATCTCATTTCTATTTACTCCATTTTGATTTTTATAGTTTTTGCCTTGTGATTGATGTAAGGATGGTATGGTAAGTCATATTTACGTCAATTACGGTGGTAAAATCTGGTATTTGGTTATGTTCTTTTGTTGTAGAATATAATTTTTTAGTAGTAAAATTTGGGGTGTTACAATTTTACAATAGTACACCTAATTTTCATAAGTTGACATAAACCAAAAGTAGAGTATGTAAATTTCTATTACACTAGGAGGTGTACTATTGTAAAATTGTAACACCCCAAATTTTCATAAGTGGTAAAATTGTAAGTTGACAATAGTACACCTAATTTTCTATTACAATAGCCAAATATATTCGTTACAATTCTTACAAGGAAAACACATATACACATTTAAATTTTGATGATGTTTTGTTATTTTAATAAAATATTAAAGCCCATTCTAAAACTCATCAGACCTACGATTCTATAACCTCGTCCACCACTTATCGACGGTCATCTTATCTATTAAAAAATTTCAAGTAACTAATTTTCACTTATCTTGTCAGTAATTAAATTTAGCAAATAACAATACTACAATATTAGTTAAATGGATACTTTATACAAAGTTTAACTAAATTATAAATACACTATATAATAATAAGACAAAACATGGGTAAATATCGAATAAGGAACTCTAATACCAAAAACTATTATTTAGCAGTCTATTACAACCTTTAAGCTATATAATTTTATGTTCTCAATCACCTACCGAAGCTCAAGTGATATTTATGAGATCCAACTTGGGTCTTGCTAGGTGATGGTGTTCTAATAACCCTTAGAATAAGCAAAACAAGAGATAAATGGAGGTGATTTGAGAGAATAAAATTGATTTTTGATAACCCTTTAAATCAATACTTACAAGAATCACCTAAGGTTTAAGCTCTTAGAATAAATCTTGGAAGATTTTTGCAAAAATTCTAATTCTTACACTTGAGTTTTGAAGGAGAGACTTTCGGTTGTGTTAAGAGAAATTATGTAGCCAATAAGATGTGTTTTTCTATTTCATTCTATCATTGACACTTATAGAAGAAGTGCATGATTAAAGATTACAACTTTAGCCAACTAATAAATGTGATTTGAGCTAAAACAAAGGAGAAAATCTACTTAATATTCTAACCATGAATTTCACTCATGGGTAAGAATATTTGAGCATATTTTGAACATGTCTTCCTACTTAGAACATTTTCTAACTCATATAGCAGCCACATTACTAAAAAAGGAAAGAGAAAAATGCCCTTTTAATCTTGTAAGTAACAAAAATAAATAAGAAATGTCTTATAACCTTCCTTGTTCTTCCCCAAAATCTGCATTATTCTTCCTAAGTGTTGAAAAGGACTTGACATTCAACTTGAGAAGGACTTGTAGATGTTTTGTGTGGGATTCAAGGGTGCATAATAGGTTGTGTTTTTGTTACATTTTTATGGCAAAAATATTATGGGAATATGGGTTAAAAAGGTGGGGAAAACTAGAGTAAAAAATGTGGCTAATGTTGGCCTTTTTTGGGGTGTTTTGTGGATAGTACAAAAGGGGGGGTCGGCAAGGCTTGCATGGATAGGTTTTATTGGATGACTAATTTATCCAAGTAAGGAGAGTTTTTTGGCTCTCAAACTCAGGGAAATTAATGGTGAAATTGTGATCATCAAATGAGGATGCTCCCACATCATTTTCTCCCTCTCAAAAAGCAACCTCTATGTCTTTGAATGGCTCATCATAAATGTAAGAAAATAAATCTCCCATATTAAATGTATTTGATATATCTCTCATTTCCTTTGGTAGCTCTATTTTATACATGCTATCACCAATCTTTTCAATAACTTTGTACAGACCATCAATTCTAGGCATGAGTTTGTTCTTCCTCTTAGAAGGAAATTGTTCATTCCTAAGGTGAATCCAAACTAGATCTCCTAGTTCATACAAGTATTGTCTTTGGTGTTTATTGGCTTTACTCTTGTTCATTTCATTCACCCTCTCAATTTTTAACTTCACCTACTTATGAAGCTTCTTCATTTCCCTATCCTTTTCTTGTGCTTCAAAGTTGGTGTGGGCCTTGATGGGAAGAGGTAAGAGATATATGGGTGTAGTAAGGTTCACCCCATATACTACTTTAAAGGGTGAGCATCTTGTGGTACAGGTTAGTAATCAGTTGTAAACAAACTCGGCATGTGATAGTTTGGTATCCCAATCCTTAAAGGATTTGTGAACCAAAATTCTAAGGAGCATTGTGAGGGTCCTATTGGTGATCTCGGTTTGTCCATCGGTTTTTGGATGGTAGGCAATATTGAATAGAATTTTGGTACCAACTAGCCTCCACAAGGTCTTCTAGAAGTAGCTAAGGAACTTGGTATCTCTGTTTAAGAAAACTGACTTAGGAATACCATGTAACCTAACTATCTCCTTGAAGAATAGATTAGTTATATAATAGTTTTATAAGAGGCATCATCCATCTTATGATAAGAAATGAAATAATCCATCTTAGAAAATCGATCCACCACAACCACCATTATAGCATCATTTTGCCTTTATGTCTTAGGTAATGCTACAATAAAGTCCATACTCATATGATCCCATGGTTGATGTGGGATAGACAAAGGACTTTAGAGCCCCCAGTGGAAGTGACTCTTGAACTTTTGTCAAGTGATACACCTAGCTATTACACTTTGTACATCTTTCACAAGCTTGGGCTAATAAAAATACCCACTAAGCATGTCCATAATCTTGTTGATGGTGAAATGTCCAGCTAGTCCTCCTCCATGCACTTCCCTTACAAGTAATTATCTGATGAAACATTTGGGAATGGAGAGTTTGTTATTCTTGAAGAGGAACCCATCTTAGACGACAGACAATCCCTTCTTCTTGTCTTGATCCTTAAACTAGTTGCCAAATTCTACATATTCCTTATAGATCTCTCTAATGCATCCAAACCCTAATACTATTGCATCTAACAAAGAGATCTCTAATTCATTTTTCCACTTTTATGCTTGGTTACAAAGGAAAAAGATTCTAAAATTTCTACCAATCTCACATGCCTTAGATTAAGCTTATGTTGGCCATTGATGTATTTTAATGATTCGTGATTTGTGTGTAATATAAACTGTTGAGGCCTCAAGTAGTATTACCAATGATCAAGAGCTCTTACTAAAGCATAGAACTCCTTGTCATATGTGTTGTAATTCACCCTAGAACTCTAAGTAGTACAACCAATGATCAAGAGCTCTTATTAAAGCATAGAAGTCCTTGTCATATGTGCTGTAATTTACTGTAGAACCATTGAGCTTTTCACTAAAGAAGGCAACTGGATTCCTTTCTTGTAGTAGAAAAGCTCAAATGTCCACTCCACTAGCATCACACTCAACCTGGAACAATTTGTTGAAGTTAGGTAATGTTAGAATGGGTGCTTCACTTAGCTTACCCTCAATCACCTCAAAGGCGTCGTAGGCTTCCATGGTCCTCTTGAATTCACCCTTCTTCATGAATTCAGTTATAAGGGCTAGTAGGGTGGTAAAATCCATAATAAGCCTCCTATAAAATGAATCCACGCCATGAAAAGATATCACTTGTGTAAGGATTATAGGTGTGGACCATGTCTTTATTGCTTCCACTTTGGATTCAGCTATGGCTATTCCACCCTTAAACACCAAAAAACCTAGAAATGTAACCCTAGGTACAAATAACTCACTCTTCTCTAGTTAAACATACAACTTGTGACCTCCAAGTGCTAGAAATACAAGCTTGAGATGCTTTACATGTTCTTCCTCACTAGAGTTGTATACAAGAATGTCATTAAAGTAAACTACTACAAACTTGTTAATGAATGGGCTAAGTACCTCATTCATAACTTAGCCCATTCATAAGTCTTATAAAGGTATTAGGGGAATTTGCCAAATGAAAGGGCATAACCATCCACTCATACAACCCTCCCTTGGTTTTAAATGCAGTTTTCCATTCATCACCATCTTTCATTCTTATTTGGCAGTAGGCACTTCTCAGGTCAATATTGGAAAACAAGCAGACACTATTCAATTAAGCAAACATATCATTAAATCTAGGTATAGGATACCTATAATTGATAGTAATGTTGTTGATAAATCTACTATCAACACACATCCTCATGGTGCCATCTTTCTTTGGCACAATTAAGGCACACACAACACAAGGGCTAAAAGACTCCCTTATTAAACCCTTAGACAATAATTTTTCTACCTTTACAACTCCAAGGATTTCTTAGGGTTACACCTATAGGCTGCCTTATTAGGGAATATAAAACTAGGAACAAAATCAATTTGGTGCTCTATGACTCTTATTGGGGGTAATAAATGGGGTAGATCATTAAGGAGTACATCATCAAACTCCTCTAACAATTCCCTAACCCGTGGCCCATAACAAACCCTCCCCTCGTGATCCTCTAATAACAACAAGAAGTAGACAGCCTTCCATTTTACTATAGCCTTATCTAGATAATTTTCACCTAAGAATAAGGAATTTTTACTACTCATATCAATATGATTAGGCTTAACAAATAAATGGATGACTATAATCTTCTTCTTAGCAAAATTCAAGTAATAGGTGTTCTTCCTTCCATCATATAAGACCCTTCTATCAAATTTCCATGGTCTCCTTAAAATTAAATGAGAAACATCCATTAGAACTACATCACATACCACTTCATATTGATAGGTTTTCCTGATGGAGAATCATACTTTCACTTGCTTTGTTACCTCCACCATGTTACCATCATTAAGTTATCGTAGCTTATATGGTTTGTCACATTTTGTAGTAGTAAGGCCGAGTTTCTCTACTAAGGTAGGAGAAGAAACATTAGAACAACTTCCTCATCCACAATAAGAGAACATATTTTTCCATGTATGGTGCACTTGGTTTGAAAAATATTTTCTCTTTGGAACTCATCATATTCAACCTCCTTTGTGTGTAACACCCTCCTAATAATCAAAGATTCTCTCACATCTGGTGATGTAAACTCCTCCTCTCCATTAATGACTGAATGTTCCTCCTCTTCCTCACTTCCCTCCTCTTTGTTAGATTCCTCCAAATTTACCATGGTCATTACCCTCTTGGTAGGACACTCATTTTGATAGTGTCCTAAGCCTTGACATTTAAAGCACATAACACTCTTGGTTTTATTCTCAACCATCACTCCTTTGCTCCTCACATCTTTTGTCAAAGGTGTTAGCTCCCTTGTTTGGACCTCCATACCTCACAACCCTCTTCTCCTTTTTTATGTTTTTTGACCTAGATGGATAAATGATAGAGCTCATCCAAGGTAGAATACCTATGCATCTCCACCTTCCTAGCTATGGTATGCCTAAGACCACCAAGGAACCTAGACATAGTGTACTCCTCTAGCTTATCAAAATCAAGCCTCATAGATATTTTTTCAAACTCTCTAATGTACTCCTCTACACTCAAATGCCCTTGTTTCAGAAAGGACATTTACAAGTCTTGAGTGAAAGAAGGAGGGAGGAATCTCTCCTTCATTTCTAACCAAGACTTAACATCTAAATTTTATTTTTTTCCCTCTTATGAACTAAATTATCCCACCCTAAGGAGCCATGGACTTTGATCTTACTAACTGACACCTTAAAGTATTTGGTGTTGGAATAGCCCTTGGCCTCAAACAACCTACTATGCCTTAACTCTCATTCTAAAAATTCTTCAGGATTATGATTGCCTTCAAACTTCGAGAATCATCCCTAACATCATGAAAACTCTATCTATTTTTTTTCTTCGTCCTTGGCTCCATATAAAACTTACTTGAGGAATAATCTTCTCCATACTCACTGCCAATATGCTCAACATCCCCATATGAGTCATGAAATAGGGGCGTTGTTTTTTGTTGGTCTTGAGCCATATTAGGGATTATGGTCTCCAAGATATCAAGTACTCTTCTCATGTTATTTTGAAGAGATTCAATGGCTCTATCCCTTATTAAATTACTTTTTCCCTCAAGTCTCAACCATCTTTGAAAAGGAATGTCTCACATTAAAGATTAAGAAGGTTAATAAGAGAAAAATATTTCAGTTAAGGGTAGAAAAAAATGGACTTAGGTTTGAAATAAGGGGGTGTTTGTTTCATAATTTTTTTTGTGTGCATGTTTGATTTAGACAATGATGATAGGAATACAAAATAAGACCGAAATTAGTAAAACCTAAGCTTTGATACCAAGTTGATGAATATAATATCCAACTTGAGTCTTATTAGGTAATGGTGTTCTAAGAACCCTTAGAACAACTGAAACAAGAGAGAAATGGGGGAGGTTTGAGAGAATAAAATTAATTCTTGGTAACCCATTGAATCAATATTTATAAGAACCACCTACATTTTAAACTCTATGGATAAATATTGGAATATTTTTATAAAATTTCAAACTCTTACACTTGAGTTTTGAAGGAGAGACTCTCAATTGTGTTGAGAGAAATTATCCAGCCAATAAGTTTTGTTTTTCTATTTCGTTCTATCCCAGACACTTATAGAAGAAGTTCAGGATTAAATGTTACAACTTAGCCAACTAATACCTGTGATTTGAGCTAAAAAAAAGAAAAAATCTACTTAATATTCCAGCCATGAGTTTCGCTCATGGGTAGGAATATTTGAGCAGATTTCGAACATGTGCTAACTTAGCACACATTATAACTCATATAGAAGCCACATTACTCAAAAGGAAAGATACAAATGCCCTTTTAATCTTGTAAGTAACAAAAAGAAGTAAGGAATGTCTTATAACCTTCCTTATTCTTCCCTAAAATCTGCACTGTTCTTCCTAAGTGCTGAAAAGGGCTTGGCATTCAACTTGACAAGAACTTGTGGCTGTTTTGTATGGCATTCAAGGGTGCATAATGGGTTGTGTTTTTGTGCCATTTTTAGGGCCAAAATATTATGGGAAAATGGGTTAAAAAGGTGGAAAAAACTAGAGGAAAAAATGTGGCTAATGGTGGCATTTTTTGGGGTGTTTTGTGGATGGTTCAAAGGGAGGGGGTTGACAAGGCTTGCATGGCTATGTTTTACTGGATGATTAATCTGTTTAAGTAAGGAGAGTTTTGTGGCTCTCAAACTTGAAAAAATTAATGGCGAGATTGTGATCATCAAATGAAGATGCTCTTGCATCACTAAGGTAACATCTACTGACTAACTCTCAATTACCTAACATGTCCACAATTCTTATATAATCATTTGCTCTCTCACTTCTTTGGAAGAAGGCCCACCTACCTCGAATGAGTCACTTGGATAGTTAGAGTATAAACTTGACAATATCTGATGGAGAGACTTCAATTCACCATCAATCACTATCGACTCTCCAAAAATATGATCATAATATCTCATAAAATGTTTACCCTTAATAAATCTAGAGTATGGAACATCAATGACAAACAAATATAGATATCTATTCATCCCCTATCCATGGTTGTACAATTGTCAAGGTAAGTAAAAGATAATACAACCTAAACTTGTATGGTCCTAAATACAAACCCTTCTTTGCTATACAATCTAGCATATCACATACCCATCTCACATGATGCCTAATATCCCCGTTCGGAGATATCCTAAAGTAGGACAAAGGGTATGCATCATCACCTACAAAAATGGCACAAAATCATAACAAACCTGAATATGAAGACCCTTTTTTATTTTTATTTTAAGTTAACATGGACTTTTATTTGATTTTTTAGTTTCATATGGGTCCAACTATGTAAAATTAAACACTATCAAATATTTGAGCTTTTTTTTAATATCATTTCATTAATTACTCTAGAAGGTTAAATATTATGTTTTTACCTAAAATATTTAATAATTATACAATAATCATTAAATAGATTCATGCATTGCCAAAATCATTAATATTAAATTTTTTACCTATAATTTTTGAATAACTAGGTTCACGCATGGCTATTAATTATTCTCTATAGTCAATATCTTACACATAAATTCTTTTTATATCTATTGACTACAAAGATATTAGTTGTATAATTTCACAAGAGTCTAACTATATATAATTCATTAATATTAAAAAAGTAAAAGCAATTTTTTTTATCTTCATTAATCACTCTATGATTTCATGAATGTTTCTACATTTTCATATTTGTTTCGGGTATTGACACCATTAATTGTTATTATTATACAATAACAAATAAAATAAAAATTTCTGACTATTTACCTCTTATCTTAAAATTATTTATCTTATTTTTTACGATTTACCTATTTCATACATTGTGAATCAACATTATATATTTATATCATTCACATTTGAATTAAGATGCTAATTACATAATCTAACATGTTTACATACTAAGATATGAATTAATGCATAATCTAATAAATATTAATTAAATTTAACAAACTCAGTAAAAAAATAAAAATTACATATCACCAAATTTAATGTCTACTAACATGCTACCTTTAAACACATACACACATACTAAGATATTACCCAACATATATATTAATAATACAATTAAATAGAATATTTACCATACTCTAACATAATGCTATTTATCTAGCATGCATAGTAATAATTGCATACAATAATCTAATTATACATATAATCAATTATAATAATCTAATAACTCAATTATACAAAATCTAATCAATTAATTATACAAAACCTAGCTACAATAATATAATAATCCAAATCTAAATCTAAATAAATGATCAATATAACAAATACTAATTATAATTAATTAATATAGACGTTATGAATTGTAATGATAAATTAATAATTAATATAATTACTATTAATCATCATTGTAAATAATTAATCAATATAAATAAGATTAATTATAATCATAAATAGCTAATTAATAACAATAATGCTAATTGTAATGATAAACTTATAATTAATGAAAATATTATAATCATAGCTATAAATAATTAATCAATACAAATAATCTCAATTATATATATATAATTACTTATTAATAATAACAATAATTATAAATGTTAATATTTTTTAATAATAATCATAATTAGGGATAATAAATAATATATTTTTATTAAAATGATTATTGTTGTTTTTACTATCAAATATAATAATATATTATAACTATTATTAAGAATAATTTTGATCATAATTAAAAATAAAAAAATAATAATTAATTTTTTAAATAAAATGGGTAATAAAATGTAAAAATAAAGAGAAAAAACAAGTGTATGATTATATATTATTAAAATATTATACATTTAAAATTCTTAATAAAATAAATTCATTTTGGATCAAATAAGTTTTCAAACAACATTATTATTATTAAGCAACACTAATAGATAGATAAATTGCATTTATCAAGTAATATTAGTACTTTATATTAAAGTAGATTTTAAATAAAATATTATTATACCAAACAAGTATTTATAGTCCATTTGGATTCGGGTAAATTACGTTAAGGATAAATATTAAAAATTAACTTAGGTTAAGCGAATATATGTGAATTAAAATAAATATTTTAAAATATTATTTGGATAATATTAACTTAGGTGAATGTTTTAAAAATTTTCCTTGGATTAATGTTAATCGGGATAAATTTACTTATATTTTTATTTTTATTTACGTTGCTTCTGAAATCGGCGGTTAATAAAATTAGATTAACCAAAATAAAAGGAGGTAAAATTTTAGTCTCGATTTATCTAATTAAAGTTAATAAAATTATCCTTAAAAAAATTAATTTTCTTTCATTAATTTTAAACCAAACGGAGCATACGAAGAGGAAAATAGACAGTAGCCATCTGGATCACAACACCATAATCGTGTGTGGAGACGATTGATGGTTTTGAACGAGCACAAAGTTCTAAACAAAAATCAATATCAAGGTTAAGGTTAAAGTTCAAGGACATAATTTTTTTTTTGTTTTTTTTGGAAAGGGCTATGAATCTATGATGCGAAACAAATATCTGCGATACCATTTGTGGTAGGGAAGTCGTCGTTATATAATTATTAGGTTTTAAGACGGACACGTCCGTCATTATAATAACGACTTACGAGTTACGATGATTGATCGCATATATATTTAGGACGCGAGTCTTTAGCGTAATGATGTTTGATTACTCATAACTAATAATAATTCAGGCGAAAATTAGCTGTCAAGCCATTACTAGTGTGGTTGGCATGACTAGCCGGGCCCACCCATGAAAAGGTCCCGCAGCTGGGACCATTTTTGTCTTTTCGTGCACCATCATTGCCCCACTTCCGTTATCTTTTCTTCTTTCCGATTAAGTTCGATCCAAACCCAAAAGATAAAAAAGAAAAAAGAAAAAAGAAAGGAAATCAACCACCTATTTATTATTTATGTTTGAAGGAGAACTCAATCACATATTTTAAAAATACTATTGGTACCGAAATTCGAATTTTCGGGCTCTAACTTCTATACAAACCTTTAAAACCAATGCCGTTACGCAGTGTCTGAGATCATAGGAGCTGAATGTGGAAGAATTATCGTGCGCTTCGACGGTAAAAAGTTTCACGATCGAAGAGCACAGCGGATTTCGGGGATTGGCATTTTCTGCCTTGCAGTCTCCTTGGCGGCCGTGTCGGTGGCGCTGTCCTGACGACTGCTGTAGTTTTATTGCTTCTCAAAACACTCAAACCATTCGTTTTCTTCTGTGCAAGAAACGTGTTCTTCGTTCCAGTCTGAATCGCTTTTAATACACCAGTGTAGAGTGAGAGAAGGATAGAAAGGGGGCTGGTGGAGGTGTTAGGGTTTCGGAATCGGAGGTTTTGAAGAAACAGAGATAAATTAGAGAGAGGATGGAGGTGATCCTCCACATATACGATGTAACGAATAGTGGTTCGGATAAGACAAATAATACCATTACGCAAATCAATAAGATCTTCAAAGATGGTATCGGCCTTGGCGGTATCTTCCACAGTGCTGTGCAGGTCCTTCTCTCATTTTCGTTCATCAAATTGATTGACTCATTTTGGTTTTGCATTTTGTTGTGAGCTGATCTTTTGTTTTCTTGTACCTAGTTTGATCAGATCTAGGGTTCTTGGTGTTCCTTTTGTCTTTTTTGGTATTTCTTTGAGTTTACTAATCTGCCGACTCGATTGTTGTTTTCAACCAATGTCGTCTTACAATGTGATTATGTTGTTGCCGTTGGAAAACACAGTCTATTCGTGTTCAGTTTTTTTCGAATGCATATGTTTGCTCTTTTGCTTTGAAGGAAAGTGGACAACTCAATTTAAAGCTCGCTTAATTTATTCTGATACGGCTGTTCAGTTTGTAAGCCCGTTAAACTGCAACTGTGGTTATTTTAGGCATCACAAATCTCATGATTCTCAAGTAGGAGAGTGAGTTGGATTTGTATGCCGTTTGTTCTCCATATTTGGATGTGTTTTGTAGCTGATGCAGGCCTTGTAGTTTGTTAATGTCGGTGTATATATTTTAATTTTGTTGCTGCTTGAATTACTTGAAGTTGAGCCTCTTTCATTTAAGTTATCACCCTTTTGCTGAGTTATTGGGTATTCTCCCTGGGAGTTCTCGGGCCCAAAAGAATAGGGCATGTCTTTTCGCAAAATGCGAGACTATGTTGAAGGCTTTCTTCAATTTGTCTGAATCCTCTCTTAAGATGTTTTCTTTTGAAAGCCAACTCTTTGTAAAAAGCATAGGGATTGGTATTAACTCATATATTTCGTGATTGTGTGTTTTTGGTATGTTGCTCTCTTTGATTTTCGTGCAAGTGTAGGCTCACATATTTAGGGTCTGCCATTTCTTGGATATATTGTGTGGTTCTTCTTTTGTAATCAACTTTTTTAAGACACAGAAGCATGTACATCTAATACCAATATGATTCTGTGTCATGATATAAATATTAGTGGGATGGCCTATATTTTAGTCAAATATTTTTATGTACAGTAGGCTAATATTTGATTCACCATTTGTTGAACTGATCCAATATCTTATTCAATGGAAGCACATAACTGATTCGGTCAACGAGAAGTCAAAAAATTAGAAATCTGATCCAACAAATGCAAATAATATTTAATTTGTAGAATTATGTATATTTCGTATAAAATTATAAGCATTAATTCTTTGATGACCATATAAAATATTTATATATTAATTAAAATTTATGATTATTCTAATAATTAGAGTCCTTTTATGGTCATTACAATATATAGTTTGATCAAGTGGTTGATTTCTGAAATTCATCCATTTTTTGGTTCAAGTCTCTACTCTCCACAATATATTTTAACATTCTTTTTGGATAAAATAAGATATATGAATATGGATGTAGATATTGTTTGACTTCCAATCCTTATTTTAAAGTATTTTATTTTAGAAATTTCTAAATTTGATTAATTAGAACATTCATATGACAATTGGATATTTATTTGAATCAATCTTTATCCGTTCCATAATTGTGAATATCCGAAAATTTATATATTCGGTTTAGTTGATAGGATTGTAGATACGGATATGGATATCCACATTAAACACGCCTAACTTTTACGATACTTTTATTGGTTATGAAGTTTGATTGCTTGGGAAAAAGTTGGATCCAAATGGTAGTAGCTTGAGCCATGTACTATTGTCCATGATCACTATTAGTTTATTGGTGCAATTGATGGTACTAGATGAAGTTGAGCAACATTTCTATATTGGTGTGAGCTTACCCAACATTTCTATATCTTTGCCCATACTTTATAGTTGATTTGATGTGTTTACGACACAAAAATTTTCATGTGTATGTACCCTTTGGTTAAATCTTATGCATATAGTTTGAACTTCCCCCATATGCTTAAGCCCTGTGTTATATCTACGTCTGTTATGTTGATCTGTCAATCCCTTAAGCATTTTGAATGATACTTGCAATGTCAGAATGATGCTCATTGTTTGCTTAGTTTTTTTCTACATGCACAATATATTAGAGGAGCATTTTCAGAGTATACCCATGTTATATTCAATGTTGATGGAATGGTCTATGTTATAATCAACAGGTGTATGGGGATGATGAATGGTCATTTGGATTTTGTGAAGAAGGAACTGGAGTTTTCTGCTGCCCTTCTGGAAAAAATCCCATGTACACGTATCGGGAAAAAATCATTCTGGGAATAACCAGTCTTTCGAAGTCTAAAGTTAACCAGATTTTACGAGAGTTAAGTAGGGAGTGGCCAGGGAGCTCATATGATTTGTTATCAAAAAATTGCAATCACTTCTGCGATGAGCTTTGTGAAAGATTGGGTGTACCTAAGCTTCCAGGTAATGTCATGCTTTTATCTTCCCTTCTTTTCCCTCAGTGTACAAAATTGATGTAGGTGCATCTCAATCTTTCACTAAAACAACTGCTGATTGACTGTGGCATCAACCGATATTCTTGTCAAATTCTCAACCTTATAAACAATGAGTCAAGTCTTTGTCCTCATTTTTGTTACTTCACCAAGTCTACAACACATTGGGTTTTGTTTCTTACGCTTATGAGTATCAATAATTACAATTATTGTTTTATTTGTGGGTTGGATAAGCTAATTTTTTTGAATGTCTTCCTGTGCTCTCTTTTGTGGTATGATGGTAAATCAAATGACATGTCAACTGTAAAAGGTTACCAGGCTAGTTCTGTTTTGGGTCAAGTATGTTTCATGCATTGAACTCCATTCAACCAGCCTTGTTCAGGGCACTATTGAGCTCCTAAATAATGTGACTTGTAGTCGTACATGGCGATGAAGGAAGATGCATGAGGACATGCCTTTGTAACATCATTTTCCATTTTGTTTTGCCTTGTTAGTATATGAAATTGGTAATAACTAGTTTTGGCCTGTGCATCGCATCTCTTTCATTTTAAAATTTGAAGGAAAACATATGGGAGAAAATGACATTATTAAAAGATATACAAAAAATAATTATACTTAAATGCTAAAATAGAACATTGCTAAATGTAATATAGTTGGTAAAACCGGCAAAAACATAACCTAAGCATAAATTTAAATGCTTATTTGAACATAATGCTTGTTGAAGTACTCCATTTGCACTTCACATTATATAACAAGGTTATATACTTTTGTGCATGGAAATGTAACTTACCTAAGAGACTAAAAATTTGAAAGAAAAATTATTCATTATCAATTAAGAAGTAGTAAAAGATGTATCAATTAGAATTATATTTTTGTTGTTTATGTGGAAAGTTAAAATGACATATATATATATATATATATATATATAATTGTACATAAGAAACTAACATCTAACTGTTTGTTCCAATGAGATAAGAAATATTTTTTGAATTTGTAATAAAATAACAATGTTTTCATCTTCTTTCCAATAAAAAAATTAGCAATTGAAATAATATAATTTTGGATAAAGATGGTATTTTACAAATTATATTTATTCATATACATGCACCTATTATCATTACTTACAAAATACAATGCTTAACTATAAATCAACATAATATTTTATTACTTTCTATTTTCTATTTTATAATCAAATAGGCTATTAGTTTTATATTTTTATTTAATAATTCTTTTCAAATCATCTATTTTATGATTGAGAGTATTAACTGTTGCGAGGATATTATTTCATTTTTACACCTTTTATTCTATACTGATATTTTTTATTTATGAGTTAGGACATTTAGTAATTTGATTAATATTTTATTCTTTTGGATAAAAAATTGAAATCATAATGAAAATTTTAAATTTTCAAACTTATAAATGATGAATTTTATTTTCAAAGGTAAAGTTGGAATGAATAATTAGGAATTTAAATTATTAAAATGAAAATTAAAAGTTCAGATTTTTTTTTTACAAAAAAAAATAACAAATTAGAAATTTTTAGAATTAAAACTAAAACTAAAATCAAGAGGTAATAATTAATTATTAATAATTAATTCATTTTGTTCCTAAGAAAGTTTGACCATACCTGAACTTACTACCAAACATAGGACTTGCTACCAATTTAAACTCTAAATGATTTAGAATTAAGACCAAGAACAGAGATAAACAGATGAAAGAATTATACCTTAGCTACCTTTTCCCCCTTGGCTATGGTATCCCGTGGCATTCCTGGTATCAGAGCTAAGGGGGAAAAGGCACCTAAGGTATAATTCATTCATTTCTTTATCTCTGTTCTTGGTCTTAATTTTGAGTCATTTAAAGTTTGAATTGGTAGTAAGTCCCATGTTAGGCAATAAGTTTAGGTATGGTCAAACTTTCGTAGGAATTAATCCTAGTCAGTTTTGAACTAAATGAATTTGTTTCCAGATCTACCTCATCTTCTTCATCTTCTAACAGTTTTACTATAGAATCTAGAGAAAATATTATTAATTCTAAAGAATATGTCTTAGAAGATTTCCAAGGATCTATAGATAACTGGAAACTTCCAAAACTTCACTCTGAAATGACTTACAAAACTTGAAAATATTATTATTTTCAAACAAATTATGTCATAAAAACAAAGAACAAGATATTCAAATTTCAAAACCTTTTGAACCAATCGAACTTTTTACAAGAAAGACCATGAAAAAACATATCAAAAATGGTTTTAAATACATTCTCATAGGATTTGTTCAGATAGAATTTAAACCCTTAAACCAGGGAAGGGTTAAATACTTATATTATTGCCATTATTCATGATAGAAGGCATAAAAAATTTCCAGATTTCATTCTTGGAACCATTGAGTTAAGCCTCTGCAATGGTCCTATCTTTAATTTCTATCCAAAATTTTCTTTTGCTCTAAGAGAACCAAACCTACTCCAATCTCTTGTCCTCCTAGTCAAAACCCATGGTTATGAAATGCTTGAAGGATCCATACCACTTGCTATGATCTCTTGTATTCACTATAAAGCTATGAAAACAGCCTTAAAAACACAAGCTAAAGTCCACAGCAAAAAGGATGAAATTCCCCTTCTCCAAACAGACCCAACTAGAGCGAATACAGTTGTCCCGAGACTAGTTATGTGGAAGGATATTACTCTTCCAAATGACCGGCTCCTTGAAAATGCAACACCATCACAAATTAACCAGCCTCAATCTCCTAGAACACTAAATATCAAGTTAAGCCAAATTACCCAATTCCAATATGGAACTATCAAACTTAGCTTCCAAAGAACCAAAAGCCACAGGTTCTTTGATACAGCCTCAACTTCTTCTACCATCGACATAGGAAGAATTCCAAAAAATCCTCTTATCATAAATCTCTCATATGACTTGTGAAGATACCCCTTCCCAGATCTTTCAAACACAACATTCTAAACAGCCGATTGCACATCTAGAATACCCCATTCAGTTTACACCAAACAATTCCAACCACAAAACTTTAGAATTCAACAAAAGACTGAATTATCACATGCTTCTCTACAAATTCCTAAATCTCCACAAGATTCCAATTCTCCTTCTGATTCTTCAAACTTTTATGAAATCACAGAAAACTTGATTAATGTTATTGAAAAAGATTTTCAAATAAACAAAAAGGTTTCCCAAGATGATTTCTATAGATCCCATAATTTTGAAAAAAAATGACAGTTTTTCAAATGCTTCCTTAACCAACGTTATGATATCCAAAAGAAATTTTATGACTTAATCCAAGGTAAAAAGATTCAAATTTTGTTCTTTGGTTGTTTTAAAATTTATGCTAAGCAAAATAATATTGATCTCCCTTTTAATAAAATCAATCTTGTAACAACCCAAAACAAAACTAAAATATGGCAAACTAACAAAGGCACAATTGAATCTGATCATCCTCCTCTTCAAAATATTAAATTGTCCTCAGGTGAGAACTCACTTGAATTCAAACTTCTACAAATGCCAAAAAAAAAAAGAAAGTGAAAATTATTCCTATCTTTGATCTTTTAGTTTTTCCTATCTTATTAATTAGATACGATTTATCTTATTAGTTTTATATTATTTAGATATTATTTCTTTTTTTAAGACCCTTAGGCTAATTGTCATTATTTTCAGTATTGTTGACTTTAATTTTCTCTCAAATTTTCCAATTCTCTTCTTGATCTTCTTTCTAAATTCTCAGTCTCCTCTTCAATTCTTTCAACCATACATCTATTTGGTATCAGAGCCATAATTTCGTTCCCCACAACTTGTGTTGCCGCTAATCTCGTACAAAATACAACCTAACTTTGAATCAATTGCATCTTCTATCTTCAATTTCAAAATTCAAACGAAAACCCCAAATCACGGAACCCTAGCCTTGGTTTGCCTCAAATTGGCCACAAATCACACTCAATTTGAAGCAATTGACACCACAGAACGTGCAATTCAACCACCACATACTCCAATCAAACCCCAATTCGCTCAATTTAAGCTCTCATTTGCTACCATTGCAAGAACCCTAACCCGAGTTCATCAATCGGGAAAAATTCGAAGAAATTGGAGCAATTGAGAGCCTAGATACATCAGTTAAACTTCAAACTGAGGTAAGAAAGAGAGATCTGAATGTGTGAGAGGAAGAGAAAGACATTAGGTTAGTAGAAATTGTCCAATTTTGCCCAAAAATTGCAAACTGGTCGTGCACCACTTCTGCTGTCGATGGTCACAGAATCTGTCGGCCTTCCGATGCTCGCCAATATAAATAGCATCAATTTCAACCACCATTTGCACCAATTATTTATATTTGGAAATTCAATGTTAAATCTAACCACCAAATCCAACAAATATCTTGATCTGCAAACCCAATGGCAGAAACAAATTGAAGAATTTATGCATCACCAATTTACGAAGAATAATGAAGGAAAATTTGAGAAAAGAATAGTGACGTGTTGTACCTAAATGCCTTTTTGTTATTAATAAAGATTATTAGTTACCAAAAAAAGTAGAAAATAATTGAGGAGAAGAACAGCAAAGAAGAACAAGGCTGATATGGTGTCCCCCCTCCCCCCTCAAAAGGAAATAATTAATGGCATCTGAGATACAATGAAGAACAAAATCAATCATGTCTGTTCCATTGCTTATGTTTTTTTTTTTTTCCTTCTTAATTTCGGAACAAAATTTGAGAAGAATAATAAGTTGGATGGTGGCTGGTTTGACCAATTCCTCAATCCTTTTTTATTTTTTGTCTCTCTTGTTCGTTTTGCTTCTGGAATTTTCCAATTGGTAAAACTAGTCATCAGTATGGCGAAGCAAACAGTTGTTATTGTGATGTTGTAATGTTGGTGTAAGGTATGCCCCAACTCCCTGTACATGTTTTAGAGGAGTGATTTAAGATTTGTTTTGGGTTAAAAATGATTTCAATCCAAAACATGTTTACTTGCAGTTGAGTTCAAGATTTTAGTCTATTTTTAAAAACAAAAACGATTTTAGTCGACTAAGAATGATAGTTTTCAATATTTTGGGCTAGGAACAGAGAAATAAATTATGTTTACTGACTCACTAGTGCCACTATCCCCGCTGCCCTTGTTGCCTTCACTGCCACCCGCAGCCCCACCGGCCACCTCTATAGACCCTCAGTTGCCATAAGATCCGCCACCACCACCTTTGGCACCATGACTGCTGCCACCATTGTCACTGTTGTCACAACCACTACCACTGCCACAACCATTCACCATTGTTGCCACCAATGTCACCTCCACTAGCAGTGTTCACGAATCAATCTGGGTCTGTCTGATCAGTCCAATCTTCAGTTTGTAAGTATAAAACATAGGGTGGAAGTCTGATTTGGTCTAGACCAGTTAGTTCTTAATTTTTTAAAAAATATTATGAATAATTAAATAAAATAAATAAATAAAGAACATTTATTAACATTTTGGTCCTTATCTTTCCAAAATATTTTATTTTTGTCCAGTCTGGTCTAAAATTGGATATTTTGATTGGCCTTTGGTCTGGTCTGGTCTGGTTTTTTCCCTCACTGCTGCCACTACCACCATTATTATTTATTATTATTATCATTATTTCATATGTCGCTGGTGGTTCAAATGAGAACACATTTTATAAATTGAAATCCAGTTTTAAAACCAATTGTATTTATAAACGAAAACAGATTTCCGTTTTCAAAGAAACAACAAATGAAAATCGAAAGCCATACTGAACAGACTAGTAGGCTATTATAGTTTGTGGGATCTTCTTCGTTGTTGTGATATTGGTGTGAAGGAGTGAGAGCAAGCAATAAAATCGTGGTCGCGGTCGCGATTGGGTTGCGGTCGCGGTATCGCGGTATCGGAGCGTCGCGAACGATATTTTATATGTCGCGGTTATCGCGGCGTGATTTTTTATTTTTTTTTCACAATAAATATTAGAAAATACCAGTAAATATCGTTAAATATCGGCAAATATCGGTAAAATATCGGCAAATATCGGTCGATAACTGATATATCGCCGATAAATACGTGAAATTCTAAATCCATCGCGTATCGCCAATTTCGCGTATCGGCCGACCCAAAATCCGATAAATATCGGCCGATATTGCGTATCGGAACCGATATTTAATTGTATGAGTGAGAGGCGTGCTTGCTTTTTGTTAATTCTATTTTGTAATTTGAGATAGTTGGATTCATAGATGGTAATTGGGATCCCCCTCCCTCCTATTTGTTTTGTTCTATATTTTGTGATTGGATTGATTTGTTGCCTTTTTTGCGTGGTGAGATTTTTAAAGTTGAAAGAGGGTATGATGGGTTTGAAGATTAAGAAGGTAGGTGAGGTTGAAGATAAAGTGGAAGAAATAGAGAAATAAAGAAGATTATGAAAGCAAAACTTGATAATAAAGATCATTGAGTGTAGGGTGTTACTTCTCCATAATGTTGGTGTAATATCCTAAAATTAAAAGGATAGCATATCAGGGAAAGTATGCAGGATGACTGTATGACATCATATATTATAGTCATGGTTGTGTCATGGTGTCACATTATTGCAGCATTGTGGACTAGAAATTATATATTGCAGTTTTTGTGGTGTGATTTCTTACTTTAGTGTATTGGTTGTGATTTGTGAATGAGTTCCCACCAGCCACATAGAGCATATGGCTATATGCCATGTATTGCATAACATGCTAATTTCTTATACATATGAAGTGATGCTATATGGCCAATATTTCTTTGGGGATGGTTTAGTTTGTTTTCCAATTTACTTCTGTGAAGAGGTAGAAATACCAATTTCCAAGCCAACAACAACCTGTGAAAAGAATAAAAGGCGTTGGTAGTGTGAAAAGGCTTTAAGGAGAGGCTGGTTAGCATCACAAAATACAATTGGCTTGTTGATTTATATGTATACTTCTATTTAGCTAATGTTGTGAGTACATAATGTTAAAACTTATTTTGTTATGATGACGAAGGACTTGTGTAATTCATCTGAAACTTGAGATGCTTTTCTGGACATCATTTTTCAATGATTTAGAAAATAAAAGAAGTGTTAGGAGTACCAGTTTTCCCTTATTTCCACCGTGGTAAGGAAAATTTGGTAAGCAATGTTAGGGATTGTTTCCAAGCTTTTGCCACAATTGGCGGTCTGTGTTTTTCCCTCTATTTGTACTTTGAAAAGGAGGTAATATGTCTGAACAAACATGATTTCCTGGCATTTCATAGAGAATATTTTTCTTGTTTTTCATAAAGAAGTGGAGATGGAGAATGGAAAAACAACATTTCATTTTCTGCTGATTCTACTGCAATTGGAACCTGCATGCATGCACTATCTTATTTGGAGTGTTTGTTGTGCTAATTTGTATGTAAGATTTGTAAGGGTGGTTAACATGGTGAAAATGACGATAAGCATTTCTGGCTGTATTCCATGTTGGTAGTTCATCAAGGACTTGTTTGCAGAGGACATTTTTTCATTTTAAGCAAACAATGGATGGTTTGGTTGCTTAGATCCAATAGAATCAGCAGCATTAGAACTTTAATGAGGTTGACGTAAATGATAAGATTTGAACCTTGTGCCTTTTCAAATCCATGATACAGCTTGATAATATGGCAGTATTTTATCAAACACATGCTAGTTGGTCATTCCTTGAAGATTCTCTCTTGCAGGTTGGGTTAATCGTTTTGCCAATGCTGGTGATGCAGCTGTGGATTTTGCAGGGAATTCTGCTGTTCGGGTGAGATACCGCTGATATTTTATGTTAATTACTGGTCCTTGTTTGTGCCGTATGTATTATTGTGTGGCTGTTTTATATTATACTCCCATTTGGAAGATTAGCAAATTGCTGCGTTGCAATTCACTAGTCTGCCCAGCCATTCCTCTCCAACTCTTCCGCACATACAACGGAGAAGGAAGATAAAGAAAGAAGAAAGAAAATGGAAAAGACATCTGGCTGCCTTAGTAGTTACTACCCAGTTCCAGTTCTCACTTTGTGGAAACTGTATGGAGCTGTATTACACTCCTATAGGCCTCAGGGTTTTCTTCGAGTTTTGATACTGCACTATGAAGTCTAAGTGTTCTGGATAGTGTCAAAAAAAAAAAAAAAGGTCGCAAGTTGCTTTCAAGATGTTGGGAAATAAGTGATACTATTTGCAGTAGCTTTCGAGGTGGCAGCTTCTTGCGTTGTACTTGTAGGCATAAAACTTGCCGAGCAGATTTAGATTTATTTCTGTAGCATAGAAATAAAATGTCCCCCCTCCCGAAACCCCCGAAGAAAAAACCACCCATACACACCAGGGAAAAAATAATCTCCACCATAATTTAAAAATTCAGACTGATGAACCGGTTAGATTACCAGATCAATTTCATATAATGGTCATTAGAAATTTGGAATCAGTTAAAATTGGCTAAGAACCTGTCGGACTAGTGAAAACTAGAGAGTCGGTTAAAAATGGCTGGTCACCAGTTAAAAAATAGTTGGAAGTCAGTAAAATTTATGTTTATTTTAATTTTTTATATATTTTATATTTTTTAACTTAATATGTACTACTGATCCGATCAATACAAACTATTGGTCCGACTACAAAATCAATGAACCACTTGTAATACTGTTTGATGACTGATCTGGTTTTTTAAACTATGGTCTCCACAATAGAAAAAAAAATTAGCAGAAAAAAGTCTGGCGGGAATTACTTTGACACGAAAAAGGGTAGGAAATTACGGTAGTGATTATTTCTTGTGCGTTCCCCCACCTGTGTTATTTGGCTCTTAAAAAATCACTGCATAGCCTTCTGTATATATATTATCTTTCATATGTGAAATAGATGACGCTGTCAAATAATCCCGTTTGTTAATCTCTTTTTGGTTATTCTGGGACATCATTGCAGTTCAGACAAGCTAAAGAAGAAATCGTCACTGCCAGCAAAGTGGCATATCGATTTATTGCTGGTATTGGTTCTAGTTCCAATGGGCAAGTAGCGCCAGACAACCCTAGTCCTAATAGAGGCACTCAGAAATTTCAAGCGGGTTGGTTTAAGAATCTTCTCTCAGCTGGAGACAAACCATCTACCAGTTCAATACTTGAAGAACCGAATTCGGAAGTAATTCAGCAGCAGGGAAAGCACGATGCAGAAGCACCACTGCGGCAGAACAGGTCATAGCAGTTGATGAATGGCCATCACGTCTGAACTGAAGAGAACATGTGAAGTTGTTCGTAGTTAAATTCATTGTGTACCATTGTACAATTTTCATACTTTTGGTGACACATGCCCCCTGTTGGTGTCACAAAATTATGAAGTGCATTTTGAAATCGTTGGTTTGTCAATATCCATTTAAAATTGGGTCATGCTCACGACACATTAACTTTTTATTCTCTGCTTAGGCTATTGGAGGAAGGGAAAATGGTAAATTTGCTCCAGGTAATCCAGAAAACTCTGTACTGTTCTCGGAGAATCTCAACTTTTACCGGAACAAATGATTTTTAACTGCTAAAATAAGAATTTACTTGTTTGATAAATTAAGTTGTCTTTGAATCATGTAATAGAATTTAAGAAATAAGTTCATAAATTATAAATTAAGATGGGATAGTGCAGGTTAATCCAGAAACATGGGTTGCAGTGATTAATTTCACCACTAATAGCCTCCCACCCATAGCTTTACCATGGCCTAGGTTAACCTGTGAACATGGGTTGCCATAGGTTGATGCCACCACTACTAAGTACTAACCCCCACCCACCGCCGGCACCATTGCTTCCGTTGCCGCCAAGTTAGCCTACGAATGTGGGTTGTCATTGGTTATTGTCACCACTTCTAATTCCCACCCACAGCCATCACTGCGGTTGCCATTTTGCCACCACCATAATTGCAATGGCTTATCCTATACTTATATATTTGTAATTCTCTGTGGAAAAGCAAGAAAAGTTATTTTTGGGTGTTGTGGTGGTGGTGAGTAAGGTTGTTCACGGTTTAAATATCTGATATTTCGGATATTCGAAATTTTAGATATCTAAAAATGATATTTGATATTTGATTTGGAATTTCGGATATTCGAAAGATCGGATATTTAAATTTTCGGATCGGATATTAAATATAATGATATTATCCAAATAAAATTTCAAATATAAAAAAAAATCACCAAATAACAAAATATATTTGATATTATCCGATCTGATGAACAAATATCCGATCCGCTCGGCAAATATTTGACTTGTTCAACAAATATTTGATGTTAAAGCTAAAATTAAAGCTGTTACATCATAAGATTTAATTGGATTCTATCAGATCCAAAAAGAGATTATATAAAAAATATACTTTCAACTAAATTAAAATTTGACCCAAATACTAAATCAAGTAAAAATTATATATATATACACATCTAAATTTATTTATATATCACTATATATAAAGTAAAAAATTATAAAAAAATGTATAAATACTTTTCTTTGGATCAGATATTATTTATATTTATCGGATCGGATATTTAATTTGCTTGACTTTTCATTGACCGGATTGAATATTTGATTTGAAAAAAATTGGATCGATTTTTTTTAGATCATATCGCTTTGAATGTCGGATTAGATAAGCAAATATCGGATAACATAAACAACCCCGATGGTGAGGGTGGGAGTGGTGGTGATTATGATACTAGAGATGGTGGTGGTGGTTTGTGACTTTTTGCGTACAGCTAGTTGAAATTTACTAGTTATCAGTTTTAATTTATTGTAGATTGGGACAACGGATCATATGTGTTGAGTATGTTGTGTTAATCCATTTGAAGACCCCTAGTGCTTCATTAGAATACCCACGACAAAGAGGGAAAGAACCTCTTTGATGCCTCTTTTAATCTCCAAAAAGTCTCATAACAAAAGGAGAGAAAGGGGTTGGGGAAGAGGGATGATGGTAAGGAGGAGGAAAGTGTTCGAAGAAAAGAAGGAAGGAAAAGTTGGAAAAAAAGATGAATTGAATGATTTTTTTAGGTAATTTGGTAGGATATAGATAGACCTATAATATATTTTACTATTATATTATAGATCATTGTTGCAGAAATAGAATTGACCAGAGATTGTAAAAGGGTTAAAATTTTATTTTTGATATTGGTACATGTAAGGCTTCCATAATGAAGATTTTTGTCAAAGCTGATATCAGAGCAATAACAATGAAAAAGAGCTTAATTAGGCAGTTTAAGGGTTTTTTTTATTTATTATAAATAATAATGCTAAGCTACCCATTAACTACTTGGTAAAAGAATGGTGACAAAAACTCCAATGTGTTATCTTACTATTTACGTATCTCACTATTTTGTTTTTACTTAAAATTACTAATAATAATAGTATTTGTATGAATAAATATATTTTTATTTAATTTTAATTATTTAAATTTATTATAATGTTCTTATTTTTCTATGCTACTGGTTCTTATTTTAGCCACCCAATTACCTCCCCCTCGCCTCCTATTTTAGCTTCTCAAATGCTGCCCCATTGAATGCTACCCACGAAGTCCCTCAAAGCCACCTCATTGTGCTTACTCTTAGTCCTTTGTATGAATAAATATATTTTTTAAAAATTTAATTATCTAATTTTATTATAATGCTCTCATTTTTCTATGCTACTAGTTCTTATTTTAGCTACCCAATTGCCTCCCCCCTTCGTATTTTAGCTTCTCAAATATTACCTCATTGAATACCACCCACTGAATCCCACAAAGCTACCCATCTGTCACGGTCCGTGACTTGCCCCAAGCATCTAGCCAATGAGCCATGCGAATATGGGTGCTCCCTGGTTGCCTGACAGTTGCTAATGTCGATGTTATGTCTCAGGTACGACTTGGTGTCCCTCTCATGCATATCTATTGTGTTATTATTGCGGGATGTTGCGCATATTCGGCATGGTGCTCGGCGGTTCGTAATGTGGGATGCTGGCCTCGCCAGGGGCGCTGGGGCCGAAACCTCTGAGCACGTGACAAAGTGGTATCAGAGCAGCTCGTTGCCCGTGTCAGTCAGCAAGCATTTTGCCGTATTGTTGGCTACCCCGAAGGATTGTGGGTAGGCCGTGGGTGTGAGGCACGTTGTGAGACGACCGGCTTCGGAGGAGTGAAGCCAAGGGGAGGTCGTGAGTGCCGCACGGGTCCATTGACAAGGGTGTTGGTGGACGTGGTTTGGTGTGGGATCCAGGCCATTGAAATGGGTTGCTGAGGGCCGCGCGATGAGTCGATCTCAGGCGCGCAGGTTTGTCGCTGCGATGGGGTCGGATATGCCGCAACGAATATGTTGAGTACGAGATGTTGGTTGGACTACGGGCCTTGCGGGGCAACGTATGGTAGTTGTACGATGTTTTCCCAACATGGGGCGAGCGTTGAAGGACTGTCGCGAGGACAACGCTTGAGATGCAGGGAAGCAATGTTGGGACCCCTCTGTGGTGCAAACGAGGGCGTTTGCGGTTTTGGGTGGGGGAGAATGTCACGGTCCGTGACTTGCCCCAAGCATCTAGCCAATGAGCCATGCGAATATGGGTGCTCCCTGGTTGCCTGACAGTTGCTAATGTCGATGTTATGTCTTAGGTACGACTCGGTGTCCCTCTCATGCATCTCTATTGTGTTATTATTGCGGGATGTTGCGCATATTCAGCATGGTGCTCGGCGGTTCGTAATGTGGGATGCTGGCCTCGCCAGGGGCGCTGGGGCCGAAACCTCTGAGCACGTGACACATCGCTCTTACTGTTAGACCTTTATAAAGAGAAAGTGCGGAAGCCTCCATAATGGACAAAATTTATGCTGTTTTCATTTTCACCACTTCAAATATAATAACAAAAAATGTTGTTATATAGAACAACTCTCATTACCATTTATTTCATATTTTACCTATATTTCTCTCTTTAAAAAATTGCGTATAACTTGTATAAAAGTCCTGTTTGAGCTACTTAAAAGTGGTCTGCATCTAATGCATGAGTTACTTACAAGTTGTGTGCAACTTAGGTTTGTTCACTCTAACAAGGTTAGGTTTGGAAAGAATCAAACCATAAAAGAAAGGCAAACTAGGAAGATGATACCAATACACATATCGAGGTGTATACTAGCAATTGTTTATCGTGCCAAATAATATGCAGATTATTTTCTGAATACGAAGGGAGTTAAATAAAATAAAAATGCCAAGTTAATAACTATAATTTTTACAACTTATTTACAACCCACTAATTAAATGTGGACTCTACATGTGAAAATTTAAATTTATTTTTAGGTGGAATTCACACTTCATTAATAAGTTGTAAATAAGTTATAAAGCTTGTAGTCCTAGGTAAAATGAATTGTTATGGCCTTGTGTTTGTTCTTGAATGATGGTTGATGTCGACCTTCGGTTGTTTTTCAATCGGAGTTTATACGAGCTTGGGGGGGGGGGGGTGCCTGCCTACCTACGTTATCAAGTAATTCATGAGATAAGGAAGTACCCCTTCGAAATGTCAAAGCTCTCTCCCACTAGCTGAAGTGGCGAAGAAATGATGGTGTAAGTTATGCTCATCCCTTACAATTCAAACCCTTCATATGTGCATATGTTTGGCGTGGAGATATTGGTGCAGCCACTAAATGATCGTGACCCGGCTCTTTCAATTTATTACACTCGTGCTAATAGCTGTTAGTTTACTTTCTTCTCATTATACTCCAATGAACAACATTATCGTCCTCACAATTTGTGGTAAAATGACGTCTAAAACTCACATTGGTTGCCTGGCATAAATGGTCAAATTTGGGTTTCAGGACATCAAATTTAGGATGAATTTCACTTGGTTCCACTTAAATACCAATGGAGTTAAAATCAGACCGAATAGTCAAAATTGGTTTTCATGCACAATATAGCCTGCCATTTGACCCATTATTTATAAATATCCTACATATACAATTCCACTTAAATAACTTTAATTTCAACAGTAAAGTACCTATATTTAATTAAACAGGTATTCATTTTCATACCCAATTGAAACTAAAATAAGTATATAAATATGTAAATAAAACTATTAAAAACACAAGATATCTATAAATATTAGGCAAACGTCAAAGAACCTAGGTAAAATTTATCTTAAAATTATTTCTACATATTTTATGTAACTAAGAAATAAATGTCACCCTTATATGGGGTAGCCTTATCTTTTTCTTGTTCCCACTCCAGAGCAGTGTTATATAAAGATAAACGCACTATTCGGACAACAGACCACAAGAACCTGTCATTTCCATAGAATATGTTCTGTCCTTTTTTTCCCTTCATATAGAATGCGTGTGGAGGTAAAACGATAGAATACGTGTGCAGGTAGCTAGCGTACAATGACGTTCGTTGTTGTGCCGACAACCCACCCACTACAACAGGAAACTCTGGAAGCATAAGAAATTGTAATGGAACGAGGTAGTACTACTATTTAAAGGACTAGAGGAGCCATGATTCACTAAACAAACGATTCACTAAGGGATCATATATAAGGTAAACCTGAACTCGACCACGGTCCAGTATAGTGCCGAATTTATTGTGCAATACGATCTCTTCGTTCAGCAGACATGATTGAACACAAAAGGGGAAGCACAGACCAGAAATACTTATTAGCTCATTAGCAACTCAAAAGTCTCAGTCATCATCATAAGGACTCATGCCCTGAAAAACACAAGAAACGTAGTAGGATGAAAGAAATGCCAAAGACGCAACATCCAAAACACTATTTTGACTCCAGAAGCACGACATGAGACACTACAAGAGGCATTTTAAGAAGATGAATATACATTATTACACCATCGAGAAGCACTGAGCATTCAGAGTTGAACCATCAAACCAAAGCACCTCTTTGGCCATCTCAGTAACTATTAAAGAAAAGTGCATCAACTTCAGCGTTTTCTCCGATCTGAAGTGATGATACAGCCCGTGCAGCAACAAGGGCAGCAGAAATGTCTTCAGGACCCCATCCATCATCCTCATAATATGGCAAGTGCAGATTTCGTTCACGATGCCCTGATGAAATTGACCAACTATGTTCTTCAAAGTCACTGGTCAGTTGAGATTCATATCTGAAAACACCAGGGATCCATCCACTACTTTTAAACGCATATGCTTCTGGGTCCTGCAGAGATACCGTACCTCCCCCATGATCCATCATGACATCTTGATGACTGCTTGTGCAGTGCCACGAATTGAACTCGTCTGCATTCTTCAATATGAGCTCACAAGCATTGTCCGAATCATCACCTAGTAAAACGTGTAAAGCAACTGCTTCAGCGATTGCAGCACCCTCTTCATCAAGCCGCCGCTGCTCTTCAATCTTCCTCTGCTTTTTCATCTCCAGCTCAGAACGAATGGCAGCAGAAGTTGCAAGGGCTTTCTCCAAGCGCCTCCTCTTCTTCTCAGCTTTCTTCATGCGATCCAACTCATCCTTCACAGGCTTCTTTTTGGCCTTCTTAACCTCTGGATCCTTCACAGACTCCATTTTTCTTTCTTTTTCGTCCCTTGATGTCACTACAACTTCTATGCTACAAGCCACGAATTCAGACAGCACAAATTTAAGAAGTATACACTTCCCTATAATCTTTTCTAATTCCCCCCGATTTCGTTTACTCTTTGGTTGATTCTTTCACCTCTCCTTCCTACACAATACCAAAGGAACCTCTTTCCTTTTAGTGAAACCTAGATCAAATGTGAACCAAACCGAGCTTAAACGAGATTGCACTTTGTAAGGCTACACCCAATCAGGTTTATAAGAATACCTTCTCTTACGGACAGTACAATCCCAAACAGAGACACCGGGTATAAGGAGAAGACCGAATTGGTAAGTACAAACTGATTCATCAGTGCCCATCATGCTAGCCAATTTTCCACAGCCCTTGCATCTACCCATCAAGCATCAGCTATGCACCCAATGAGGTTGCAGTTCAATACCAGCCAAACAACGCTGATACAAACAGATTACATGGCAAGCTCGCTGCATTTGTGATCAATGAACAAAAAACATTTCAGAACCAATGACCAGCTAACACATCGCATAACTGTGTCTACTATCACGTACCTTTTGCAGCCAGTGGAATCACATAAGAATAGATACAAGCATTTAACTACCCAATATGATAGACTTCACATTATTTACAGATTGGAAAATATTACAAGGGACGAGCAGCATGGGAGGCATTTCAGATGATAAAAAACAGAACATTATAAAGCTTAATCAAAAGTATAGTTTAAACCCTACAAGATAGAGATACTTTTCACATGAATATAAATGGTCAGATAATACTTCCTCGGAGGAAAAAAGGTTTAAACGGTCTGAATACAAATGGTCAGATAATATGACAGCCTGGGATCCAAATCAGAATAAACTACAAGGGACGGCAGAAGTCTACAGTCGGTGAATTCAGAAAAACAACTTATACCACCACCAGAATCAGGTTTGTTTCACACCAGTCAGCAACCCTAACAGATAACGAAGCAACCGTTATCACATCACTAAAGCACCAACAAGCTGATTAGACTAAGATTAATATTATATTTGAATCATAATTCAAATTTAATACCCAATGAAAAAAAATGATAGATTTCATCAAAGCATATTTCTTTTGTAGAATCCACATCGGAAACAAACTTTAAGTCCAGATCAGAAACCAATTGACGCCCAATTAAATAACCAATAGAATCCAAGAGCTGACTAGCTTAAAAGAAAATTGAACACTATTCCATTAGATAATTCACAACACTGAAACAAATCCCTCAATTACATCCAGACAGACACAAAATTCCTGGTCTCATACAATGAGATCCGCGCAGCCGTAATATAATACGAATTACCTTCAAAGGGAGAATTCGTTGACCCGCCAAGATCAGCACATAAAAGTTATTAAATAAATTGACTAAATTGGATAACATCACAAAATCAATATGCTATTTGAATGATCAGAAAATCGCATGAAGAAGTAAACAAGAACCCATTAATAAAGCTGCAAACAAATCATATTTCCAGGTCAAAGAAAACAAAAAAGAGAGAATAACTCATACCTAATTACGGCAAATGAGGTTATCAACGATCGGATCGGTATATGACCATGAGATAAGGAAAAATCGAATGCTTAGGGCTACACAAGGCGCTGTTCGGACTTCGGATCTCCGAAAGGTACCCGCACGAGAAGGGAAGAGAAAGGAACGGAGACGGGAGGAATGAGGGGATAATATAACATCACATGGCAATGCCGGTGGGGGCACTGACGGGACGGAGACGAGAAAGAAACGTATGGCCGTATGGGCAATCGGGTCATTTACTCATGGAGGAATTTCCGGTTCACGGTGAATAAAAGGACAAAAAAAAGGCAAGCTTGTACAGTAATTCCGGCGGCACTTTTGTAAATATGTTTGGCTTTCTTTTTATTTTTATTTTTTTTTAAATTAGAATATTTTTAACTTGCTTTCATAGAAAAATAAAAAATAATTATATCTAAATTCTTCTTTTGGCCTAAAAAAATAATTTTCTTTACTAATATTTGATAATTTTTAATAGTTTTTTTAATGAAAATTTCTACCAGATCTTTAAATGGTTATGTGATAATTTTTTTTAATAATTATGCAGTCAATTTTCAACAACTATGCTATAGATTTTAACAATTGATATAATAAAAAATATTAACATTGCTAAACTAATGTTTCAACAACAATATGGTAATTTTTGATCACTATTGTAATAAAATTTTACTATTATTGTATTAATTTTTCAACTATTATATAACATTTTTTTTGCAACAATTGATGTAATTTATTTTCACCACTATTATAGTAATTTTTTTATAGAAATACCAATATCTTTAAACAACTAGGTAATTATTTTTTCAACAAATATATAATAATTTTGTATACAATTATTGTAATGAAAATTTACCATCATTTATACAACTTATTAAACAATTATGTGATTATTTTTTTAACAACTTTGTGATGATTTTTTTTTTAACATTTATGTAATTATTTTTCAATAAGTATGTGATGATTATTGTATATTGATATTGAATATTTACAACAATACTATTTTATATTAAAATTGTAGAATAATTCTATTGAAAATTTTACTTTAACAACATAATTTTTGACATAATAATTTTTCTATGTTGGAAGTATATTAACACAGATGTTTATTAGAAGAAAAAAATCTAGAATTATTCTAATATAATTATTAAATTACTCAAATCAAAGCTAACTTCATTTTAAAATAATAAATCAATAAAAAAGTGCACTGGTTGTACATTATGCACCCATGTAATTGCTTATATAATATAGGCACTAATCAGCACCTTTTAATATATATATATATATATATATATATATATATATATATATATATAAATTTTAGTTAAGTACCATAACTTTTGTGTGTGAAATTAAGTGAGATATTATGCGATCAAGAAGTGTCAAGAGGAAATCTTAAAGAAGAAAAGAGAGATCAAAAGTGATTAATAATTTCGAATCCCCCAAATAAGTATAAAGCCCCATATTTATAGAGGTAAGATTAAGAAGGAAAGGAAGGGCACAAATATTATATGGTTGATAACAACCAACCGTCTCTAGGAGGGAGATGATCCAGCCTCTATCAGATTGTGAGGATTTTCTGAGGGGCAAGCATGTCTAGACATCCTTAGGTCATCCTTCTTTCATTGGGCTATCACTCCTTAGGCCCAAAAGTGTTAGTTTGGGAAAGATTCATATTATTACTCCCTTCAAAACTTCATCCATTACGGCGGTCATTCTCCTCAAATAGATAGGCTAAACTTCATTAATTTATCGACAACCATGTGCACCAATGGGTTGCTCCCTTAATATGGACAGTTGAACTTTAGAGACTTTCCGATAACCCCCATTTTGGGTTTACAAAAAGGAAGATATATTTCGATCTTTTATAAATACAATAACTAAAACGACCGTCAACGATTTACAAGTGAGGATATTAACTTATACAAAATTATACAATAACCATCGGTTGACTATAAGAGAAAATGCCGCCAGCAGCTTAAAAATGAAATTATATAGAAATAACATCGGCAACTTTAAGGTAAAATAATAACGATGATTGTCATATATTTACAAATAATAAAACTGAGTCATACATATATTAAGAAAATGTCTGTCAGTAACTTACAAGTGCAATAATAAAAAGACTATTATATTTTGCTCATATGCATGAATTGATGTTGGAGAATCAAATTCCATCAGTAATGCCTCTCAGTATGCCTTGCTGAGAGGAAAATAAAACCATATCAACTTCATCAATTAGTGTAATATTTTAAGTTTAAATACTTTATTCCCTCTTCTCTTACCCTAATCATGCCGACTTTGTTAGACAAGGTTAATAGTCTGCTGGATAGGTGCATATCCCTTTATGTCAAGGTTCTTTACACTAACATCCATTTCCCTTTACATCTTTTCATGAGGGAATTTCTCCAAGCTTATCGGCTTATCCTGGCACAATTTATTCCTAATGCTTGGAGGATGATAATATACTTTTTGTATGGGTGCCATTTGTTAGAGGTAATGCCTACAATGGAACTTTTTCAACACTTTTTTGAATTTTTGATTCACCCCTTGGCTCTGGGCTTTTACTCAATTCAAACAAGAGTAGACAAAATCCATTCAGGAGCCTTGATCCTTAATGAAGAATTGGAAATCATAGTACTTCATTCTTGGTGACTCCGAATGAAACTTACCAAAGTGGCATCATCTAAACCCAAAGGTCTGGGAGTGTTCATCCTTCACTCTAGAGTTAGAAGTCTACATGGATAAATTTAACAATTTTGTATGAGAAGCGTACATTGTTAATAATAATGACCTTATCATTCTAAAGAAGATATGTTTAATTCCTAAAGTCGATAAGCGAAATAATTTTCTCTTGTCAGTTTAATTTCTTTGATGTTATACACCATCCATCTTCTCATAATATGATGTCATTTAATAATTCTTTAGAGTGAAACATTGGGAATGCTCAACAATAGTTTGCTACTCCTAGTTTAGTGAAGGGTGTGAAAAATCCCACCATATGTCCTTCCACTCGGTTAGTTCTTATTGAAGGACCCAAATGAAAAGTAATTTTTCTTGTAATACATCGAAAATCATGTTTATTTATATCAAAGATTCTAAAATTCCTTCTCCCCTATTGCATATTCAAGGGATGAAGGGGCTACCAAGCTTGTCGCTAAAAATCCAAAAAAAAAGGGTAAGGCAAAATAAGGTTAGGGGTATTATTAAGTTTTCTATTGTTAATTGTTGGTCTGTCAGACATCTTTTCTTTATGCTTTCTTTATGTTATGTAGGAAGTGTGTCCACTAAAATCCATCCCTAAAACCTTAGCGGCTAAGAAAATTCCCAAATATGTTCTCAGGTAAGTTAAACATTCATCCATTCTCTCATCCTTGACTCAATGCCATTAGCCTTGGTCTCAATAAATGATCCCTCCCATCCTTCTTAGCAATTTCCCTAGATAAAGGCAAGCGGTCACATAACCCTTTTTTGAGAGAACCCATACTTCCACCCATTCCAACTTTTAATAAATCGGTGATCGTGCTTGATGGAGAGAACAATGACAAAGAGGCAATAGAGAGATGAGTCGAGGTTATTATGGGAATAAGAATTATACCCTCCCATTAGGTAGAGGTGAGTAGGAGTGCTAAGCCATCATACGATAGATGTCTTACCCCTGTTGTTGATATACTAAAAGGTCCCAATGGCAGGGCTCCTAAATTATATACTTTCCTTATGAAGAAAGATGTTCTTCTAGAGGGGACAAAAGTCTTACTGGAGGAAGGCAGATCTTCCTTGTCCATACCTAAATACTTCTCATTATTTACCTATCATCCAGATGATTCCACAGGTCACAAGATGATGGATTTCATGATGCTACACAAGGACAAAAAGATCTGATGACAACTACTTTGTTGAGAGTTGCCATGAACTTAACTTTTTAGGTGCATATCATACTCTTATTTCACAATTATGCTATCACATTAATCAGTCATTATTTTTAAACTTATATTTTTTATTTGCATAAACTATTCATGAGAAAACAAACTTTTGATTTTTCTCTTGGAACCCCGGATGCTTCCGGTGGATATAGAGTATACAGAGATATGCAAAAATCCCATTCAACCTAGATGGCTAAGAAGGATCTCTTCAAGCTAAAGTCTATGAATTGGAGACTAAGAAGAGTTAACTAAAATCTTCTATCCTTTATGCATAATTTTTCCAAGATCAATTGTTTATCTTATATGATCGTTTAGAAGGGAAAAACAAGCATCAAAGGTTGATAAGGAACTATTGAAAGAATAGAATATTAGCTTAAAAGATGATCTTTGCAAAGAGATATCGATAATCAACAAATTAACTGCCAAAAAGAAACAAATGGGTTATGGATTCCAAGAAGGTCCAGCAGTACTTCAATGAACTAAGGGTTGCTAAGCAAGAGAATAACCTTCTCCATGCTAAAGTAGCTAAGTACCATACTAAAATTGAATGGCTATGCAAAGAAGTTGTAGATAAAGACTAAGAAAATAGTAAGGAAATAATGATCCTTTAAGAATAATTGTCTAGTACTAAACAAGTAATTGAGGCGTAGCAAAAAGGCATGTACGATTACATAAATAAAGAAATTGTTGATGCCAAACTGAGATATGTTTATGAAGTTGTATACATGTATCTAGCAAGTGAAGAATTTGCCCATTATCAAAATAAACTTCAATTGTAGTGGTACAGTTTTGGTGCCTCTATTGCATATGCTCAGTTTAAAGTCTTGGTTGAGCGTGATCAAAATAAAGCAATAATGATAATATATGACATTAAACAAGAAATTATTTTAAAAAAACTAAATATTATAGATAAGGTTTACTTTTGGAATCAAAATCGGTGATCATAGCGATGAGAGAATTAAAGGAGGAGAAGAGAACAGAAAGAAACAACCGAGAAAAATGAGATAAATGACCAAAGGTTAAGACTATTAACGACGAAAAATGTTATCTTTTGCACAATTTTTGTTGCTAATAATGGAAAAAATAATTCTAAGTGTAGAGAATGTGATCCATTAGCAACAACAATTGGGTTATTAGTGATGACATGTCATTACTAATAATATAGCATTAACTGAAAAAAAATTAGCTCCAACATTTCCACCAATATTTTTTACCAAATATGTTGTTCCTATAGGCACTATTAATGACAGTACATGTTGTCCATAATATTATTTTTATCAAAAAAAAAATTGGCCCAAAAACAAATTTGTGTGGAAAATTTTCCATCAATATTTTCATCAAATATGTCGTCCCTATAGTCACTATTAGTGATGACATATATCATTCCTAATAGTATCTTCAGCAAAAAAGATTAGGGGAAAAATTTCCCTCTAATATTTTCACTAAATATGTTGCCCCTCTAACCAATATTAGTGATGACAAATGTCATCCATAATAGTTTTTTTAGAAAAAAAAATCGGCTTAAGGAAAATTTGGGTGGAAAATTTTACACAAAGATAATGTAGCTACTAATAATCTTTTGAGATGAAATTTCTCCAACAACTTTTAAGTTTTTAAAATTAATTTTAGCGACTAATGGTCATCACTAAAACCGTCGTCATAAATTTACCTTTTTCTTAAAGTGTGTGATTATTATCTAGTCTATTTATAATGTTGGATCAATTACTTCTAATGTATTTATGTTTATTAGCTTCTAAGCTAAGTTAACATTGTTGTATTTATCTTTTACCTTTCATTTTGGTTGAATAATGGTTATATGTACCCATAATTAAAAATTATTAATCACTTGGATTGGAGGATAAGATAATTGAGGGTAAAATAATCTTTTGAATGATACCCCTATAGGTGAAGAATATACAAACACTAGGTCAACTAGAGATATTCCTAAGCTTACTTGCTCTTATTTTGTTATATATTTATGTCTCAGATTTTTTCATCTCCATCCTTAGTCGCAACCGAATAGAAGGCTTTTCCCTCGAGTTACTTTCATAGTTTTAGATTGAGAGGTGTGCACACTAGTGACATTGTTATCTATATGTTGACCAATGTTTATTTTTGGTGATCGACTACAGGGTTCTTCCCCAAGTCACCCTTGGTAGAATGACTAGAGGGTTTTTCCTTTATTTTTTCAGTGTTCTCTTCATTGTTCGTAATTTCTGAGAGAGAGAGAGAGAGAGAGAGAGAGAGAGAGAGAGAGAGAGAGAGAGAGAGAGAGAGTGTGTGTGAGTGAGAGAGAGAGAGAGAGAGATGATGATGATGATGAATTGATTTATGATTTCCTACATAAATTGTGAAACTTAAGTGGACCTTAGAAGAATTGAAAAAAAAAGGATATTATATTATTTAACCATTTATTTTATTATGATATTTGATAAATGGATTGTCTATTGTAAATTTAATTAGAATTACAATTTTATTTTGCTTTGGGTTTTAAGGTCGTGATTTATTTCCATATTACATTATTTTTTGTATATAGATTATATAATACTCCCCATTGATTGTGGGCTAATTTTTTAGATAACATCATTGGATGTTTATCATAATATGCTTGCTTAGGAATGAGTGTGAAGGTGGTTGTTTTTCAATGTATTTGTTTGTCTTTACTAATAATAACATTAAGGTTTTTATTTAAGATTTTATTATTTTGTTAAATAATATTTAAATTTGATTTCACATGAATTTATAGTGATCATTGTTTCTATTGATTTTTATTTTACTGGATTTAGCCTTAACATCTAAATCAGTTAGATGTGATAAGTCTAGCTTTGTTAGATGCAATGGTAGTGCCCTTGATTTTGATTTACAAAGCTTCCACAAATCATTTTAATGGTAATTTATAATTTGAAAAATCGAAGGTGTTGCATATAGGGAGGGGCCATGACCAAAAAGAAAACAAACTAGGTTGAAAGTATTTAACACGTAGCTTAAGACTTGGAACAATAAAATAAAGCATGCATTTACCACTATGCCAACTATACTTTTATGCTATAAATTTAAAATGTTTACTTATAAGCCCTTTATACTTGGTAAAACTATGTACAAATGATCACCTTTTACATAGCCTTGGTAAATGTGTCATTTAGTTTTTTAATAAGAAAAACACTTTTATTTTTATGTTATGGGTTACATTAACTAGTTGAGGATAACATAATCCTTGTACATCATCTTGAAATATATCACATGAATGCAACACCCCCTATTTACTACTAAAAAATGTTTACTTTTGCAAAAGCTAATATAAAGTTAATATGGTACTACCACCATAATTAATGAGTCTAGTTTTCTACACAATCTCATATGAAATATAAGGCAAAACAATTACAAATTTAAACAAGAGAGCAAGAGAAATTTTAAAAAATGAGACAAGATTTTGGAGATAAAACTTTACGTATAATAATAATCAAAATACCAAATAGATCCCATAAAACTAAGATTCCATAAATTATCTTGACAAAAACACTACACTATCGAATAACAAACACTTTATGACCATATTCCATACAATAAAAGTCACTACTCCATGGGTAGGATGTCAAAATCATTGAGACACTAATCAAATACTTCCACACCAACAAATGAGTAACACTTATAAAAAGGATGGTTAATATGAAACGTACCGAGTAATATAATAATCACATCAATCTACTAAGGCATAACATATATGAATCATATAACAAGATAGATACTATATATGCGTATATCATCATGCACAAGATGACTCAAGAGAAAATTGGATTAGAGTTCATATATAGGTGATCATGAATTTCCATTAAATTAGTCACATTGAGATTAAGGAACCCATTATTCACAAGCGATGAAATTATATCATGGCATAAAGCTCCTTCTAGGACATGATGTTATGGGGACCACTATTAATATGCGGTGGAATAAAATACAACATATAACTCCTTTAAGGGAAACATGCTTATGAAGAGTGAGGACCACTAACATAGACTCCTAATCTTTACATATACATACCCTTATAAGAAAGTATAATGAACAATATCAAGTAGATCTAGGGTTACTCTAGTTATAGCAATAATTGAGAATGCACGAGTATCGCAACAACCCAATAAAAATATAAATTTAAAACACTTCAATCTAACTCATGTGAACTTAAATTTTTATTATTAATGTTTTATTAACCAACATAACTAACATGGTTCATACTCCATACTTAAATAATACCACTTGATTATGCTTACTATTATACCACTTATTACTTATACTATCACTTGTTATACAAAATACCATAGGTATACTGAATTCATACCAACATTTGTTAAATTGTTATTAACTTACTATTATGCTAAGACCAATAAAGGATAATATGCCACAATACTTAAGATAATTACACAAGACATATAAAGCACAAAAAATGACACATAATAATATTCTTTTAACAAAATAACTAAATTACCCTTTAGAAACCCTAACATAATTTACTCATAACTTCATCCATAAGGCTCATCAACTCACAAAATTTAATATAACACTCCAAAAAATGATAATAAATATTACCACCCAAAAAATATCATTAAACTCTAATATGAAAATGCTAATTGTGCCCTTAGGGTTTCTAAGCCCATTTTAAGTAGTTTCACATAAAATTACTACATGTGATACTCATAATTAACCCAAAAATATCACATATTACACTTATCATATTTAAACACAAAAAACACTTATACAAACTCAATTATCCATACTAATCATTAAACGACCAAATTGTTGCTATTTCATCTAAACACCTCAAAACTTATTATCAACATAAGTTAACCCATACTCAACCAAATACTATCATATTATGTATTAACTTTTATGAAAAAACCTTAATAAATATAATGGCATACTTAATTTTTGAAAAAAAAAAAACTCACTTATTTGACCAAAATGACCTTTAACCGGTTATAGCACAATATCACCCAAATTTTGGCTTTAAACAAAATTAACTAATTTCACACTTTATCTCTCATATAATATTAGACACCCAAATATGCAATTAACTTAAATTAAATCAACCAAAAGATCTCAAATCATCCAAGGGTTAAAACACCTAAATTATTTAAAAAACATGTTTAAAACCACTGAAAATCCAAACCACATAAGATACTCTTCAATAATACTAAATCACATAGTTATATACTTAACAACATATTAAAAAAATTATAAATGTGTGATATCATGCTGGAAATTTAAATATAATACCTAACATGTCCTAACATGGGGTATTTCATATAAAACCACAAAATCACATGCTTGTCTTATAAACACAATTAATACATGAATATAATCTTAATAAATCTAAATCATGATTTTACAGCATAGAGCATGTTAACAAAGTATTCAACATAAGGTAACACATGGCACAAAAGTTCCTAAACTAGATGTGTGTATAGACTTACATAAGAGTAAAGTATTTATGCAAGCAAAGTACTCCTAACACTCCTAGAACAACATAATAAAGGGTGAGAAAATAGATAAATAATAGAAAGGGAATGTGAGGTAAAGGAAAAGAAGAAGGAATTTTGGAGTAAAAAATCAAAGTAGAAGATGGAAGGAGGAGGGGTGATGATTGACCAAATTGTAGCATCAACTCACTAATGAATCGCCACCAAAACTGCCCCACAACTCACCACCACTACAATACCATGAAAAGAGGAAGATATGGAGCTAAAGCTAAGTTGAAGGCTGTGAAACACTAAGGGAATGGTGTGGGATGGTGTCACTAGGAGTCTGGCATAAATGTAGGTCTTAAACAAAAAAGAGGGGGAACATAGGTAGAAAACCCTCCAAAACCAAACCTAATGAACCAATAAGAAGGTAGAGTTAGGGAGGTTATTTAGCCAAGAAAAAAATAAAGGGGAGAGGCATTACTATGCTAGAAGTGATTGGGTAGAGAGGAAAGAAAACAGAGGGTTGTGTATGGTTTTAAATGTGCATTAAATGAAAAATGTAATGGTATGTTTAGGGGCTAATGACATGACTAGGGTTAAGGGAGCTTCTAGGATTAATGTGAAATCAAAGGTCATGGTTGAATTGATTTATCTTGTTAAATACTTGATTGAAGCATGGGTTAAGTGTGTAAGTGGTTAAAGGATAAAAAGGTATGATTAGTATTCTCTTAGCAAAAAAGTTTTGTTACATAATGTTAACTATCAGGAAAATATATTTGGGGTTTATTTAGGTGTTGGTTGGATCAAAAGAGATATTTAAGAGGTTTTTTTTTAATAATATTTCAATGAATTAAATTGAAAAGAATGGCTAAAATAGATATTTATGAAGAATAATAGCAATCAAACTTCAAAACTTATGAAAATTTGCAGGAATGTGAGAAATAATTTTAGGACCCCAAATATATAAAAATACTAGGTAAGAAATTTTGTTTGAAGCTTGATTAATGAAAATTGAGATAAAACGACAAAATTAGATAGTTCATATAAACATATTTTTTCATAAACGGGCGAAAAAAAATAACAAAGGATCCGAATGAGTACAAATTGATGTAGAAAGATTTTATAAAATAAATATGTAAAAATATTTGATTTCAGAATGTGTTTGGATCCCAAACAAATATAAAGAACTAAAATCATCTAATCACATAAAAATAATTTTTTACGATTTAAATATTCAAAAAATAAAATAAAATGGGTGAACTAAAACATAACATTGTAAGTTGACAAGCTTGGATATAATTTTAAAATGAGTTGTAAATTTTATATGAGTTGAAAACATATGAGAATGACTGATTGGAATATTTGGGAAAAATATGAATATCCATAAATGAATAAAATAAATTGCAGAATTTTTAAATTTAATATGAATGGCTAGTAAATCCATATTAATTGTTTTTAGAAATGTATTGCAATGTTAATTACATAGTAATTATAGTTACCAAAAATTGAGGTATGACGGTAAAGTAGTGGGAAACACATTGAAATATATATATGAAAGGTTAGATAAGGTGCCAAGCTTGGTGAGCCATATTATTTACTTCGTGGTAACGTGTGTCTAAGGTTGACTTCCTAAAAATATGACATAAGAGCCCTGCAATCCATAATCAAAGAAAAAATGGATGTGATTGTTGGAACTAATATACATTATTCATTTTGTTATAATTTGGTACATTAATATTTTTCATACTAAGGCCACAACGTTTTTGTAAATTTAAAAGGAAAAAAATAATTAACAAATCCTTTTAAAAGCAAAACCTAATGCAAGAATGCGGTTGTAACATTAATATATTAGCAATGCCATTAATTTTACTTCAAGTTCATACATATCCTTGAAAAATATATTGTATCAAAGTAGAAAATCCTTTCTCAAAACCAACCCAAACCCATAAAACTCACAAAAACGTAAACTCTAAAACTATTAATTCAATTACCCAACTTACAACTCTACTAGTATCATTTATTCTAATAATACAATCATGGTGGAATTTCTCTAATAATTAAACAAAGTTATCTTCATGATGGCAAATACTTTATCTTTTTTTTTTTACCAATAGACATAGCTTTAGACTTTTTTCCATTCAATTTCACATATTACACCTTTGCCATTTTTTATAGAACAACAATTTCCATTTTCCATTCAAATTCAGTTAAAGCATGAGTCGGATCCATTTACAAAATTTAGTTTTAGTGAAGATTTCTTACACTTCAAAGTCTAATTAGTCAGTGAATCTCAAGTAGCAGGTGAAAAGAATTTAAATAATGGTTTAACTTGATACTTGTAGGACAAGATCTTTCATGCTAATGAACTAATGGATAAGTACAAATAAGAGAAAGTTGGTTAACAAGGAATTGTTCATAGACCATTTGGCTAAAAAATGAAGACCGAGATATATAACACAAATAAAGGAGGATGTAGAATGAAGAATGAATAAATGAGGAGGAGAAGTTAATTTAAGTTTAATTTTATGTTAATATGAACTTAATATTAGAATTTTAATTAGTATAATATGATTAGGAATATTTAAATGGGTGATTAGGAAGGATAATATGGGTTAATATACTAATATAATTTAATATAAGATATAAGAAGTAGAATAGAATAATTAATATTTTAGAGATATTAAATTAAAAAAAGTATTTACAAGCCAAAATTAAAAAAACTTAACATTTTAAAAGAATAAAAATACAATTATGAATATAGATGTACCTTGTTAATATGTATAAAAGTGTAATGTATGTACATGTACCCGCCCCATTACCATATTCATATAAGGGTCTATATATATGTGTATTAGTAAAAAAAATAAAGGGATAGAAGATTAAATCTCTCTAATTCTCTCCCCCTCTCATTCTTTTCTTCTACTCATGTTGTGCTATTTCGGCAATCATATGGATTCGTTATAGCCTTTCAAGGTCGTATCCCACAGAGACTTCGTAATTGATTACACTTATTTACTATTTTAACTATCTAAATCTATAAAAAGTGGAGGTATGTGTTCGGATGAAAAGAATAATTACAAAAAAGCATTCTAACTTGAAGATACTAAACAATAGGAATAAAACCTAGGATCAAACTTTGGTCTCTGGATTAATAATCAATAATTAAACAATACTTATGCTGTAGATTAATTCACTAATTGTGGACAATTGGTCAAATTGTATTCATTAGCCTCTTTCAAGGTCTAAGAACGTATTTAATCTAATTTGCCAACTACTTTCGTGGCTCAAAAATTAAATTAAACCCACTAAGTGCCACCAATTATAGAGTCCCTAAGAATTAAACATCTACTTTCATGATTGCTTAAATTCTCGTATATATGCTAATTTCTGGTAATAATCTTAGTCTTTCAGTTGTAGATTACATCTATGGAGGTTGGATTTCGCCAAATCCACCTTACGACAATTAAATCTAGCATATATTAACAGTATCAATGAATCAATCATACGAAATAATACTTTATTTCATCATATCGATTATTAAAATGGTACCTAAGTCCAACCTAGAAAAGAGACTACTCACTCATACTTACAAATAAAATGAACGAAATAAATAACATAATGAGCATAATAACAATGCAATAGATAAAAAGAAGAAGAATTATATTGAAATAACCATAATTCGGAAGAGTGCAATGTTGATTCGAATCGACAGTCATAAATTACACAATTGAATCTCCTGAAAGATTAAAACTAAAGAAACAAGCTATTACATGAAGCTATGCTTGGTAATGAGGGGTCTCAGCCTCTCCTAAAACGTCCTCCCTCTCTCCTTAACAAGTCACCGAGGCGTGCCATGAAATTCCCCATCACGCCGGCCATGTCGCGCATGTAGATCGTGGGGAGGATCACTACTGCACGGCCTGGCCGTGCAGTTTCTCCGCTCTCTGCAATTTGAAAATTCGGACTTTGCATGACCACGCAATATTTTTAGCCTCGACTTTTCAATTTAGAATTTTGCACAGCCGTGTAGGTCTAGCACGGGCTGGCCGTGCGATTCTGTTTTCTTCTATAAACGTATGAGAGTGTTGCATGATTGTGCAGATGGGAGTGCGGCCGACCGTGCACTCCCCTTTTGAGTCTTCTTAGGGATATCTTGGCATATCTTTTAGCTCTCATAGCTTCAATGCACCTTCATAAGCATGTTGGGTCGATGCACTCTCCTCCCAAGCTTTCCTTGATAGGTCTTAGCTCCAAATATAAGCAACTATCTCTCGGTCTTGGTGCTTTTGTTGGAAATCTTACAACACAAGGCTCAAGAAAACGGTAGTGCATATAATAGGCCAAAACCATAGCAAAATATGTAAAAGAGATTAAATGAAGTCCCAAAGCTAAGGGAAAAAGAGGTAAAAATATGGGAAAAATTCACTTTATCAAATCATCTTCTAGTATTATAACACATTATTAGCACAATAGTTTCTCAAGATTAAATTCAAGATCTTGAAGATCGATATACAATTCAATCCTAAAGATTGAATCTAAGAGTTATAATAACTGATCATATAATTCAATCTTGAAGATTGAATGGTCCCAAGGACCTATATACAATTCAATACTAACAATAGAATTAAAAGTCCTAAGGACCTATGTATAATATAATCCTTGAGATTAAATTAGAGTTCCTCATAACTTATATATAATCAATCCAATCCTGAAGATTGAAATAAATGTCCTAAAGAACTTGTATCTAATTCAATCATGAAGATTGAATAGTCCCTCTTGACCTTTATACAATTCAATCTTAAAGATTGAATTAAAGGTTCTAAAAGACTTATATATAATTCAATCCTAGAGATCGAAAGATACATAGGATTTATATACAATTTAATTCTGAAGATTGAACTCAAAACTCTTAGGATCTATATATGATTCAATTTTGAATATTGAATTTTAAGTCTTGATGAATTATGTATAATTCAATCCTAAAGATTGAACTAAAGGCCCTAAAGACCTATATATCATTCAATCTAGATAATTAGATCGCCTAAGATTCAATCCTTAAGATTGAGTTTGAGAGCCTCAATGCCTATATATAACTTAATCATGAAGATTTAATTAAAGGTCCTAAAACTTGCACATAACTCAATCTAGATAATTGAATAAATTAAGGGTCTCAAAATATATCTATATATATGTAATTAAATTATGAAGATTGAATTTAGGATCTTAAAGAATTATATACACTTCAATTTATAATATTGGATAAATAAAATATCCCTAGGACATATATACGATTCAATCTTGATGATTGAATTCAAGATCTTAAAGGCCCCTATTATAACACCTCAAAATTTAAAAATAATTTTTTTTTTGTAAAATAATTAATAATAAAATATTAGGTGTTACGATATATCTAATATATAATAGGTACTCTCTATACCCTATCTATGTTGGGTGTAGGTTAAAAAGTAACTCATATCTAGATATTAGGTATGAAGTACTTAATCCTTTGATAATATGAGATTACAAAACAGAGAGAGAATATATATGATAGAAAATAGAGGACTAGAAGGGGAGAGAGAGAGAGAGAGAGAGAGAGAGAGAGAGAGAGAGATGAATAACCACACACTTGAACCAACCCATAACCACTCACTGTAGGTAATCATATCAAATGCATTAATCAACAATTATCTACAAAATAAAGAGGTATCAATTTGTGGGAATGAGAATGACTTATGAAACATAATGAGAAACACTTAGGAAACATATGGTTAATACTTGTATATTGAGTAGTTAATAGAGCACATGAAAAGAAAATGACATGCATAAAACATAAGGTACAAGAAGACATATATTGCACATGTATTTTGCTCATGACACGAGATGACCTAATGATGCAACCATATTAAATTCCATATTTAGGTGATCATAAATTTTTAGTTATTTAGTCACTTGAATTCAGGAAATCCACTATTCTATAACCTGTAGATTGGTAACACACACTTAAACAACCCTCTAAGGTAGAGCACATCTAGGAAACTATGGGTTTAGACTCCTAATCTTTAAGTATGCATGTCTCCTATAAGAATGGACAATATAGAGTGGATCTAGGGTCACTTTGGTTATTGCAACAACTAAAAAAAAACAATCGGTGGATTGCTAACACAAACATAATGAACCATATAGAAAATAGTTTACTTGGATAACCACAAGTCTAGATTTTTAAACTTTAAGTATGCATAATTCCTATAAGTTGGTGGAACGAATAATATAGAGTATATCTAGGGTCACTCTAGTTGTCACAACAATCTAGAAAAGTATCATATAAAGCGCTTCAGTCCTAAGTAACATGATTGGTCACTTTGATTATTAATGGCATATTACTTTCTTATTCGATACTCAGCACATCAAAATGCATCATTAGGGCTTCTTCCTATAAATATAATATCCCCATTTTTCACTACTAAAAACATTTATTTTAAACATTGTGGAAATAGAAAAATACCAAACACACCTAGAAAAAAATGGGGTGATAACACTGCAACTAAAATAGGATAAACGTTAGCTACCTGTCCCATATTAGATAAAAGACTAAGATACCAAACCAATCAAAACAAGAGTAGAGTGCATAAGAAGCATGATATATAGATAGTAAAGAAAAATTTTACAAAACAATACCTCAATAGTCCTTAAAGTATTCAAATATATGAGAGAAGATTAAACAGAAGTACAAAACTACAATGGTAGAAAACAAAGGTATGGCATAGCCCCAAACTATAGTTAACTAAGGGCCGAACAACAGTCTCTAGATATCCATACTCTCAATCCCCAAGCCCAAAATGGGGTAAGCTTACTACTGTCTATCCTAAAAAACCTGCACATGGTATTTTGCTCATGGGATTGAGTAGATGATTGAGCAAACAGGATCATTAATATGCTATGTACTGAGTAAGCTATGTTAACTCATCAATGGGAGCCATAAGCATACAAGGCTACAAGCATCAATTAAAGTCATGTTGAACACAATAGTATGCTTACACATTGCCCTCAAGTGTACCTATAATACTATAGTCATATAATGCATCAAAATTTCATGAAATATAAGGACTTAGACAATCCTAGTTCATTATACGTAGTAATACAACATAATAACATGGATAGGAATGTATAATTTAATAACAAGTTATTCCCTTAGGTCCATTTATAAGTTTAAATGATTAATTAGATTAACCATTTACAAGCTACGATTCCTCTTTCCTTTTCTTTTTCCTTTTTCGTAATCCATATCCTTATTCTTATTGAGTGATGGATTATTTACTATCTCATGGTCTCACATACTATGGAGGCCTATCCAAATAAGAGGACACAAAGTTCGGCCAAATCTAAGTAACCACCAATGGACATAAAGTTTAGTCGAAGCCAAGAAACCATCGATAGATATAAAGTTCTACCAAAGCCAAGTAATAATCAATGGACATAAAGTTTGGCCGAAGATAAAAACCACTTAGGTAACCAGACACTTTAGTATCGATATCCCCTAGTAAATTATTAGTAGGGGTGTTCATGGATCAGATATATGGTAAAAAAAATTGGATATTTAAAAAATTGGATATAAAAAAAAGCCTTGGGTATTCGACGCTTCGGATATCTAGAATTTTAGATTAGATAATAAATAATCCGTTGGATATCTAAAAATTTCGAGCAGGCCATAATTGAGAAATATTGGATTAAAAATTATTCAATCAAAAAATAAAAAATTGATCCAATTTGAACAAATATGATCTAATTATATGATTTGATTATTAAATTACATTATATTCTATTATTAATTTTAAATTTTGGATAATAATTAAATATTTAATCAAAATATTAATTACAAAGTATAAAATTTACTTACAATAAACACTTATTTTAAATTCTACACACACACACACATGATTATATAAAATAAAATTTTATAAAAAATAAATAGTGTTTAGAGTGTATCTGTATATAGTTTATTGGATTGGATATTATTTTTATTTGTTGGATTAGATATCTAATTTATTTAAATTTTTATTTATCAGATTAGATATTTGATTTGAAAAAAATATGAGATCGGTTATTTGATATTTCAGATTGGATTGATTTGGATATTGGATTGGATCGGATCGGATTATTATATATCGGATAACATGAACAACCCTAATCATCAGTGCATAGAGTAGGTAAGGCACTGGGATCTACTATGATCCGTCTAGGGCAAAGCCTGAAGGGACCAATAAATTCCTAAAGGAATACTAACCCCTGGTGGTTAATTAAGGATCAGGTAACCCAAAACCATATACAACTCAATCATATTTCACTTTAAATGATTAGTGTGTTATTTTCCAAGGATATGTTATCATAGAAGGCCTATGTAACATCTAAGTAACACATCCACATATTCACTCTATTTTAACCATTATTACCCTCTAACCATATGGTGGGATTTCCATTAGCACTTAAGCAATATTAAACCAATCCATTCATGGTAATCCATTTAGGATAAGAATCTATATTACATTATCCTTTTAAATTCGGAATATACTCATTTTGATTTTTCCACTAAAACCTTCCCAAGCACTTATTGAGAATATAATGAACTGTAAACCATTTAATCCATCTAATAGGTTGGTTGATTCATGCCAAGATGTGTATTTCCATCATTAAAGAATCATATAGTAGCATTGGGCATATCCTTAAAACCTATCAAGTCCAAAAGATTAAAAACAACACACCTTGGCTGCACTAGTTGATCGATTTGGCTAAACCAAACCCCAGAGTTCCCTCAAACCAGTCTATCATTTTTGTTAGACTCCAGCTAATTGGTTCTGACAAATTGGTTAATGGGTTTAAGTAGAGAGAAACTAAATTCACCACATACCATCTGGTTGATCGGTTTAGGCCAACTAGTCGATTGTTCTAAAGACCAATCAATTGGTTTAGCTTAACCAGTTGATTGGTTTACTCCCAGAAAACACATATCAGACATTTTACAAGTGATTCACACTCTAAATCTTACTACATCTAAATCATAACATGTTATAGTAAAAATATTAAAAATTAACATGCTCATAAACTTAATCAAGCAAATCAACCCTATTTCCCATAAATCAAGCTATTTTCTCAGAAATCTTAAGTTATTCAACATGCATCATTTAAGAAGCCAAACTCTCATACAGGCATACAAAATTTACATTTTACAGAATGCACCATCTCACTTGCTTATTCATGCCACATTTTAAAGGTAAGAATGACTTACTTGAAGTTTAGCAAAGTTTCCCACTAAAGAGGAAAAAATCAAGCTAGAAGATTTTAAATTTCAACCTTTAAAAATAATAGGTTAAAATTCATAAATCATTAAATAAAGTTTATAAATCAATAACTTGAATTAGGGAAGAAAATAGACTTACCACTTCCAAGAGAAAAATAGAGAACGATTCAGCTGAAAGTAACTCAACTTCTTCCTAAATGTAAATCTAAATCTTTCTTGCTTGGAGATAAAACAAGAGGTAGTTCAAAGTGGATGGAATTTGAATGTAAGCTCAAAGTGGAGAGGAATTAACGCAAGTGCTTGAGGACTCAAGTATTTTGGAGGATGAAAGAAAGGTGAGATGAAGGGGTGATTAGGGTTATTTATAGCCAACAAATCAGGTAAGGAACTAATGAGGTTATGCAATAGATGAAAACCGCTAATTTTACAGTTCAAATATAAGATGAATGGGTAGATTTATCAAGAACATGTTGAATTTTATTTTAGAGCTCAAATGATGATTTTCTAGAGAATGCAGGTCAAACTCATATAGAAAATATTGAACACAAGAAAGGAAATGGAAGATTGGTGTGGGAAGTAAATCTCCCACCCTTTTAGAGAAAGTCTATAAATTGAAATATACTTCTAGAGGTGTGCAATGGAGAGAGAAAAAAGAAGACAAGAGTGAGGTCATCTTCTTCCTCATCTGTCCAAATCGAGCCCTCAAATCTGTTTAAGGCAGCAACTAAAGTTGAATAAATGATCAAAAGGGTTAAGGATTACTCAAGAACAACTTGGAGTTGGATTATGAAAATTTCATTTTGATGTAAGAAATTTTCTAGAAAATTGAGCTTCGAAAAGTACTCAGCCAAACAAATTAGTTGATTGGTTTGGCCAAATCCATTGATTATTGTACACACCAGTCAATCATTTTACCAAACTAGTTGATTGTTTCAATCGAGCAAAACCCTTAGCTGAAATGACATACCAGTCAATCGGTTCACCATACAACTTATTTTATTTAGTTTTCCGAACTTTTCTCAAATTCATTATTACCTCCAACCCAAACTATAGTTACAAATGAAGAAAAAAAATTATCTAATTTTATTCAACACAATAATTTTTCATTTTATAAATATTACAAAAATATGGGGTATTATAATAAGACATAATTTATTATAATTGTCTTAAAAAAATGATGAATTCTTATTACTTATTACATTTAATACCATTTACTTATGAACTCATTCCAACAATTGTTATAGATTATAGTACTTATAATTATGTTCTAGTCAATTGATTTCAAATGTTATAGCCACTAGATATCATGATAATTCATGTAGAAAAATAATATGCAGAACAAAAAAAATAACCAAGGTAAAAATACCATAATGCCCTATGAAACCCTAATTCACTAATAGGTCATTACTTCTCCCTCATGTCTCACTAACTTACCAAATATAGCATAACTTCTTAAAATAACATTGAGATCAACATATAAAAAAAAGGAAAAAAGAGAGGCTAAGCTCCTACATTTCATACATACAATAACAGTGCTACCTCTTATAATGCCTCACGAAACCTAATTTGCCTATAAGACCTAATTTTATATCACATCTCACTAATTTACCAAATTTAGAATAACTTCCTAAAATAATATCGACATCAACATATCCATAAATTAAAGCTAAAATTATACATTTCAAACATAAAATACCGATGATACCTCTTATAATGCCCTATGAAATCCAAATTCACCAATGGGCTATAACTTCACCATCACATTTTACTAATTTACCAAATTTACCTCAACTTTCTAAAATAACATTAAAATCAACATATCCAAAAATCAAGGCTAAACTCTTACGTTTTATACATACAATATCGATGCTATCTCTTAGTTACTATTCCCAAAATCAAGTCATTTATCTTACTATTATACTTAGGTTATCCACAATTGACCCAAAATCTTCATAAATCACACTTATAATATTTTTAACTCAAAAACACTTATATAACCCAAAATTTATAGATTTAACATATAATGACCAAAATACCCATAATTTACCTAAACATTCCAACACTTATTATTATTATAACTTAACCCAACCACATTCAAAACCTACCATCTTATATATTAAACTCTATGGAAAAACCTCAAGGATTAAAATGGTATATTTTCTTTCCACAAAAAACAATTTACCCCTAGAGTTTAAATTCACCATTTACCTATAAAATTCTACAGCTCTTCATAATTCACTAAGATTATACACAAACACCCACACATTAATATCAACCCAAATATATAACTAGCCTTAATTAAAGATAACAAAACAGCTATCAAGGCCCTAGGGCCAAAAATCCCTAAGCCTCTAACACATTCAAACTTTTTAATTTGCAACCCAATTCACCCATGATAATACTCAACATATCTACTCATTTATGCAATTATAAAATAAACAAAATATATCACCATGCTTATGATTTGCAAGGCGTAAACATGTTGAATTTACATAGAAAACATAATGGATCTATTTGGAAATCAAAAAATAGCGGATATTGGATAGAATATTGTATTAGTAGCTAGTTGATAACAAATCTCATTAGTTGATTTGATGAGCTGATATCATTAGTGGTTTATGTAAAATTGTTTGGTAAAATTAGTTGATGCCTATTAGTTGTTAGCTGTTTGAATGTGTGAAATGATATATGAGGACATTCATTCAATTAATTAATATCATAATATTTTTACTTAATAATATAAGTACCTTGCACATGAAATTTATTAGATATAATTATATACATTTTTATAATTAGTCTTTTAGAGCTCCAAAATGTTATTTATCTAAAACTTAATAATAGTTTTTTTAAAGAAAAATTTGAATAATATTTGTGATTGGTTTGTTAAATATTCACCCATATTATTAAAATAATATATTTTTCTCTTTTTTATGTTAAAAAAATTAAGCAATTTTTGTTTGTAGCACTAGGATACCAATTTGATACCATAATAGTGGCTAAGTAATAATTAGAGAATTTGTATCATTAAAAAAGGAGGATACATTAGTAAATTTAATAAAAATACTAAATTGTCCGTAGAAAATGCTGCTACAAATAACATTTTTTCACTCCTCTTAAACCTCTTTTTCTTTGAATTTGCTAATCTTAATAACTATTTTCAAACACTATAATTATTAGATTTACTAGTCAAAACTCTACTTTTGATTCAAATATACTATATGCTCTGGAATTTGCTAATTACCTAATGTAACCAATAACCTCCAAAAGCATGATATCATGGTAGAATGAAGGAAAACGCCACATAAAACAACCTTAATCATGATTTCTAGGAACAAAAATATGCTAACATGGATTACAATAAATTAACACATAGCAACCAACAACTCAAATCTAAATAAGTGAATCCTTACAAAAATACACTCCGATATCTTAGCATAAAATACTCCCAACCTTCTTCTTATACCATTCGATCACCTAAAATAAGAATAGAACAAAATATATTAGCATGAAAATATGCTTATGGAGCGAAGAGGAAATAAGTAAAATGGATGAATTATTCTTATATACTTGGAAACCATCACAACCACTAGGGAATGAGAGGTCAATGTGTTAGAAAGTTAATGGGAAGGAAATAAAGGAGAAGAGAAGTAAGAAAAACCACAAAAATGCATTTGCAACACACGTAGAGCCATTAACGATTAAAAAAAATAAAGTGGGTCAACAAGTTATAAAGGAGGGGAAAAAGAAGAGGGAAGGAACACTATTTTGCAAGGTAAAAAGGGTACCTAGATGGAGTATAACATACAACAAAAAAACACAAAAAGATTTTAGGATGAACACAAAAGATCCAAGTTGTAGGAGAGGTATGATTTGAAAAAAAAAAAAAAGATTGGTTGACAGTAACAACAACACAAGTTAGTTAGAAAGTAAAATTTGGGGCTTATTTGAGGAGCATAAAACCACAAAATAGGTGAGTAATAAGTTGGTAATTGTAGTATGCAATGCAAGATTTAAAATGAGATAAAGAAAAAATATAGAGGATAACCATAAAAAGAGAATGAGATGTGCAAAGTAACAAATAAAAATCTACCAGATGAGGGGGGAGTTTGGACCTAATTTAGTGCATTTTTAGTTCTAAAATGAAACATGCAAGGTTGGGATTTTCTTTATGGTAGATCAAATGCCACCTCCCTTGTGTATATCAAACTTGAATCAAATGGGGGTAGTGGTTCTTGCTTGCAAACTCACAAAAATACAAAGGGAAGGGGGGGGGGTGTAACACCTCTAAACTTTTTACTACTGAAGTTTTTTGTTTTAAGCGGAAGTGTATTATCAAATAGTTGGGTGTTACAGTTATAATTGAAATTAGTCTAGCTTACCATACCATCCTTACATCAATTAAAAGGTAAAGTAATTAGAAAGCAAAACATGATAAAGAGACAATGAGGGAACTTTCTTAAACATTAGATAAAATTTTGGAGGTTTACTTCAATTACAATAACCCAAAATATATAAAGGGATACCATAGATCTAAGAGTCCAAAAAGTTATCCGATTAGAACCAACATCCGAATAATATGACTTTACACCCAAAATCCTGGTACAAAAATCACTCCTCCATATAATAAGCATCAAAGGCTGTAAACTCGTCCACTAGGTCATCATCGACATGCACAAAAGCATCTAGGTCATCTGCTCGTGGAAATGAGTAATACTCATAAAACATATGATAATTATACTATATACTGAGTACGTCGAATCAAGATTACACACAATACATACGATAATATAAATAGTGCTAGGTAAATATTGATTTTGGGTCTCACTATATAGATATATCATATTCCAATCTTTTATTTATGATGAGTTTAGAAATCCCTACTATTCTTAAAATGGTGGAATGGTTTAAAATACCTTTTAGGAACAACACACTTGAGCCACTATTAATGTCCATTGGAATGAACCTAACATCTCTTAGAGCAAAAATGCTCACGAGCCCGTATTCTTAAATCGGTGGAATGGTCTGAAATATCTCTCAAGGACTACACACTTGAGCCACTATTATTATCTGGTGGAATGGACTCAACACCTTGGTCATGACTCACCCAGTCTTTTACTTTAAATGATTAGTATCTTTTTCATTAATAATTTATCTCTTAATCGTATTTTCATTTACGTTGAGTGTGGGGTCCCACTATTGCTAATCCAATGTAAAATACTAATCCATCTCTCAAGGACAACACACCTGAGTCACTATTATTATCTATTGGAATGGACCCATAAAATACCTTTGTTTGACTCACATAATCTTTCACTTTAAATGATTAGTATCTTATTAGAGTTGATTGTATATTTGAAATTATCATGTAGGACATAGAATTGAATAACATAGTTATGACCACATAATTATCTTCAAATGACCATAATACACTTAAGGTAGTTAACATGCTCATATTCTCCCAAAGCCTTATAAATCCCAATGCTAATACATATAAATATTTAATATTCATTTAGTACATATATCCTCCATTATTTACATAAATGTATATCCAACATTATACCGAGATAATACTTCCACAATTTCATTACTCTTAGGATATCATATCATAGAATAACATCAATCATTTAATATGTCCAATATAAAACACATACACATACAAATAAATTCCTAGCTATGATATGTATCCTTACCAACAAGGACGCCATACTCTATGCACATAAATCCTAAATTGCCTCCTCTTCGATCATTAGGATATCACCTACGAAAACAAGATAATACATGATTAGGCTCAAAGATTATAATTGAGGGAAAAGTTAAGGTAAAGGAGGGTAAAAGTGGAAGTAACCTAGGTTAAAGGGAAGCTTGAGTTGAGTGTAAGTGTGGTGAAAGGTATGGTGATGTTCGGGTGTGCTAAAAGAGAAGCACAATTGAGGAATTAGGGTTGCAATAGCATGCGTTAGGTAATGCATGCTCAGGCTGAGAGTTGGGATATCATACTGGTAGGCTATGCAAAGGAAGCACGACCATGCGCATGTAACACACACACAAAGACAAGAAAGAACAGGGGGAGCATGGGTGTGCGTGGTTTGTGTGAGTATACATGGGTGGATTGTGCAAGCATGCACGAGTGTGTGATAAAAGAAAAGGATGGTGGACGACTATGTGAGGGACCTTGTGTGAGTCGTGTGCCTCAAAAAAATGCATCAACGATACGATGGGTGGCCACAATTGATGATGGTGAGGGGGAGTGATGGGGTGGTTGCTTTACCAAGCCATGTCGATGCTTAGTGGTGCATGGTGATGGTGATGGTGGTTCAGGTGATGGAACAAAGCAAGAAGAAGAAGAAGAAAAAGAAGAAGAAGAAGAAGAAGAAAGGTGGTGGCTCGGGAAGGTGATGCTCGATAGAGAAAAATGGGGCAATAAATGAGACAATAAATGAGGGTGGGAGAGAGGAGAAGGTAATATATATGTGTGTATAGGGTGGTATACAAACAAATAATGGCAAGGGAAGGTGATGATGCAGATGGTGATGAGCATGACAGAGGATGAAAATGTACTAGAGGCACGAGGGAGTGGAGAAAAATTCAATGGAATAAGATGGGAGAGGATGGTTGGAGTTGATGGTTTTATGCTGCTAAAGATAAGGAAAACACATGCAAGGCAAGAGAATGGGAAGAAGAAATCGATGTTGAAGGAAGGAAAAGGAAAAAGGGAAAAGGAGAAAGAAAATAAAAAGGGAAAAAGGCTTAAGTTAGGATTTAGATTAAATTTTGATTAGCTAGTAATATTAAGGATATAAATCAATCGAAATGAAAGTTAGGTTAAAAAAATATAAATTATCCAGGTCAAAGATTAGGATTATGTTAAGTTTTGGGATTAAAAAATTAGGGTAAGGTTAAAATAACTTTCTCAATATTAAAATTAGATTAAAGTATTAATTATATAGGATAAGGTTCAACATAAATTTTGGGTATTATAAAGGATAGATTGTAAGAGAGTTGCTAGATTTTGATGAGATTGGATTATGATAAGATTTTTGGTTAATTGTTAGGATCCAAAATTTGAGATTGGAATTACCAACATGTGAGAGTCACATTCTAACTAGAAAATATTAGGGTAGATATTTCATAATATTTAAGATAATTACATAGGTAGAAAGGTTAGAAAATAGAGATTTATTAAGAAAAATAGCAAATAAATCCCCAAAATTATAAAATTTAATAGGAAGGTGCGGATTAATTTTGAAACTCAAATATATATTAATATTGGGTATGGAGTTGTTTTGAAACTCAAAGGGTGGAAAAAAACCAACATATTTGGATAATCCATAGAAATGTGTTTTTCCATAAACGGGCAAAATGATTAATAAGGGTCCAATAGGGTACACATGGATGTAAAATATTTTTAAAAAGTAAAATATCTAAAAATATTTGACTTTTCAATTTGTTTAGAGCTCAAATGGATAAATCAACTGTTGTGGAAAAAAAATTTCTATGAGTTTACAATTTCAAAAGAACATAAGAATTTAAAAGTTTTTGGGACCCTTGCCTAATATTAAAATATTTTTAGAAGTAAGAAATTTTTTTGATGAGCCAAAAGGATCAATAAACATCATAGAACTGAAAATCACATAAATTGTAATTTTTTGCAAACATCAAAACTCTTGTCCTCAAGCGAATAAATCATTAGCTAAAGACTTCAAAATGATGAAGACATAATCATAATGAAATCATCAGCATGGGAATATTTTTATGAATAAGTTAAAAGTTTATAATGATTCAAAATAAAAGAAAATGTGATTGAAGAAATCGTGCAAGAGTGTAATTTTTTGCAAAATAAATTATATAAATGTTGGAAAGTTCAAATTTCATATAAATTATTTGGAAACCATGGTATAAGTTTTTGAAGTGGATTAAGAGCCCAATTATATAGTAATTAGGGTTAAGAAAATTTGAGCTATTACACATATATAATTCAATTGTTAAGATTAATATAAGGATATAAAGATGTATATGCAATTCTATTCTTAAGATCAAATTGAAGGTCCTAAAAATCTATGTACAACTCAATCTAGAAGATTGGATTTATATTCACATTTAATTATATTGTTCATTAAGCCTTTTATTTTATATAATTTATTTTGTTATTATATATTTCTATAAATTAATTTCTTCAAATATAATACTATTTTATAACCTCCATTACTTGAAGTGATTGGAGGGTCACCTAAAATGGCCTAATATTTTTCCTCATACTTGTAGCACAAGAAAAGAAAGCATACAATAGAGTTAGAAACCTGAAGTTCATACTCAATTATCTTGGTCCAAAATTTAAGTTCAACTTCCCATTATGTTATCTATAGGAAAGACTTTTTGATCTAGTAAATAAATCTAAAGGTTCTTAATACCTTAAATACAATTTGATTAATAAAATCCTCAGACTTATTCAATCTACTATATCAATTAATTTAAAGGTTTTGAATACCTTATATATAATTTGATTCATAAAATCATAACAATTTAAAAATTGCTAAGAACTAATGTATAACTTGATCCTAAATATTACATGATTTAGGGGCAATGAGTATCTTAGAAGATAAAATGTTAAAATTCATGTGCATCTTATGAAAAGCTAATATTGAAGATCAATTGGTTTAAATGCATTTATTATCTCAAGTGTGTTGTGATCTAGAATATTGAATCTTTTCATGGTAGTGAAGATCTAATCACATATTTCCTTTTTTCACTTTACATTTATGTACTTTTACTTATGCCATTAAGTTCATGTATTTTTTTTTTGCAGATTATTCTTTTTTAAGATTTTATATAATGTATGTTTGGATTACAAAATAATGAAGTTAGCTTTGTGTAAAATTCACTACCCATGGTATTTATAATACTACACATGTAGTAATAAGAACTTGCCATTACTACATCTCCTTTACCATTCCAGTAAGTCGAGTTATACAATAATCTACTTGAAAGAGTTCAATGGTTGAAGTCAAAGGCTTCCCATTTTATTAATAGCTTTATTTTTAAAGTTTGAATCTTTCTGTCTCATAATTAATCAAATGGTTGAGGGACAAATCCTTCCCTTACATAGACTTGAATATGATCTAGAAAATTTATTTATTCTAATTGAGAACATTTTACACAATATATACAACATTTTTGACCAATTAAAGGTTTCGACAACTTATATCTCATTTCCTGAAGGAATGATCAATATTAAATAATTTTGTAATTTTCCCTAAGTAAGTTTTGATTGAACTTTCTATGGTTTAAGATTAATTGATAGTATACCTATCATCCAAAGTGGATATATGTAAGCCTCAAAGAAAATGAAAAAAGTATACACTTAGAATATGTAAAACTTAAAAGAAAACATCACTACTAAAAAGTTAGTAGATAATAAAAGATTATTTTTATGGCATGAAAAATGAGATCATCTATGTGAATCCACGATAATATAGTCATTAAAGATTCACACAAGCAAAAATTAAGGATCATTAAGTTTTTTTTTTCTTTATGTGTAAGGTGATCTCATATATATCTTGAAAAATTTACATTTAAGTCATCGCATCACAAGCAAACATGAAATCTCGTATATTCTTTATAGAATCAATGAGACATATATTGAATTTATAATTATACCATAGTATATAATGATGCATCATATAAATGGTAACATGTTACATATGACCACTAAGAATCTTGAATATGTATGAGTGACATAAAATTTGTAACATACAAAAAATTTTTATAATAGTAGAAGCACATTATCAAAATAGTCGAGTATTACCTCTGTACTCAATATAAGTCTTGCTTACTATACCATTCTTACATTGAATACAAGGAAAAATAGTTGAGACTTAAAAATGATGAATAGAGACTGATATAATTTCCATAAACATAGATAAAAGTTTGGAGATTAAATCTGAGTATAGTATTAAAATACATCAAAAGGGATCCCATGGAACCAAGAGTTTAAAAAGGTATTTGGGTAAAAGCTAATGGTTGGATAACATAAGGCATAATATGAATCACTCCTCCACACATAAGGCATAATATGCAATAAAATCATCCAAAGGTTCCTCAACGACCCACACAAAAGCATCCGAGTCACCTACTTGTGAAAATGAGCAACACCCATGAGAAAGATGATTGGTACGCTATATATTGAGTAAGGTACCCTCACAATTGAAGTAAGGGTACAAAAGAGAATAAGCATATATGCAAGTTAAAAATGTATTCCATAACTCATTATTAAATGTAAACACAATCCATACTTTTATTTACATTGAGTTTAGAGACCCCACTGTTCTTAATCTTGTAGAATGGTCAGAAGCACCTCTTAGGACATAACACACCTAAGCCACTATTATCGTCTAGTGGAATAGATCCAACATATGCTAGGGCAACATGATCCCAACCACTACTCCTAAATTGGTGGAATGGTCTAAATCATCTTTTAGGACAAAACATACCTGAGCCACTATTATCATCAAGTGGAACGGATACAACATGTCAATCTTAACTCACGTAATCTCCCACTTTAACTAATTAATGTCTTATTTATTAGTAATTATCTAAGAATCATATTATCATTTATGTTGAGTTTAGGGAACCACTATTCTTAATCTGGTAGAATTGACTTATGCCCCTCTCAAGGTAGAATGCTCTTGAGCCACTATTATCGTTTGGTGGAATGAATACACAATATACTTTATCCACTCTTGAGTCAATGTTTATATAAATTAGATTTTATCAAACCCAACTCATAACAATAATTTCTAACATACTAAACATCCTATATGAACCATACATACAACATATAATTTAACTCATTATATTCATACCAAATAGAGCCTAGTTCAATCCTATAAAAGGAAATTACTCACTCATGAATTGAAAGAAATGCAGAAAATAAATGTAAATGACATGCATATTATATATATAATAAGTAACAAAAAATAGAATTAATAGATCAAACCGTATATTGAAGATAAAAAAAAGTTGTTTGTAGGGTTAAGATACACATTTAACTAATCTTGATTGAAGAACAAAAATTTCCTAAGAATTCAAAGTAAATTACGAAGAGTTATTTTTTGCTTAGGAATAATGCAAATAATTGTAGCCTTCGACCTCCCATATGTTGTCCACCTTCTCTCTTTTATATTCCCTTCAATGTTAACACAAAATAAGTGGGAAGAATGTAGGAAAAAAATCATGCGAACATGAAATAGCTGTTGGCTGCACGGACGTGCAAGGCTGTACTGGTTGGCCATGTAGCTTTTCTTCTCTCGGCAAAATGCACATGCATGAATGTGCTAAGGTTGTGTAAGAAATTATGGTGTGATGTGTTTGTTCAATAGTTGCACGGTTGTATAGGGTTACATTGGTTAGCCATGCAACTTTCGTTCTCTCAACATATTGCTGATTAAGAGTCGCACGGCTATGCAGCTGGTTGTGTTACAATTGTGTAGCAACCATTTCTTCCTTATCTTACTTCCTCTACTCCTTTTTTAAGATCTTTAACCTTCTTCACTCCTCAATCCTAACTCCCAAATCAATATTAGTATAAAACTCTAAGAAGATTTAGGATTATGTACATTCTCATCATTACGAGACAAGGGTTTAATAGAGAAGTAGACTTCCTCACTTTAGGTAAGTGTAAATGCTCTATGCTCATGTGTGTTTTTGTTTCTCTTAAAATTCTCTCTACAGATTGTGATCAACCTTAAGCTTGCACATATTCTCATCCTCTGCCACTTAAAGACATTATACAACATACAAATCATAAAGTCTTATTGAAGGTGTAATGAGGCTAAGGTAAAGGGTAGGGAAAGTATAGGATCGTAGTTAAAGGCCCAAAATAAGTGGAGTGACAATAATACAAATATTTTCCAAAATATGAGAATAACAATATATCATCATACTCCAAAATACACTGACTAAGGCCTTCACCATTAATTCATCACTACCCATTGGAATCATAAGATTAATTTGCCCACATCTCAACTTCAACACTTTTATTCTTTTCTTTATCTTCTTTTCTATTTCTCTCTCTCTCTCTCTCTCTCAACCGAAAGAGAGAATAGATCAATAAAGAGGATGAAGCTACATTTTGGCCATTTTCTCAATGCAAAATCTACCAAACACTTATTTATTGCAGCCCCATGCTTATCCTTAGCGTTCTTACATTCAAGTACATTCAAGAGTTATCACTCCATTGTTTTCAAACAAGGGAAAGGTAATAACCCAAAATTATGGCTACCAATGTAGGTTTTTGAATGAAGAATTAGGTTTTAGGCTCAAAGAGTTCTATTAAAGGAAATAAATATTATTTGATAGGTAATTTGGCTAATGTAGCTAAGAAAAGAAAATTTGTGCCTTAATCATCTTAATGCATGCAAAAGTCATATGCGGCCTTAAAGAGAATTCATGAAAGTTATAGTTTCACACATCAGGGGTGAATACACACAATCAAGAATCAGTAAGATTGTACAAATGATGGATATTCTATAAGGCTCAATATCTCACTAGTTCTTTTGCTACTGACTCTAATTCCTATGTCTCAGTCTAGATGGGTAAATCAACGAAGATGAAACTCTAGAGTGCTAAAGTAATAAGTGGTTTGAGAGTCTATCAGTCAGAGAGTTCACGTTGAAAATATTTCAAAACCTTTTTTTTATACTTACTCACAATTTATAGGTCTCACTAGTGTATGATCAAACTATGTAGAGAACTTTATTAAATTTCATCATTAACTTATCATTTCCCCAATTGTTTTATTTATGAAAAGGAACACCAAAAAAAAACAAACAAACAAAGAGAAAAAGAGCAAAGAGCAAAGGGAAGAAATTAAGAAAAATAAAAACACACCAAGCGAATGGGAAAAGAAAGAAAAGCATTGAAAAGGGTAAGTGATGAGTTGGGAAGAATCCTCCCATACTTAAATAATACATTATCCTCAATGTGTGGGAAAAAAAGGGGGAAAGGGAAAGAAGTGCAATCTCACTTTGGGGCCTATGCGGCTTGGAAATCATGTGCAAGATGTCATTGATACATTTATTGTATCATGGTATTCATTTGATCTATGGGAGCGACATAATCCCTAATACTTGTGATTTGGGCTTCTAACATATTGAAGTCTTCATTGATACATTGAAATTTGGAATCATAAGATGTCCCACAAGAAGAGGGACCCAAATTTTCATCAAAGTATGGGGGTGGTGGAAGAGGAAGCACTGATGAAGCAGGTGCTTCATCGATGGTGTCAGGCTACTCTTCCTAAGTGGGGAACATGTTGACCAAGGCGAGATGTAGTTGGTGAAGGTAGAAAATTGACATTTTCGTTACCAATTAGAGTGGTGAAATCTCTATTAGGTAACGGATACCACACCTCTTATTGTAGTAAAATCGGTATTATAGCCCATCTTGCACAATGAGTGTCATATCTGTGCAAGTCGTTAACCCTAGATACATCTTTGGGAGGTCAACTGGTATACGCTCGATGCCATATCCAAGATGTTAGGCAATGTACATTATAATTCCTCCAATAATGATATCACCAGTGATGTTAGTACTAACATTACTTAGGTGATCCGGTAGATAATACCCTCCATCAAGGGCAACATCTTGGAACATACAATGGAGAGTCTATAGCTCTAGCTTATGTATATTCCCTTAGCCTTTTCCCCTTCCAAAATGTGTCCCAACCAATAATCGTTGGATGTACCTCAGTGCAGGGTTATAGATCAAACAGGCCTTAGTGTGATGTCCATTGTAAGGCTGAGTAATACATCCCCATTATGGCAAAGATATTCAAGCAAAAAATGCCCGAGGATCCTATAATTGGTGATCCTTAGGGCAAAGTCTTTGCCCTGCGGTAGGAAATGGATTAGTGTAGAGAAGTGTGTTAAAGACATAGCATGAGACTCATTGAAGATTCTAAAGGACATAGATTCCCTAATCCATTTAAAAGTGAACAAATTAAGGGACTCAAGGGTGAGTCCTTTTCTTGTATGATTGGCATATGCAAAGAAGCAGGAGAGATTACCTTTAGTAATCAAATACTCAACATCATCTTTAATCACTAAATTCTAAAGAAATGTCTAATTGACATATTGAGTGGATGTTATGTTCTAGAATCTATGTCATCGTAGTGCTCTCGATGAACAGAACAAACAAATATGATGCTACAGGGATTGGACGGTTAGGTATTTGATGATCTACCTCTTTCTCAAGATTGTTTTTGTGTTTGTCGTGATGATTCCCCTTCGGTTCCCATTGTAGTTATTTTAGTGAACTTCTTAGATGCCATGTATGAACAAAAATTGTAGATCTGGAACTAAAATACCAAAAATCAAGAGTTATACAATAAATATTGGTAATATAAATTCCAAATCTTCTAATAAGATACATAAAATAAAATTAAGCCAAGAAATTAGAGGGAAAATAAGAATCAAACTATAATTAAGTCTAAATCTTGATTTGCACAATGGATTTGCAAGGTGTGCAGTGGTGGTGCTTGGATTATGTTGTGGTGGTGTAATGGTGGTCATGCATGGGTTGTGAGGTGGATTTGTGTAGTGGTGGTTGTACATGGGCCATGCGGTGGATTTTTGTAGTCGTGGTGTTGTGGTGGTCATGCATAGGTCATGCGGTAGATTTGTGTAGTGGTGGTGATGTGGTGGTCGTGCATAGGGTGGATTAGTAGGGTGTGCAGTGGTGGTGCTCAAATTATGCAGTGGTGGTCGTATATAGGTTGTGTGGTGGATTTGTCCAATGGTGTTGTTGTTGAGGGTGCGGTAGACGACTTGGTGGAGGTTATGATAAAGGGTTTGTAGGAGAGGGTTACCCATATAGGATTAGAAGTGTCAAAGGTGAGGAGGTAATGGAGGCAGAAGAGGGAAGCATAGGGTAAAATTCAGGCATTCCAAGTATACATGGGGTGTTTCACACGACCGTGCACTTAATCAGCTCTCACAAATTATTGGTTTGGAGAATTATGGGCTTGCTAGTCCAGTATGGCCAGACCATGTGCAAATTTGGTTCTCATAGATTTAAGAAGATTATCTCACGATCGTGCGATGGATTGTGCCTTGGTTGTGCAATGCTCTGGCTCTCAAGATTCTGTTCCCAAGGGTTGCATGGTCGTGTGCTAGGTCGTGCTTTGGCTGTGCAACCTTCATTTTAGCTTAATTGTAGCCTATTTTGCCATAGATTTGATTCTTCATCCCTAATATGCTCCTCAATTTTTATCGTATTAGGACTTACCAAAACATTAAAAACAAAGCAGAAAGCTAAAAGAGAACACAAAAAAGAACAATAATTACATAAAAACATGGGTTGCCTCCCATAGAGCGCTTGTTTAGGGTCCTTAGCTTGACTGTGTTTTCCTCAACTTAAAGATGGATCTAGAAGAGTGAGCATGCTCAATTTTTCTACCAGAGATCCAGTAATGTAAGGCTTCAATCATTGACCGTTGACCTTGAAAATGCCTATTGTAATACCCCCAAAATTTACTACTGAAAAATTTCGTTTAATGAAAATGTTTAGCAGAAGCGAAATAACAAAATGTAATTTATGGGAATATTGCCGCCACACTTAGAACTAGACCAGTTTACTTCTACCGTTCTAGTACCAAGTGCTAAGGCTGAATACAATTAACATCAAACACATGTCAATAATTAAAACGAGCATTTATAAAAGGAATAAACTGCTAACCATACATAAATCAGAGTGCGATAACTAAAAGAGGTACAACCCAAAAGTAAGAATTTAAAGTTCCAAACGACAGAAAACATCATACAATAGAATAAAACTAAATCATAACAATACAGGAAAAAAAAACGGAAGATAGACTCTGGCCATGTCACTCTCAATCCCCAAGCTAGGTCTAGGCTCAATTCTCAACCTCGCACGATGCCTCGTAAGTGTCGTAGGCATCGAAGGTAGAATCATCGACCTACACCAAGTCAGAAGGGCCTTTTGCTCATGGGAATGATCAGCACCCATGAAACGGGTGGTCAGTATGCTATGTACTGAGCAAGGTAACCGTGCACTAGGGCCAAACGTATAAGGCACATGACACAATCATTATCATATAGGCAACATACAATAATACAGATAATGAGGCCGGGTTACATTCCAGATAAACTTGTTCTTTAGTTCTCTTACCAATATACTCATTTCACACATACTCTTTATTAGTCCATGCGAGTGCGGGAACCCCACTATTATAGCCGGTGGACCGGAATACATACAGGGCAGAACGCTTTTAACCACTATTCTTTGCCGGTGGATTGGTCTCCAAGGTAAAACGCTCCTGGGCACTATTATTTGCCGGTGGACCGATCTGACCCCAACTCACATGGTGTTTCACTGTAAGTACTTAGTATATTTCCTAGGTCTTAGATTCATTACGTTTGGTTTGTTGAGCACGGAATCCCCCACTATTATAGCCGGTGGACTGGAAATCATGCAGGGAAAAACGCTCTTGGCCACTATTATTCGGTGGTGGATCGATCTCCAAGGCACCCCAGCTCCTGGCCACTATTATTTGTCGATAGACCGGTATGGGCTCAGCTCAACAATCTTCCTCTTTAAATGATTAGTGTCTTATTCGATAATTTTTCACCCTTGACATGCATGCCACCAATCTTCTACTTCTATGCTCCCAAGAGGGGCCCATCCCATATTTTGAGACTCCATCACCTCCTAACTGCCCTAACATCCCTTCCTTATTCCACTACTCATACTAGAAGCCCAATTCCGAGGTGTTTGGGTCAAGGCCCACTACCTCATACCAATAAGCCCATTCATAGTCCTCCTTAGGGTTTTCTCTAGAAACCCTAATTTGGGCCTATGTGGCCCATTCTCCTCTGCCTCACACAACCCAACTATTTTAACACCCCACACGTCATGACCCTTAGATTCAACCCTCACTTCATACCTCACTCATCCTCATTTATTTATTTATTATTATTATTATTTCCTTTTTCTTTGTCCACCTTCCCAAATTAGGGTTTCCTCCCAAACCTTGGCTTGGTCTCCTATGCACTCTTATACTATCCCACGTACTATTTTTCAGCCGAAGCCTCCAGTCACCCAAACAACTCTTCCATTACCTTCCTCACCCCCAAGGTAACTTTCCATATGTTCGCCCCCATGTGGACTCTAACCATCTCATACAAACCCTCGATATTTTTCATGCAAAACCCTAAAATTCCCATGTAAACCCTAGTTTCTCCCATGCAACCCTTAGATTCTCCCACTCTTTCATTTTTTTTAAGTCTCCTTTTATTCACCCACTCATGGATCATGGATTATTTAGGTCATTCCTACCTACATTAGCCAACTTACTTCCCCTTGGTTATCTTACTTTCCCATTTTTCTTTTTCATGCTTCCATCCCACATTACCACATTAAATATCCTAGCATGTATATCCTAAAGGGACGCATCACATCATGTCACAACTTGCAACATATCCCTATTAGCACATACCAGAAGAAAGCACAATAACATACCTCCATTTCAAGTTGCACTACACATAAAACAGTTAAGATAATAGAAAAAGGTACACAACATATAATTATACGTGATATCCAAGGCATGTAAGACACATAGCACACATAAGGCCTTAGCTACATCCTTACCTAAAATGATGCGGGGCTTGGAGCACACTCCTACGCCTCCTTAAGGTTTTAGTTTGATTCACCTATAAGAGGAAAATACCATGGGTTAATCTCCCTCTTACCAAAATTACCATCATTTCCTATCTTACTCCTATTATGGTCTACTATTAGGGCTAATAATGATAATAGTAGTTTTATAATTAAAAGTAGGGATATTATTCTTAAAATAATTAATCATGTCGCTACTAACCAAAGTAAGTCTCAGTGATATCCGTAGTATTAAAAGTAATAGTTTCAATATTACTAATAATAATATTACCAATAGTTTTAGTAAAAATACTAATATCGACCTAAACTCTAGTAATAATAATAACAGTGATGTAAATAATACAAATGTAGTGACCATAATGATACTTATATTGATAATGCTAGTAGTAGTAGTAGTAGTAATAATAATAATAATAATAATGCTAATAATAATAATAATAATAATAATAATAATAATAATAATAATAATAATAGTAATAGTAATAGTAATAATAGTTTCAATCTTGAGAATAATACTAATAAAGGTTCTAGAAATTATAATAGTAGTAGCCCTAGGTGATAATATGATCAAGTATAATAGCATAATAATAATAATAACAATAATAATGATGATGATGATGATGATGATGATAGAAATGATAATAATAATAATAATAATAATAATAGTATTAATGATAATAATAAGCATAATAAGGATAATAATCGAAAAGGGTAATAGTGCTATAAGGGTCCCAACATTTACATTAATAATAAAGGTAATAATGGCCAAAGTTAGTATTAATAGTATTAGTAAGAAAATAATGATGATAATAATGATAAGGATAATTATAATAATACTAAAGTTGTAGCCTTTTAAATAATAATACCATTAGTTAGAAATATTTCTAAAATTAGGTCATATGATAAGAGTGATAACATAATAATAATAATAATAATAATAATAATAATAATAATAATAATAATAATAATACTATTAATATTAAAAATTATTAACACTTATATAAAAAAAATTTTAAGGGTTGGATAAATTAGAATACCACCTAGGCTTGGTGGTAGAGCCGGCGACAGTGCGCTGCGGCAGCGGCGACAATGGTGGAGGAGGAAGAGAGGTGGAGAGATGGGGATATAGGCTATAGGAGAGGGAAGCAAGGAGAGATGGAGGTATGGGGAGGTAGATTAAGGTCCCTTGGTTTTTTTGGAGGGTAGAGGTGGTGTTATTGGTGGCGAACGGTGGCGCAAAGGGCGGAGGGAGGTCAAAGTGGGTTGTTAGGGAGGGTGACTTAGCATGGCCGGGGTGGCTCGTGTAGGGTAAGGCAAGGAAGGAGGGAGGCACAGTTCTATAGAGGGCGGTGCATGGAAGGATTTGGTGGGTGGCATGAGGGGTGGTGATGGCCAATGGCGGAGGAACGATGGTCTATTTGGGCGGTGGCGTGAGGTTGGGTTTTCTGGGATGCAAAAATCAAAACCCAATTATGGCTGCCTATGGGTGTATATATAGGTCGATTAGAGGGGAAAATGATATAGGGGAGCAGGAAAATAGGGGACAAGGGGTATGGGTGCACCGATCGACGATGGTAGGCCGGCGCAGGTCTACCATTGTAGGCGATGTTTGACAGGGAGAAGGGATGGGCACACATAAGAGAGGAAATGGCTGGCTAGGTCGAAATGACAGGGAAGTCAATAGGGAAGAGAGGGGAGGAATGGCTGGTCAAGTGCTGTGGTCGATGACGGAAATTTTGGTGCCGATTGGGGAGTTGCAGGCGTGCATTGGGGAAGAAGAAGAAGAAGAAGAAGAAAGTGGGTTGGACCGGCTGTCCAGGAGAAAAGAAAGAAAGGAAACAGGGAACCGGATCGGCTGGGAAAAAAGAAGAAGGAAGGGGCGGCACGCGGGCCTAGGCCGCGCAGGAGGAAGGAGGGGATTGGGCCGAAGGTGGGTTGGCCCAGGTCGGGGAAAGGAGAAGAGAAAAGAAGAAGGAAGAGAAGAAAAAGGAAAGAAAAAAAAAGAAGAGAGGGGAAAAAAGAGAAAGGGAAAAATGAAAAAAAAAAGAAAATAGGTGGGTTGGGGTTAATTAAAATATTTTAGGTATTTTGGGATATTACAAAAATATTAATATTAAAATAATAATTAAATTATCTTTTTAATTTAATTTGGGATTTTTGAAAGATTTTTCCTAAATTCCATTTTAATTGGCAAAATACTCAAAATTTTCCTAATTAAATTATTTATTATTTTCTCCTAGATTTTCCTTAATTAATTCCCTCTTATTTTAATATAAATAATTTATTTAATTAATTTCCCTAATAAATCCTTATTTTTCTATAATTTTCTAAATTAGGGTGTTGGGGTATTTCACCTGTGGACTCGCTCCAAATATCAATAGCCCCAAATGGTTATACCTTTTGAACATATAATGGCCCTGACCATCTAGAACAAAGCTATCCCCCAAAAAAGCTTGAGGCATGAGTTGAAGTGGAGCACCAAATCTCCTTCCTGAAATTCCCTTCAGATAATATGCCTATCATGCCACTTCTTGGTTCTTTCCTTGTATATTTGTGCACTATCATAGGTATCCAATCATATCTCATCAAGCTTATTAAGTTGGAACTTTCTCCTTTCTCTAGTGGGTTTCAAATCATAATTAATTGCCTTTATCACCCAAAATGTCTTGTACTCAACTGCAATAGGAAAATGACAAGGTTGTCCATATCCCAATCAAAAGTTGTCATTCCAATTGGTGTCGTAGTTCGGTAGGCCCATAAATCATCATTAAACCTATCGACCAATATTTTCATGTGCAAGCCACTATTTTATCAAGGATCCCCTTTATCTCACCATTGGTGATTTCTACTTGTCCACTCATTTGGGGATGATACAGTGTGACCATTTTATGAGTAACACCACATTTCTTCAGAAGTGTGCTGAGAAGTCAATTGGTGAATTGCAAACCACTGTCACTAATAACTGCCCTTGGAATACCAAACCTTGGAAATATAATCTTTTGGAATAGCCGAACCACAACCTTTGCATCCTTGGTGGGAGATACCACTACCTCTACCCATTTAAAGACATAATCCATAACAATTAGAATAAACTTATTGCTGTAAGAGGATGGAAATGGTCCCATGAAGTCAATTCCTCAAACATCAAATAACTCAACATCAAAGATGTTATTAAGAGGCATTTTTTTTCTTCTCGATATGTTATCAATCCTTTAGCATCAGTCACATGAAGTAACATATTGTCGAACATCCTTGAAAAGGTTGGGCCAATATAAACCAGCTTAGATAACATTTGAGGTTGTTTTAGAAGTGCTAGGGTGACCCCCCATACGGTGAAGAACGATAATGAACAATGACACTTACAACTTCCTCTTCAGGTAGATATCTTCTGTAGAACTCATCTGCACATTTCTTTTAAAGATAAGGATCATCCCAATAATAATACTTGACACCTGAGAGGAACTTATTATTTTGTTGATAGGACAAGTCTAGTGGCAGTACCCCACATGCCTTATAATTGACAAAATTTACAAACCATGGGGTGGATAAGCTGGTGATAGCCAAAAGGTTATTATCTGGAAATGAATCATCGAAGGAAAAATCATTCTCTTCACCTCCATCCATGTCTTGCCTTACTCTAGAGAGATGATTAGCTACTACATTCTCTATCCCCTTCTTATCTTGAATTTTGAGGTCAAACTCTTAGAGTAGAAGGATCCACCTTATCAAACGTGGCTTTGTGTCCTTCTTGGTTAACAAATACTTGAGGGCCCCATTGTCCATGAAAATGATAATCTTTGATCCTACTAAGTATGATCAAAATTTATCCAATACAAACACCACGACCAAGATCTCTTTCTCGGTTGAAGCATAGTTAACTTGGGTACCATCAAAGGTTAAACTTGCATATACCTTCCATCTTTTCTCTGCCCCAAAGACTGTTCCCACTGCATAAGCACTTGCATTATTGGGGTGGTTGTTAATACCTATTTTAACTTGTTGAAAGCATCCAAACACAGTTAGTTAAAATCAAAAGGCACATCTTTGATAAGCAATTGAGTTAAAGGTTCAACAGTTTTTGAAAAATCCTTAATGAACCGTCGATAGAAATCGACATGTCCCGAGAATCTTCAAACACCTCAAATAGAGGTTGAGGGTGACATCTTTTCAATAATGTCAATCTTTACCTTATTTACCGCAATGCCCTAACTAGAGACTAGGTGACTAAGAATAATGTCTTCTTGTACCATAAAATGACACTTTTTTCAATTGAGAACAAGATTCACTTCCTTACACTTTTCTAATACCCTAGAAATATTTCTCAAACAATTTTCAAAATTAGTACCATAAAACAAAAAATTATCAATAAAAACTTCCATTATGTCTTCAATAAAGTCAAAAAAGATAGGCATCATGCATCATTAAAAGATGGAAGAAGCATTACATAGGTTAAATGGCATCCTTCGATAAGCAATGGTGCCATAGGGACATGTAAATGTAGTCTTCTCCTAATCGACTGGGTGAATGGGGATTTAGAAAAATCCTGAATACCCATATAAACAACAAAAATAAGAATGTCGAGCCAACCTTTATAAAAACTAATCGATAAATGGTAGGGCAAAATGATCCTTACAAGTGGCCTTATTTAATTGATCGGTTTAGTATAGTGGTATGTGTTTCCACCTATCACATAGGTAACCTAGGTTCGATCCTTGACAATAGTGCTAAAAACTTGATGGTTGCTAATCCTCAAGCATATGGCTCCATTGTAGTATGTCAATGTTGTATCTATAGGGACTTCATGATTGATTAATAATTTTTATTATTTTAGCTATCTAGATCGTTATAAAGTGAGAAAATGGAAGTAAATAATAAAATGACTAACAAATTGTAGATTCTATAATGATAGAAGTAAAGCTTAGGATTGAACTTCCGTCTCATTTTCGGTATTCGAAAAAGATTTAACAATATATTGTAATATAGTTCCAAATTATTGTGAAAAATCTATCTAATGTGATTCACTAGCTTCTTTCAAGGTCTAAGAATGTACCTAATCTAATTCATTAACTACTTTTGTGACTAATAAATTAGATTAAATCCATTTAATACCACCGATTGAATAGCCCCTAAGAATCAAACATCTACTTTCATGATCATTTGAATTAATGTTCGTATATTAAGTTTTGACATTGATTTTATGTTTTCAGTTGTAAATGTCTATATAAATCAGATTTTATCAAACCCGACTCATAACAATAATTTCTAACATATGAAACAACTTATATGAACCATACATACAACATATAATTTAACTCATTATATTCATACCAAATTGAGGCTAACTCAATCCTAGAAAAGGAAATTACTCACTTATGAGTTGAAAGAAATGTTGAAAAAAAATGTAAATGACATGCATAATGCAGATATAATAAATAACGGGAAAAAGAATGAATAGATCAAACTATAGATTGAAGATAAAAATAAGTTGCCTGTAGAATTAAGATACACACTTGATTAATCATGATTGAAGAACAAAACTTGCATAAGAATTCAAAGTAGATTACAAGGAGTTATTTTTTGCTTAGGAATAATGTAGAGAATTTTAGCCTTCAAGCTCCCGTATGTCATCCACCTTCTCTTTTTTATATTCCTATCAATGTCAATGTGGTGAGGTTGTGCTGAGGCTGTGCAAGGAATTGTGTTGGGGCATGTTTTTTCAATAGTTATACAACTATATAAGGTTGCATTGGTTGGCCATGAAACATTCGTTTTCTCCACATATTGATGATTAAGAGTTGCATGATTGTGCAGCTGGTTGTGCTGCAATTGTGCAACACCCATTTCTTTGCCCTCTTGCTTCCTTTACTCCTATTTTCAACTCTTTAACCTTCTTCACTCCTCTAAAGACATGTGAGGTTGATTATCTTTATTCAATGACTTCCATATTTGATTATTTTCTTAGTTCCATGCATCACTTCCTTAGTTTTTTATGTTTATATAAAATTTTTTGAAAATAATTATCAAGAAAGCAGTAAAACAAACAAGATGCCAAACAAGATTACATAAATGAATGAAAAGCAAGGTAAAAATATAGAAAATATTCAGTTTATTAGTGTGTTACTCAACCATCATTTAATCACATTACTTATGAAATAATTGATCACACCCTTAAAAACTTATTATGCCATGATTAGTTCCCATATTATCATCAAATGACCATAATGCCCTTACAATGGCTAAGATACTCATATTTTCCCAAAGTCCTTATGAGTCCCAATATTAATAAATTTTAACCTCCAAAATTTATATTATCATAAAATACGTAACCCCAATTATATATAGGTACTAGGTATCTATATTCATACCACCTAATGATATATATATAAATTTATGCTTTTACATTCTTTTCACTTTCAAGATATCTTATAATAGCATTATTAGAACAACATTATCCATATAGCATTACCAAATAGGATATCACATAAAAATATACATTGCATATACAAGCCCTAACTACGACAGGTATCATTACAAAAGAGGATATCAGTCTCTAAGAAAGTAAGCCTAACCCACCTCTTCTAAGATTACAAAAAAAAAATCACCTACAACATAATAATAGAAAAATTAGAACTTAGGTTGAAATTCCCCAAAAATTCTAGTTTTATTACTTATTATTAAATAAGATTTTATTATGAAAATTAATTAAGTAAGTTATCTTTATTAAAATAAAAAGGAAATTTATTAGGGTGAATCAAGAAGAAATTTATAAATATTTTAATTAGGAGAAATTTGGGTATTTTAGCTAATTAAATATTTTATTTTAGAAATTAATAAAATAAATTATTTTATTTAAAGTAAGAAGGATAAAATATTTTCAAATTAATATTAATTTTATATATAATTTAATTGAAGAAAATTAGAGTGATTTACTAATTGAAATGGAATTTATGAAAAATATTTTAACATTCCTAATTTAGCTTAAAAAGAGATTTAAATATTAATTTCTTTAAATATTATTATTTTTTTAAATGTCCCCAATATTTTAATTAATCTAAATACCCAATCTAATTATTTTTCCTTTTTCCCTTTTTCTTTCGTCCCTTTTCCTTTCTTTTTCTTCCTTTTCTTCCATTTTCTTTTTCCTCTCCTTTTCCCCCGATTGGGCCTGCCTTCCCGCGACCCAATCTTTCTTCTCTTTTCCTTCGGCCGGCCTAGCCCGCGCAGCCGTTCCCCTTCTCCTGCCGGTCCCAATGCTGCGTTTTAATTGTTTAAACCATCGCAACGTGTCATGACCGGCCTTTCTTCCACCCATTCTCTTCCCCTTGACGCACACTCTAATTTGAACCACCCCACTTCTCTTTTCTTTCCCACGTTTGCCCCCAATTTCCCTCACTGAGGTCGGGCAAAATTTAAAATTTGTGACACCCGATCAACACCATAACCGTCCCATTTCTCATCGGCTTTGACCTCCTAGTAACCTCCAGAACTCGAGCCTACCGTCCACCACTATAAATACCCCTTGTATGGCCTGGTTTCGAGATTTTTTCCCCTGAAACCCTAAGTTTAAGTCTGCCCACCGCCACCACTTTAGATGTACTTTCCTCCGCCGTTAGCCAACATCACCACCATCTCTGCCTCCCAAACTCTTCCCTACAATGCCTTCTAGCTAACTAAACCATTCACATCATTCGATTCTCCTCGCACGGGCCTCCATAACCGTGCAAAGTTTGCTAGCCCTCTTGCCAGAATTTTTACCTCAAAACCTTAAACCACCATCCACCACTACATCCGCCACTTCTGCCACCCTCTAAACCACTCAAAATCTCCTACTGATTCTCCTCCACTGACCCATAAACTTATTTTATTTTTCTCCTTCCCCCTTCCCTCTTTTTCTTCATTTTCACCCCTCTTAGATCATTTTTCCGGCCACCTCTAGGCACCACCGCCGGTGCCACCCATCCCCGCCAACTCAAGGTGAAACCCTAGACCTTTTCAACACTTCCTTTCGATTTATGGAGAATTATTCTGCTTATATCCTAATTTTTAATGTTAATTCGATTTTAATTATTATAATTATAATTATTATTATTATGGTTATCAACTATAACCTAATTACTAAATTTTTTTGACAGGTTTGGGAGTATTCTTGAGTTAGATAAATTATTATTCTCGAATTTTAGTTATTTAATATAATTATTACATGTTTACTATTATTATTAATAATATTAATAATATTATTAATATTATTATTAATAGTATAATTATTTATTTAATATTGTAATTATTTCAGGGAGTCGAAACCTAAAATTCTAATTAGGTCTCGCACCCTTGCATTTTATTATTATTATTAGCATTATTTTCTATTATTATGGTTATTATTTTTACTAATTTAATATTCTTATGAGTATATATATTATTAACACTATTATTATTATCACTGAATAGTAACTTTATTATTTGGACAGGCTCAAAAGCCCACTTTATGATTTTAAGATTTATATTATTATTATTATTATTATTATTATTATTATTATTATTATTTTACTAATGTTAGTATTATTAACAATATTTTATTTTAGTAAGATTATCATCATCATTATTATTATCTTTACCAATATCATTTTGGGTGAAGGGTAGAAACCCTTATACCACCATTCATTTAAACTACAATAGTATTTTATTAGTAGGTTAGTAGTATTTTGTATAATCAATTATATTATAATATTATTTTAATTAAAAACCAGATATTAGGATAAGTTAGTGAATAATAATAATTTTAGGAGGGATTCTAATTTTAGCTTTTCCCTCATAATAGGTAAAACCAGTCAAAGCCCTAAGGAGGCGTAGGAGTGTGCTCCAAGACCGGTGTCATTTTAGGTAAGGGTGTTACTAAGGTCATTTGTGTTTTTATATGCATTATGTGCTTCATATGCCATGTATTCTATGATTATCATTATTAATTATTTCATATGTGTTATAAAGTGGAGTTGAAGTATGCTGGTATGAATAAATTGTGGCATGAGAATTATGTGTATATTTATGTTATTATTATTGTATGATGTGGCCTTAAGACATGCATGTTAGGATTGTAAAATAATGATGGGGAGTGTAACAATGTGATGTTAAGAATTTTCATTAAATGGTATGGGTTAGAGTTTTGCATGAAATGACATGGTGTTAGGGTTTTTTTAGGAAATGGTATGGTGTTAGGGTTTTACATGAAATGGTATGGTGTTGGGGTTTACATGAAATTGCACGTGTTAGGGTTTGCATAGGAGCTAGAGTTTGCGTAGAAGTGTGGTTTACGTGGGGTTAGGGTTGCATGGAGTAAGGTTGCATGGGAGTTAGGGTTTGCATGGAAGTGTGGTCTATGTGAAGCTAGGGTTTGCATGGAAGCATGTCTACATGAAGTTAGGGTTTGCATGTGGATTAGGGTTTGCATGGAAGCATGTTTACATGAAGCTAGGGTTTGCATGGGAGCTAGGGTTTTCATGGAAGTGGGGTTTACGTGGAGTTAGGGTTTGCATGGAAGTGTGGTTTACGTGGAGTTAGGATTTGCATGGGAATGTGGTTTACGTGGAGTTAGGGTTTGCATGGGAGCTAAGGTTGAATGGAGTTAGTCATGCATGTCTGGGCAAATGTTTATGAATAAAATATTTAAGACATTAATTACTTAAAGTGGAAGATATTGAGACGGGACCAGCCGATCCACCGGTCAGGAATAGTGGTTAGGGTTTTACCCTATATGTGATTGATCCACCGGTTATAATAGTGGTTAGGACATGAGGTCTTATATGTAACCGGCCCACCAATTATAATAGTGGGGGATCCCGAGCTCAATAAAGACAAACCAGAGTTGTCAATGCTATTAAAAGATACTAATTACTTACAGTGGAATACCATACCAGTAGGAACCAAGCCGATCCACCGGTTAGGAATAGTGGTTAGGGTTTTACCCTATATGTGATTGATCCACCGGCAATAATAGTGGTTAGGGCATGATGCTCTATGTGTGACCGGCCCACCGATTATAATAGTGGGGTGTTCCTGTACTCGCATGGATTGATAAAAAGGGCATAATGTGAATCGACTTCTGATAAAAGGATGATTAAATAATTAATCTGGATCTTTTGGGCCTCATGTGTGGACTTATTGATTATAAATTATGGATTTCATTTTATGCTTCTATGTATTATATGTGTGGGTTTGTAAATGTATGTTGATCATTATCTTGCATGAATTAATGTGTTATATGCCTGCCTTAGTACTCGGTTACCTTACTTAGTACGTAGTGTACTGATCACCCATTTCATGGGTGCTGCTCATTCCCACGAGCAGAAGGCCCTTTCTGACTTTGTACAGGTGGCCGAGACATCAGTCGGGGCTGTGGGTTGAGCTTGTTTTGGCTCAAGGTTCGAGAGTTGTGGCCATATTTTTATGCTATGTATTTCCTTTTTATTAGTTCCTTCGTATCAGATTTATCCATTTGGATCTATTGCCTTGTATTGATTATTTCAAATGATTATTTTATCGGTTGTAAGTTTAGTTCCCTTTTGAAATGAATTATAATTCTTCACGCGTACTCTGATTTCTTTGTTATGATCTTTTCATTCATTTTGTGAACTCTTTATTTGAGTTTAATAGTAATCTCTTTTTAGCCTTAGCACTTGGTACTGAAACGGTCGGAGAGAACCGGTTTGGTACTAAGTGCGGCGTTAACATCCCCAGAATTCACGAGTTTTAATTTAAAAGTATTGTGTTTTAAAAAAATAGTGAATTTTGGGGTGTTACATAGGTATACACCCTAGGGATTAGGTAAGGCGAAGGAGGGTCAGATGGGGATAACCAAAGCACAAGGTGAGAAGAAAAGGAACGCACAAGCTATGTGTGAAACCATTTGTGGCTCATGTGAGAAAGGCACAATTGTGGCTTAAGGGGGTGCATGGTTTTGTGCCTAAATGAAAATAAAATAGAGCACAATGGGGAGAGGGAAAATAAATAGTGTGGGGTGGAAATGGTAGGGTGACGATAAGGGGAAATGATAAGGTGGTAGTAGTGGTTGGTTCTCAAGTGAAATCACGGTGCTTGGTGTTTGTTGGTGGTGAATGACACCGACTAATGGAGAAAGAAAGGGAGGATGAGGAGGGTATTTGGGGCAGTGATGCTAGACAGAAATGAAGGGAGCAAGGGAGTTAGTTGAGGCAATAAATGAGGCAAACATTGATTTGGAGGGGTATGTATGTGTATGTGTGTGTGTGTGTGTATTTATGTATGTATACAGTGTGTAAGGTGAGGAGCAACAGAGAAGGAGTGAAGGGCGCATGGTGCACATGATTGGGGAAGGTTTGACACAACTTTCAACTAAACATATCCCATGATTTGAGGGAGGGGAAGGTTGAATCATACTTTGGTGATTTGTAGGGGAAAAGGCTAAGAAAAAGCAAGGCATAAAAGAAGGAAGAAAAAGGGAAAAAGGTAAAATGAGATAAGTTTGGGATTATGGTTAGGTTTAGGTTAAAATTTATAATTACTAAAATTAGGTAAGATTAATATATTGATCATCTAGGCTTAAGATTATGTTAAAATATAAATTATTCGAAATAAATATTGGGATTTGGTTAATATATTAATTACTCAAGATTAATATTAGATACATTTTCTTGGTATTGAATAATTAATAAGTGAAAAATCATCCGATTTGGATAAAATTGATCTATCATTTCTTTTAGTAGAAAGAAAATTGACTCAGTAGAGTCATTGAATATGTAGTCAAATAATAGACCCTTGTTAGTAGGGTCTAAAAGTGATATGTAAATATGTATGCAAAGGCTCTTTTTTTTTGTACGAATTGCATATCACATTATCCCATAAAATCAAGTATCTTAAAATAAACCTAATATTAATACCTAATATTAATCTTTAGTTTGGAAATATCATATATGTGTCCATACTCCTCCATGGATATGCAATTAGGCTAGAAAGAAGGCTGAGTGTATTGCCCCAAATTAGTGGTGGATGATGGAGGCTTTTAATGGTCGATATGGCTATCTATATTAATAAAGTATGCATTCTTTTTAGGAATTCTAACTTTAGATATCTCCACAATTAAGTGCATTTGGCTTGGACTAGTCCAAGGACAAGTGATCTCTTGGGAAGATTTCCAGGAATCATGTAAGTGAGGAAAAAGGATACGTGAAAGGACTTGTTTTAATTTGTGAGATCGATCCTCAATCCTAAAAGCTCTCCAAGTAACAACCCACCACCAGTGTAGGGATGGGGTGTTAAACTAAGAATTATAGAATTTTTAGCCTTAGGGGGAGGAGAAGGGAGATCAATTGAAAAACATGTAATTTATTATGTTATCTCTTCCATAAGATTATGGACACAATAGAAACTTAAGTGCACTTGATATTTATGGTAATGAATATTCAGTTGCTATATGTAGTGAAATGCCCCAAAACCCTAATTTTAAGAATTTTATATAATTAAGGATTTATTATGAAAATTTATTAGATAAATTATTTTTATGAAAATAAAAGGGAATTAATTAGGGCAAATCAAGAAGAAATTTATAAATATTTTCATTAAGAAAATTTGGGTATTTTGCTAACTAAAATGGAATTTAGGAAAAATCTTTCAAAAATCCTAAATTAGCCTAAAAAGGGAATTGAATATTATTTTATTTAAATATTATTATTTTTAAATATCCCAAATTACCAAAATAATCCAAATAAGCCAACCCACCTATTTTCTTTTTTCCTTTTTCTCTTTTTCCTTCTTTCTTTTCTTTTTCTTTCTTTATTTTCCTTTCTTTTTCATCCTTACCCCCGACTTGGGCTAGCCCAGTGGCCCGTTTCTCCTTTCCTTCTCTTTTCTTCTTCGGTGCAGCCCAACTTCGGAACACTATGTTTTGCCTCTGTTTTTAACCCCCATCGCCCGACCGGTTCCCTCTTCTTTTCTTTTCTTTCTTTTCTCCCCAGCCACCCAGTCCATGAGCGCACCCTCTCCTTCTCCTTCTTCCCTCCCTTGTCGACCTACAACATCCCAAAATTATCGCCGCTGGCCATACTCGATTTGACCGGCCATTTCCCCCCTCTTTTCCCCGTTGACTCGTCGACCACTTTGACCCAACCACTCCTCCCCTCTTCTCGCACATTTTCCTCTCGTCCTTGGTTAATTGTAGGCTATGAAATAGTCGTGCACTGGACTGGCATCTCCGGCCGGTTTACCTCACCTACCTGCCCTATTCTTCCATCTCCCCTTCGACCTTATCCTCTCCTTTAGCTTATAAATACCCCTAACCAGCCTGGACTCGAGCCTTTTTCCCCAAAACCCAAAAATCTCTTCTTGTGTGCTGTCATCCTTTCAAACGCCCTTCCCATCGCCGTCGTCCAACACCGCTGTTAGAACCACCCATAGGACCACTCCTTACACCACCCTCTACCTAACTGCACCTCCATTCTCCCTTGATTTGCTTTGCACGAGCCACCCCGGCAAAGTCACCTCCTTGATCAGCCTTTCCTTTCACTTTCATTGCCCTTTGCACCACCATTAGCCACCACTCTCGCCGTAACCACCACCTCTTACACCTCCCAAACTGCTCTACATACTTCCCTCTATCTCCCCTACCCTTCTTTTCCCCTTCCTCCCTCTCCTCCTCTCTTTCTCTCTTTCCTCCACTCTCGGCCTCCATCACTGCCGCTGTGAGCCGCCACCTTTGGCTGCGCCGCCACCCTCATTCTACTCCTTTCCATCTAAGCAACCATAAACACCCCAACTTCCACCCTTTTTCTCCCTCTCCTTTTCCCAACACTCAACTATCTTTCTTTTCTTCTTTTTTTTGGGCCACCGCCGTCGCCACCGTGCACCATCGCTGGTGCCGCCTGTCACCACCAACCCAAGGTGGTACCCTAAACCCTCTCAACTTGTTAACCCTAATTATACAAGCTTTATTTATTTAATTTTATTATTTTATATTATTTTGAGTATTATTATTATTATTGTTATTGTTGTTATTATTATTAATGTTATTATTATTGTTACAATGGAGGGACGAAGCACAATTTTGTTTTTATTTTGATTATTATTAATATTAGTATTATGGTTATTATTATTATTATTATTATTATTATTATTATTATTATTATTATTATTATTATTATTATTGTTGTTGTTGTTGTTGTTGTTGTTGTTGTTGTTGTTGTTATTATTTTAATGTAGGGTCGAAACCCTACTTTACATTATTTTTGATTAATATCATTATTATTATTATTTTGTAAAATTACTATTGTTATTATTATTATTATTATTATTATTATTATGGTAAAGGGTTGAAGCCCTTATTTCACAATTATTCGAATTATACCATCATCATCATCATCATCATCATCATCATCATCATCATTATTATTATTATTATTATTATTATTATTATTATTATTATTATTATTATTATTATTATTATTATTATTAGGGTGCATAGGAGACCGAGCTAGGGTTTGGTGTGGCTAGCTAGGGTTTGGTGTGGCTACTTAGGGTTTCGTGGTCACACGTGTACTTGGTGAGTAAAGTGTGATGATGAGGGTGGAATCTATGGGTTATGATGTGTGTAGTGTTAAAATGATCTAGGTTGTGTAAGGAGGAGTAGGATGGGCCACTTAGGCCTAAATTAGGGTTTCTGAATAAAACCTTAGAGTGAGATGGTGAGTGGACTTGGAAGTGTAAGGTAGTGGCCTTTGACCCACATACATGAGAGAGGGGTTTCTAGTGGGAGTTAGGAAAGGAGGTAAGGGTGTTGGGCCAAGTTAGGAGGTGCATGAGTCTTATGATGTGGGATAGGTCCTTTTGGAGGATAAGCGTAGAGGGAGTTAGTCATGCATGTCTAGGGTGAAACTTCTGAATAAGACACTTAAGACATTAATCATGTAAAGTAGAAGATTATGGAGTCGGGCCCAAACCGATCCACCGGTAAGGAATAGTGGTTAGGGCGTCTTACCCTATATGTGACCGATCCACCAGCTATAATAGTGGATAGGTGCATGTTTCCCTATATGTGACCAATCCATCGGCTAGAATAGTGGGGGATCCCAAGCTTAATAAACCAAATCCTGAGTTTATTAAGACACATAAAAGACATCATGCGAGTAGGAGCCAAACCGATCCACTGGTAAAAAATAGTGGTTAAGGTGTCCCGCCCTATATGTGACCGATTCACCGACTATAATATTGGTTAGGTGCATGTTGCCCTATATGTGACCGATCCACCAGCTATAATAGTGGGGTTCCCGTACTCGTATAGATCGATAAAAAGTATGGTGTGAAATAAGTACTAATTAGAGATTAAATAATTAATGGATCCAAATTATAAACTAGCCTTTATTCATTTATGTATTTGATGTTATATTATGCTATTGTATTATCATGCTTAGATTGTGTGTTTTTGTGTATTGGCATTAGTGCACGGTTACCTTACTTAGTACGTAGCGTACTGACCACCCATTTCATGGGTGCTGCTCATTCCCACGAGCAGAAGGCCCTTATGACTTTGTGTAGGTGGGTGATGCTTATTTTGATGCCTTCGATGTTTGTGAGGCATCAGGCGGAGCTGAGTGCTGAGTATGGACTTGGCATAAGGATCAAGAGTGGCATGGCCGAATTTCCCTTTTTAACCTTTTTACTTTGTATTGAGTATCCTAGACGTAACTTTTACCGGTTATAAACTTTATTTCCCTTTTTAGAATTTTGACAATGCACTCTGGTTTATGACTCTTTTCACGCACTTTGGTTTCTATCTTATAGTTGATTGTACTCCTTTGAATTGTAAACTTTTTACGCATACTCTAATTTCTGTGTTATGATCCTTTTAGTTCTTTTTATGAACTCTTGGTTTAAGTATTGATTAACGTTTAACAATAATCTTTTTTAGCCTTAGCACTTGGTACTGGAACGGTCAAAATGAACCAGTTTGGTACTAAGTGTGGCGGTAACATTCAAAAAATTCACATGTTCTAATTTATTTGCTTTCGTTTTAAAAAAATAGTTAATTTTGGGGTAATACATGTAGTTATTTCTGCTATATGTGTTTTTTGATGTCATGAAAATATGGAAGTCATATGTATTGGCTAATGTTCTAACTCATATACAATTTTCTATAGCAACTTATATCACAATGATGAGAAGTTACTAATATTAAATAAGTGTAAGATTTTGGTATGAAGATGAACCCCTTGATATGGGGTTTTGAATCATCCAAAGATGATAAACTTTTCATGATGACCATGAAGGTTATTACTTTGGTGACATATCCATAATTATAGATCCTTGAAGAGATCCTATTGGCTGATAATGGAATAAAAAAATATCAACAAATACTTATTAAATTATTTTAAGATGGTAGATATAGATGATGTCTTTATATGAACAATTGCAATTGATTATGTATAAGTGTGAATTATTTTATTTTTATAATATAATATTATTACATGTATGGTTCGATGAGTTAGAATAGATGTATGGAAGTTTACTGTATCTACTTGACAAACATGATTTATATTGACTAAAATTCCAATAATTGATGTTTGAATATATGTATAGATTGCAGTATTTTCCTCCCCTATTGTTTTTTTATAGGGTTTTTCCTAAAGAGGTTTTTAACAATGTAGTTTATAGTGTGCACATTCACAAGAGACTGTCGTGAATTAAAAGGGGAGTCCTTATAGTGACTCCATCCCAACCAATAACAAGTGTGTCTTAGATATGATAGAAGTATGGTAGATCACTTGGTGTTTTAAATATTCTAATCTCTAGAAGTGGAAAGAAATTACAATAGCTCATAAAGTTGTTTATTTGTCAATAAATAATGATAAAGATAAAATCCTCAAATAAGTTTTTATCAAAGTGTCATGTTTACAAATACGATGGTAATGTTTATAGCAATTATGAAATGTTAATCAATTATGTTACTCTATAATGGGGTAGTATAAAATAAGATTGTAATTGATGATATCTTAGTATATAATGTCATTGTTTACATAATATATGAATGTGATAGATACCTTCAATCTATTGGGAATTTTTGACAGGGAAAGAATGAGGAAAATCAGAAATAAGTTGTGTAAGTAGAACTAGATTCTCTAAGCAATAAATAAGTATGTGGACCTATTTTTCTAGTACCTGAAGAGTTGATTGCATTAATGAAATAATATATGAATGATTGTCCCTGTGACCATCAATGTTTCATGTAGACAAATCATTCATATTAGAAGCATATATCACCCAAATTTTCTCAATTTATAAGTTAAAAAGGAAAGAAGATGTCAATCTTCACTTAAATAGATCCTTTATAAATCTAATAATCCTATTTGAAATTTCTTTACCATTGAGTGCGTTCAACCAACTTATATGGATTCAAAATTTGAAAGAAGGTTTGTTAGATTGAAGTGAAGTATTTCTATACTATTTTCCTTCACTATAGCTTTATATCTCACTGGGTTTTTCTTGGTAAGGTATTTAATAAGGCAATATTAGTAGTGTACATCTACGGAGGAGTATTATGAATATAAGTGGATTGTTATGGAGCGACAAATTTAGGCCCCACGAGATGGATTAGGACCAAGATAGATGTTTTTGAAATGCTCAATGTGGTAATAAAGTACTAGAGAGGTCTATTACACTCTAGAAATCTCTAGTGTATTCTAGAAGATTCTAGAGACTCCTAGATATATATGGAATAATCTAAAATATTATCAAATATCATAGAAAATAGGGGAAAGAAGTGGAATGTTCTAGAAAATTTTTATACATTAGAGATATCTCAAGGGAAGGTTCGAGATTCCTAAGTGTGGAAAGATGGTATAATAGCATAAAAGATAAATATCAATACTTATCTTATATTGTGCAAAAATTCTAGAACTTTATCTTTTACGAAGGGGAATAAGGAGATCTCAACTATAAATAGAAGTGTACCCCATTAACTCCCATCATCCAAGAGATCCTAAGTGTCATAAGCCCTCTACCATTTTACATTTTTTCTTATAATATAAAGTTTATTTCTTTATAAGTATACTGTGTTCCTTACCATTAACACTCTTATATTGTCATTAATTAAGTTGAGTTGACTTAGCCTCACATAAGGGTTGTAATTAAGAAAATACCACAAGAGAATCTACAAGAAGAGTAAGGTCGTGACGGTTGGTATCAGGGTTGGTTTGAGGGAAACCACACATCAATCAAGTTCCTTACATGGGATAACATTTTAAGAGTAGTATAATGGGTGAACACACCGATATCAGCATTTGTGGTGAATGCACAAGTAAAAAATGGAAGTCATGGGAAGTCCAAGGATGCCCTAATTTTGTTCAAGGCTAAGTTGGTAGAAGTAGAGGAGCACATGGGAGACATCAATGATATAAGATAAGATCTTAATGAAATGATGAATACTACAACCAAGATAAATTGAGACTTTGAGGCAACCTAGGATACCTTGGTGACCATGATGGAGGATAACAAAAAATATAAATATGTCATGCCACAAAATATAGAAAATATAGAAGTTATGGTGAAGGGTATATATAACAAAGTTGTTGCCATATGAGAGGACATGACCTAATATAGGAGAAGTGTGGCATGAGGGACCATCATAGAGGCTCCTAAGGTGGCGGGTAAACCAAGAACCACATATTTTCCAGGTATATGAGACATTAAGGTACTATATAATTTCCTTTTTCACATGAAACACTTCCTTGAGAACTCAAGGATCATTTATGAAAGAAAGAAAAGGTATGTATTGCCTCTTTTTTACTTACTGATACTATTATGGTATGATAGTCGACTAAGTTTAATAATATGGAGTTAGGACGAGCTACCATCACCAATCGGGTGGAGTTTAAGCAGGAAATTAAGAAGCAATTTTATCCAAGGAATGTTAAATTTTTACCTCGAGTAAATATTCATAAATTCAAGAAAATTAGTTCAATGGGGGACTATTTAAAGGAGTTTGCAAATTTAAATTTAGAGGTACCAAGAATGAACAAGGAGGAATTATGCTTCAACTTTATGATGGGCCTCTAACCTAAGTTCTAGCCAAAGTTGAGAGGCAAAGTGTTACTAAATTTGATGATCTTATGGTCATGGTAGAATCTTTTATGGACCTTACCCTTACCAAGGAGGCTACATGGGTAGACAAGAAAAAAGGCTTGGGTGTAACACCTCCAAAATTTACTATTGAAATTTTTTATTTTATTTAAAAATTAGCAGAAGCAAAAGCTAAAAATTTCGAGGATGTTACTGCCACACTTAGTACCAAACCGCTTTTCTTCTACCATTCCAGTACCAAGTGCTAAGGCCAAAAAGAATAGAATAAAATTTACTCAAATTCAACTTTTATTTAAATCAGAGTAGCACATTACATTCATTACAAGAGGTAACGTACACTATTAGTAGTTAAAAGAGTAAGATAATTTAGAACAAGGAAATAAAAGGTTAAAAGTGAAATCCTAAAATATTCCCGGACAATCCTTATGCTCTTACCTGATAATAGCTTGAATGGCACCTACAACTAACCTCAGGATCCCCTACTATTATAGCCGGTGGACCGGAAAATAATCCAGGGCAATATGCACCTAACCACTATTATAACTGGTGGACTAGTACACATACACAACTTCCAGGGTAAAGCACTCCTAGCCACTATTATAACCTGTGGACCGGTATACATGATATAATCCATCTAGGCCCCACTCAATAATCTTTCACTTTATATGATTAGTATTTTCCATTTAATTAGCATAATAAGTCCATTTATTTAGGTCGAGGGGGAGATTACGAACCCGGAGATACAAAGATACACCGATCATATTGATGCATACAAGCAATACAATACCCTTTGACCATCAACCTAGGGACGCAAAGGTACCCTAGTCGTAGCTGTGTATGAGGACATGCAGTACCCTACCAACAAAGACACTTAATCTATAAGTATGCATACCCCCTAAATAAGTCTGTAGAGCTAGATATAGTAAGATTTAGGGCCTAGCTGGGACACTAAGGAACACCAGCAAATATCAAAACAATCGTGGGCTAAACCACGTCTTTAGGGTAGCAACCCCTAAAGAGCCACCATTCCCGATCTTGAGGTCTTCCACTTTAATTATTAGTATCTTAATTAAGGTGACCATAAGAAACACAACAACCATATATTTAATCATTTCCATTTGTTTCTGTTATTATTAAGTAATCTTTTTTCATATGGTTATCCATGTTAACTTAAATAGACCACTAATACCATCCTTTTATCATCCATTTCTATTTCAGAATTCATTTCCATTTATTCATATGCCATAAAGGTCTATCATATCATAATCATAATACGGTCTTAGAGTCTTGTAGTTTACATCAAACAATCATGGAACACTTAAACCCTAACATGTACTTCTATCACATCCAACACACATTTCTATGCATAATCAATGATTAAGGCACCTCTTGCATGAATATGAGGTGAACACAATATTGTACCCTTAATTATTCATTCAACCTTATGTTATGCCATGTTCTTGTGATACTCATTGATTTATCGAAATACCCTTATCCTATTATTTAATATTACTTATGCCTTATTATGGAGGCTTATTTAATCTATTGACATGTTATTTGTAATTTATCGATTTACCCCTTCATACTTACAAAATTACTGAAATACTCATCTTGTTTGTAAAGTTACCAAGTTACCCTTTTGACTTGCCAACTTAACATATTACCCTTCATGCTTGTATAATTACCAAAATGCCCCTTGTATTTGTTAGATTACTAAATTATCTTTATATTTATTAAATCACCAACTTTATCCCCTCATGCTTGTTAAGTTACCAAATTACCCTTCTAGTTGGTTAAATTACTGAACAACCCTTTATACTTGTTAAAATTACCGAATTGCCCCTCAAGTTTATTAAATTACCAAATTCTCCTTTTGTTAGATAAATTTCTAAACTGCCTTTCATACTCATTAAAATTACCAAATTACCCTTTTATTGGTTAAATTACCAAACTGCCATTCATACTTATTAAAATTACCAAAGTACCCTTTGATTAGTTAAATTATCAAATTCTCCTTCATACTTATCAAAATTACCAAATTACCCTTTTGGTTAGTTAAATTTCTAAACTGCCTTTCATACTCATTAAAATTACCAAATTACCCTTTTGGTTGGTTAAATTACCAAACTACCCTTGATACCTATTAAAATTACCAAATTACCCTTTTGGTTGGTTAAATTTCTAAACTGCCTTTCATACTTATTAAAATTATCAATTGCCCTTTTGGTTAGTCAAATTACCAAATTACCTTTCTTACTTATTAAAATTACCAAGTTGCCCCTTATCGTGCCAAATTGCCAAAATACCCCTCTTACCTACTTAATTATCATTTTACCCCTTTTACTCACTAAATTACCAAGTTACCCTTCCTTTGTGTCGAATTACCAAAATACCCTTCTTTTTTGTATTAATTTACCACTTTATCCCTTTTACTCGTAAAATTACCAAGATATCCTTTATTTATGCCAAATTACTAAAATATCCTTCTCATTTAAATGATTTACCAAAATACCTTCTTCCTCACAAAAATTACCAAGTTATCCCCTTTTCCATGTAAAATTACTAAAATGCCCTTCTTACTTATTAAATAACTATACTACCCCTTTTATTCTTATAAATTACCATCTCGCCCATATTATGCCAAATTTACTAGAATACCCTTTCCATATCAAACATTAACATCCATGGTCCATATACATCATCTAACACCACCAACTATTATTATTTATTATTAATACTCATTAGCACATACCACACATACTTATTTAGACTATACCTTTTTTATAAGAAAAAATTACTAAAGTGCCCCTAGGGCTTATATTAACATTATCTATGTAACAAATGGCCACGTTAGCTTATCATGTCATACATATGTATTTAACATTGTCATTGACAATAAGGCTCCTTCCTTAAACATCTTTTCTACACATGACATATAAATTAATATGCTTTTCATTTCAACAACCAACACATGATATAAGTCATAATACACTTAATATCATACAACGTGTACATAATCATAATAAAAACCCTAATGTGCTAGCATATGTATATCCACACATTTTAGTAGAGTATAATGGTTACCTTATTTGTAGAAATAATTAAACCTTACCAGTACCCCAGTTAAAGGTTTGAGCTTTGATTAGTAAAAATTAATACCTAAAAATAATATTAAAAATTAGCATTTTAGAAGTAGAAAATCAAAAGAATAACTTTTTATCAAAAGATTAATTAGTACATACTAATACTAACTATTGTTATACCTCAAAAATTAACCAAATTTACCTAAAGGGATGCACCAGAGTCATATTGCATGGTAGTGTGAGCTGCATGCATAGTATAGAAGAGGTTAAGGGTCGAAGAGGGGGATGGGAGAAGGGAGGAGGGTTGGTTTGGGTAAGGGTTTTGGGGGTTAGGTTGAGGGTTTATGGAGGGGAGTAAGGGTGGTGGCTGGGTGCAGGGAGGTAGTAAAGGTGTAGGTGGTGGTTAAGGGTTGAGGATTGGTGGCTCAGAGCAGAGGAGATAGCGGCTGTGGGGTTGGGAAAGTGGGTGAGAGGAAGGGAAAAGAATAGAAGAAGGGTGGGGGTTGTAGTGGAATTTCGGCCGGGGAGGAAGGGTCATGGTAGGGGATGTGTCAGGGGGTCGAGGGGTGGTTGTGGAGGCAGTAGAAGAGGGAGAACAGCGGCACATAGTGGTGGTGCAGGGTGGAGTCCGAGAAGGGGAAATAAAAAGAAAGGATTGGAACAGTGGTTATAGGGGTGAGCGAAGGTTATTGAGTGGTGTAGGGAGGTAGTAGGGGTTCCAAGAGGTAGATGTAGTAGTCACAACTAGGCGGCAACATCGATGGTTGGAGGTGGAGAAGCAAAAATATGGGAGAAGGAGAAGATGGGAAGAAGGAGCTTAAGGGGGATTGAAAAATAGGAAGAAAATAAGGAGATAAGGAGAAGAAAAGGAAGAGGGAAATAGGGCAGGTATGATCGGTTAGGTAGCTATAGGGGGTCGATCGTATAGGGTGGCAGGAAGGAGAAGAAGAAGAAGGGAAAAAGAGGGCATGCAGGGGAGGGGTGCCGGTGTGTGTGTGGATACAAATGAAAGGAAAGGGATGGGGGAGAGATAGAGAGGCAGACTGTAATGGCAGGGCTGTAGGGGAGTTGGTGGTAGGGGTTGCAGGATACCATGGGGGTGTTTGGTCGAAGAAGGAAGGAGAAGGGAAGAAGAAAGGAGAAGGGGGTTGTAGGTTAGTCAGCCGAGGAAAGGAAAATAAAGGGAATGGGCCAACCCTGTGCGCGTGAGGGAGAGGGAAAGAAGGGGGGAGAGGTTGGGTTGGCCCAACCGGGTAGGGCTGTTGACAAACCAAACCGACTCGCGAGCTTTTTGGGCTCGGCTCATTAACGGCTCGGCTCGGCTCGGCTCGGTTCGGTTCGATTATTAAACAAGCTTAAAAATTTGGCTCGAGCTCGGCTCGATTATTAAACAAATCAAGCTTGAGCCTAATAAATTTAGGCTCGAGCTCGTTTAGAATGCAAAAGCTCGTGAGCTCGGCTCGTTTACCACCAAAGCTCGAGAGTCGGCTCGTTAAAAGTTCGGCTCGACTCGTTAAAATCTCGGCTCGTTTATAAACAAACCAAGCTCAAGCTTTATTTTTAGGCTCGTTTAGTAAATGAGCCAAGCCCAAGCCTACCCTGGCTCGGCTCGATTCGGTTCGTTAACAGCCCTACAACCGGGGGAGGAAAGGAAGAAAAGAAAGAAGAGGGGGATGCCAGGCTGGACACAAGAGGGGAGAAGAAAGAAGAAGGCCAGTGGCCCAGCGAGGAGGGGAAAGAAGAAGGCAGGTCGGTTGCCCAAGGAGGAAGAAATGAAGAAAGGAAAAAAGGAAGGAAAACAAAAAGGAAAAGGAAAAAAGGGAGAAAATAAAATATAAATAATTTTTTGGAATAAGGGTATTTAATTATTTAGATAGATAAATTAACTTGATAAATTAATTTATTTAAAATTTAAGATATTAGTTTAAGAGGAATTTTTTTAGCAAAATATGGGTTTGAAAATTATTTAAATAAAATGAGTATGATAAAAAAATATTTATTTTAATTTATTAAATAATCATATCTATTTTTATACACCCAAAAGTCCATAAATTAATTAAATTAATTAATTAAAAAAATTAAATTATCCTAAATGACGATTGATTATTAAATTTCAAGTTTTAAAATTTTGGTGTATTACATTGGAGATTGGCAGTGAAGTGGCTGGTGAGACAAGTAGTGGTGGTGATGGGGGTGGTTACTCGATGCTGCTCAAGCAAGGAAGCACAAAGAGGCAAATGCTATCTCTCAAGTTAGGATACTTAGATGGGATGATAAGAAATAAAAAAGAGGATGGTGATCGTGTGATCTATAAAGGACCTTAGTGGTTGGGATAGTGTGGCAATGCATGAAAGTGTATGATGGTGGTGGGTCGAAGGTTGGCTCAATTGGGAGGACAACCATTTGGTGGTGCAAATAGAGCAAAGTCAAGGTGCTACACAAAAATAGAAGAAAAACATAGGAATAGGAAGTAAGAGAACGGTTAAGATGGCCATCAAAAGAAGGGGAAAAGACGAAGGACTCGATTGGGTCAAAAAGGAAGAAAAGAAATGAAAATAGAGAGAGTTGGTCAAGGATGGGATGGGATGAATGATAGGGCTGCATAAGACGAAAGAAGGAGTAGAAAGAAAAGAAGAAGGAAAAGAAGAGGAAAATTGGGCGGAGGAAGAAACTAGTAAAATGGATTGCATGCAAATAAGGAAGGAAAAGAAAACAAATATGTTGGCGAGGTAGGGAAATGGTGATGGAATGAAGTGGTGTCTTGCATAAGGCCAAAAAAAATGGCACAACAAGGGTTGACTAAGGTGTACAAACAAGCTAGGCTAGTGTAGGATTGGGTCTTGTTTGGTAGAAGGCTACAAGCATGGGGAAAGAAATGGAAAGCTACATGGAGGGGTGTTTGGTTAAGGCAACGGTTGGGCTTCAATCAAGAATTAGGAGTTTAGTTTAGGGTGGGGTAGGTTTGGAATAAAATAATAAAAAAGGATTTTAGACTAAAATTCAATAAATAAATAATAGTATCCATTAATTTTAAGAGTTTATTAAATATTAAAAATCCTACCTAATTAATATATTATTATTATTATTATTACTATTACTATTATTATTATTATATGATTATCATTACTACTACTCCTCCTCCTCCTGTTGTTGCTACTACTCCTACTCCTATTGCTACTGCTATTGCTACCACTACTACTACTACTACTACTACTACTACTACTACTACTACTACTACTACTACTACTACTACTATCTAAATATTAATCAATTAGTCTAGATTATGAACATGAATTTATAAATATAGTAATATACACAATAACAAAACATCCCAACTGAAAATAATTCTATAATTAATTACACACAATAACCAAATTTTAAATTAGAGTATCTAAATTAGGGTTTATATAAACAATGTATTACGCTTTTCATCTGGCATTGGATGACTCCTTGTGAGATTTCACTCTTTCGGTATTGATAATTTTTTCCATTTTATTAAATATGATTTCGTCTTACAACTGACATAGGTTGGATGGATGTGTGCATATTACTTATGTTAGATAGGCCATTTTTATCGCCATTTTTGTGTTAGATTTTGTAATTTCTTTATTTAAAAAATAGTTAGCAATGATGCTGTTATTTATGTGAATCTAGGTTATGTAAATGGAGATAAATGTTTTAAAATACTATTTGGATATTTATTAGGTTAACCTGGGTGAATAAGTCATAACCTTATTTATTTTTAAGTTAATAACTAAAATTTAATGAATAAGTTCTTTCTATCGAAGGAACCTTTAATATCAATGTCGATTGTAGTTAGTTGTGTGACACTAAAGGTGTGGAAACAGGAGGAGTCCCTAAGGGATCATAGGGGCCAATGGATTTTGGGTTTTGTGATGAATATGGGTAAGGTGGATATTCTCATAGTTAAGCTTTTGGTTATTTATCAAGGTCTTGTTTTAGATTGTGCGTTGGGTATTGATAGAATGATTTTGGATTATGATTTAAAGATGTGAATTGGTGGTGCATGGCTTCTCTGAGGCTGGATGCAATGGGGCATTTTTTTTTTACATATGTAGACAGTTGCTACAGAAGCACAAAAATTTTCAAATCCAACATGTGTTGTAGGAAGTAAATATGTGTACAAATTAGTTAGCTTCTTTAGCTCATAGATTCTTATTAGTTTTTCATCGTTTAGTGTAACACCCACATGGGCTAGTATGATCATGTGTAGAGGAACGCTAAGCATTTTTGCTTCTTGTATTTATGCCACCTAATTAGACACCAGCCCTCCAATTTCTTCGAAGGAAAAAAATAATGAATAAGTTCAACTTAATATTCTTAAACCAATAACTTCGTGGTTAATATTTTGGGGGTAAATGAAGGTTAAAAGAGGTTAATTTTTAATTTAATCTTATATTACCTCATTTGTAGAAACCCTACATATAAAACTAGTAATTATGTGTAATGAGTTATAATAATTATTAGAGGATGTTTTATATTAAATGTATTATTTGTATGTATATTACTATTTATATGATATAAAAATTGTATTAGGATAAAATCTAGATAAAATTTAGGCTATTAGTTTAAACCATAGTTGGGACCCCAACCTATATCTATTTTATCAAGGAACTGGTAATAATATATTTTCCCTCAGTTCAAATTTCCCAAATAGACCCATACCCTATTATGATTTTTTTCATATGCTGCCCATTTTTCCTAGATATAACCTTCTCCTTCACATCTAATTTTCTTGTGTTATCCTCATCCATGTGTTTGCTCGACCATGTTTGCTCATCCATCACACGCCATTGTCCATTTAAGCTCCCCCATCATCCCTCATTATTTTTTTGAATATTTGATCCATCCAAAGACCAAATCTTTGGTTTTTGATCTTTGTTCCTCTTCTTCTTCTCCCTTCTCCCTATCTCCGGCTTCGTTCAAACTAGCACAACCATCACCACAGCCCCTCGCCACCACCAAGAACCACCATTTGCCCCTACAAACTATGATCTCTACCTCCTAATTAGTCCCCCTATAATTACCCAACCATCACCACCTCAAACCATTTCTTTTCTTTCCTCCTTTGTGCTTTGTTTTGTTTTTCATTAAGGTGCACAAATGTGAAACCCTTGAATTCCCGAGCTATACCTTTCTTGTAGGATGCACACATGGCTTCACGCTTGTGCATATCATGCGTAGTCCATGTACTTCTCTCCTCAATTTCTCCTTAAACACCTAGTGCTCCTCGAGCATAACACATGTATGCACTTCCTCCTCTACCCATGCATAGGTTGCATGCATGATCATGCGGCCTTCTCCCTACGCATCTATGTGAACCATTGTCATTCCTCTCCTCCTTGGATCATGAGAAACCATTGGTGGACCTCTACATTCTTTGGCAAGAACCACCAATCCTCCCCTCCTTAGCAATGGCAAGAAGTATTGTTGCTCTTTTCTTTTACAATAATAGTAAGTGGTATTGCCTTCCCCTACCTTATATGACCTCGTGGCATTGCTTCCTTTACCCTGGTTATTCTTTAACCTTTTCCCAACTTGGTTTTAGTTAAAATGGGTTATTGTTGTATTGTATTAGATGCTATTACATGGGTTGTTGGGTTTTGATTTATTAAGTAACCCATGAAGTATCATAGAAAATATGACTTTTGTGCTTTTATGTAGCTTGAATTTAGATAAATCCAATCACTTATAAGAGAGTAGAATTTATGTATGAGCATCATAGGTTTTTTATATCTATAATTATGCTAGGATTTTATATTATTTAAATATTATGAAATGCATGATAAGATGATAATATGCTCATAAATATGTAGTACCTATGTTTAACTTACTATTAATTATAAGTGATATACATGTATAATTTTTTAAATGGTAATGTATGCATGTCTAGGGTTTTGCTAGAGTTTTGACCTTGCTAGAATAATATGTTATGCAACATTAAAAGTTCGATGATTATAATTGCATGTGTAACTAGAGTTAATATAAATACTATGAAATTATGTACGCATTATTAGAGCTAAAACATGATAATTACTATTCATATGTTCTAGGGTATATATGCCTCCTTGTCTACACCATGATGTTAATTGGCATCTTAAATATCATATCATGCCATAAATATGTATGCATGTGTTGCATGGAATATATGACACATTAAAATCACATGATTAGGATTTGTACACATAAGTTGCTAAATGCTTGTATAATGGAAAATATAGTCAATTGCTAAATCTTAGAAATTATCTACATGCTAAAATATGGTAAATTATTATCTTTTAGCCTTTTCATGACAAACTTTCATATATTTAATATTTGGTACAAAATAGGGTAATAATGGTGTAATTTGGGCTTCAAGGGCATTTTGGTCATTTTTGACTTAATGCACCTAATGTGAATAATTGAACATAGGATGTCTTTATACTTTTGGCAAGATGTCCTCAATGTTGACTTTGACCTTGAATTAGACCATTGACTTTAGAGTTAACTTGAATATTAGAAGTAAAAGAAAAATGGCCAAGTATGGAAATGGAAATTATTGTACAATAAGTGATATTTGTGATCACATCATAAATCATTAATATTTAAAGTGGAAGACCTTAAGTTTAGGAATGGTTGCTCTCTAGGATTAGATACCCTAGAAACAAGGTGTAGCCCTTGTTCGACTTTGGTTCGTTGATGTGTCATTGTGCCCCAATAAGGCCCTAATCTACTCTATAGATTACCTATGGGCCTTATAAAGGGTGTTGATATTTAAGAATTAGGTGATCAACTTTGGAGGATAATGTGTTGCATGTGTGCGACATTATAGCCATGTGTATCATAGTGTCCTTGGGTTCTAGAGTAAGGGCATTATATCGTATTCATGCACCATTATGATTGCGTATTCCTCAGTGTACCCATTTTGATTGTATCCCCTTCGAGTAATTAAAAATGGATCGTTGTGGTTGTGGTTTGGTAGTTGCCTATGTGCGCTACTTGGTTTGATGGATTGGTTCAATAATTGTCTCAATGTCCTACCTTGGTATTTGAGATTGATAGGATTAGTTGGTTTTGGGCACAGATTTTGATATGGCTATTGCGTATTTTGAGATGAGGTGAAGTGTTTAAGTATGATTGGCTACTGACACTGAGACTTTGATGTTACATATATATGATCCCATGTTTTTTGTATATTGTTATGGTATGTGCTTTGTGCATTGAGCATGTCTTCAAATTATTGTGTGATTATGTGTAATATCAGCATGCTACCTCTTATGAGATATTATGATTTACTTAGTACGAGAAAGTCATACTGATACTCCATTTTTAGATGATTATGTGAAGGTCATGGAGTGTCACAAAGTGTATAAGAGTGACAATGATAAGTTGAGCCCCTAGGAAGAGGCTCCATTCTAGGAATAGGCTTATGGGTCTATCTAAGAGTTAGGGAAAAGTGATGTTATACCTTCGAGTGCTAGTTTTTTGTCATAATTGGTTTTTATTTGGACTATTATGTCCCTTGTTGTATTTTGATTTTTCATTGTTGTATGGAGATTAGTTATCCGTAAATTTTATCTATGTTATTATCTCCTAGTTATGCTACTTTGCTTTAGATATAACTTATTTTTAGCTTTCGGACTTGGCACAAGAAAGGCGAGGGAACTAAACATATATTAGGTGTGGCAGTAACACTCATTATTTTTGTAATCAATGCTTTCGCAAAATAAAATTTTAAGTAGTAAAATGGGGGTGTTATAAACCAAACCTAAATTAAGTTCTAAATAAGTTATCAAACGAATGAACTAAAAAAATAACATCTATTAATCTAGGTTAACAGTCGTCCAAACATACAAGTGGTCTTCCACTGTATAGTATACCAAAGGGTTACCCATCATAATCCATGGTAGATCTTAAAAGACTACAACTCTAGCCTAAATAATAATGGGCTTATATAGTACAACCATGATGGACTATGGAGCTAAATAAGTACTCTAATTTACTCATGACCATGATTTTTTTTTTACTAATTTAAGATCAAGCATGTTCAAGTTCAACTTCTTCACTACCTAGATATCACCTTATTCTATGCCACTTATTTAAACAAATAAATATTAAAAAAAAGTCATTCTATTTACTAGTTTGTACTTGATATCTACTAAAAAGTCCACCTTGATCAAGCTCCTCCAATCATCACCATTGTCCTCTTGTTTTCTTCCTTTTTCCCTCAACCATTCCCATTTTACCTTGTCAAAAAACTCAACCTATCCCTCTTCATGTGTCCATTCAATCAATGAGCCCTTCCCTTGGTTTCCATACACTATTGAGCCTACGCTAGTGTCGAACGTGAGTAGCAGGTATCTTCTTTTTTTCCTACATGTGTTGTGCATGATTTTTCCATGCATCCACAACCTTGAACTTTAAATTATCTAGTTTTTATTCCTTAGTTTCTATTAAATTTTGCCTAATTATTTTATCTTAGTATAGATACTGATATGTATATTTACTGTGGGTTGTGTTGTTGGTTTTAAGTAATCCCAATCTTGCTTCAGGTGGAATTAGAAGAGGGATTTTTGTGGTACAATTTGTATATCTTATAGGTAAATCCAACTACTCCATAAATGGTAGACAATTTGGGTGTAAATATGATAGTTTAATATTTTAGAATGAAAATCATGTTAGGTGGATATTATTGAAAAGTTCGTATTTTGGCTAAAAAATGAAAGCATGTAATATTACATTTATGTGTAAAATTATGTGACATATAAAATTATATATGTTGATGTGTTAGAAATTAATAATCCATGTATGCCTTGGTGATATTTTAAAAATGGAGATGCATGCAAGCATTGATACATAACTTTCGGCTAGAAATAATATGTATGTCTATAATTAGAGCTTAATTGAAATTTTTTCGTGCCTTATGATGGGCCTACTAATGAGTTAAATATATTTCTTTTACATTTTAGATAGATTTAAAAGTATATCATGTTGGTTTTAGAGCATAAATATGATTAAATTATGATGATTTTGTATCGCATGTTCTATGGGTAGGAATGTAAATTTTTACATAACATGATTCAATATTATGATATATAAGAACTGCATTCTAGGGTTCTATATGTATATTATTTTCTGTCCATGATTAGGGATAATATTATCTTTTGTCATAATGTGAAATTTTCTTATATGATAAATTATTTTTAATTATTATATTTTAGTCTTTTCATGATAAATATTCTGTAAAACTAAATCTAATAATAAAGTGGATAAAAATGTGAGAATTAGAATTTGGAAGGCATTGTGGTCATTGTGAAAAAAATGTATCTCAAGGCGAATGATTGTCCTAGGTTAGCCTTAGTATAATTTTAGGTTTGAACTTAGTGTTGACTTTGAGTTGGCTTGATTTGTTCACTTTAGGGTTAACTTGAATAATTAAAAATAAAGGAAAAAATGTTAGTATGGAAATGTAAATTTTGTGCATTATGTGACATTTATGATCACCTCATAAAATATTAGAATTTAAAGCAAAAGATCTCGAGTTTGTGATTGATGGCTCCTTAAGGGTATCCTAATGATGAGTTTGGCTCTCGATTGATTTATTTTTGCAGATGTGTCTCAGTGTTCTAGTAAGGCCCTATACCTACACTAATTAGTTCTTTAGAATTTTTAGGTAACCTAAGATGAATAAAGGTATTGTGCTACCTTGTTGTTTTGGTATAACCCAGTGTACGTTAATGTCCCTAGGCTCTAAGGCATAAGGGTATTGTGTTGCCTATGTGCACCAGTATGGACGCGTGTACGCTAGTGTCTGCGGGTTGATATTATCTCCCATTAAGTAAATTAAATAATCAAGAAGTAATTTATTTGAAGGCCTTGGTATGTTTTGGATTGCTAGTTTAGTAGTTACCTCTTTGCCTTACCTTTGGTTTTAAAGTTGATTTGGTTGGTTGGTTGGCAAAGCCTTGGCGTACTATAATATTGGATAGGTGTTATGATAGTTTTTGTTTTTTGAGATGGACATGAAATGGTTAAATATTTTGGTATTGAGCATAAGACTTTGATGTCGCATATGTTATCCTATGTTATTTTTATTTTGTTATCACATGCATCTTTAAGTTTTAATGATGATTTTCTGGTTACTATTGTTACGTGCAATGTGGGTATGCTGCATCTTTAAAGGCATTGCGATTTACTCAGTACAAGAAAGTCATACTAATACTATCACTTTCTATAGGAGTACGTGTGCTACATGCAATGGTTAAAGGATTTTGAGGCACGTCATCAAGATGTTTAGGTACGATAAGGGAGTGAAGTTCCCTACTCTTGTAACCCTCATTTGTAATATTTTTGTGGAAGGGGTGAGTGTAAGGGAAAATCGGTGTCACAACTTTGCATGCTCTTTTATGATATGTTTTTATTTGGACTCTTATGTTCCTGATATATTTTGGACATTACAATGGTACATAGAATGTATTATCCGTAAACCTTTATTTATGTATTATCTTTTCCTTCTGCAATTTGTTTTGATCCAACTTATTTTGAGCCTTAGTGTAACACCTCCATTTTTAATACTTAGAATTTTCATTTTGTGGAAGTGTTATTTATCAAATTATTAGGTATTATCATCATACTTAGCATAATTCTAATTCCCTTGCCTTTTTATGCCAAGTGTTAAGGCTTTAAATGAGGCATAACCAAATAGAATAGTAGAAACAATAGATAATACATAAATAAAAGTTATGGATAATACTCTTCGTATAACATTGTTTATTAAAATACGACCAGGGACATAATAGTCCAAAAAAAAAACGGATACAACAAAAAGCTAGTACCCTAAAGTAGGACACTGGTTTACCCTAACTCTTAGACCTATAAGCCTATTCTGAGAATGGGATTTATTTCTAATGACTCTCTTTCTTGTCACCGTAATAAGCTTAGAGCCACTCCATACCTTCATACAATCATTTGTAAAATTAGTATCAATATGAATTTTTCATACTGAGTAAATCACAATATCTCACAAGAGTTAGTATATCCACATTGCACATAATCACATAGGGCTCCAAAAATCATGATCAAACAAAAATCACAATCCCCAACAATCACTCCATACCTTCATACAATCATTTGTAAAATGAGTATCAATATGAATTTTTCATACTGAGTAAATCACAATATCTCACAAGAGGTAGTATATCCACATTGCACATAATCACATAGTGCTCCAAAAATCATGATCAAACAAAAATCACAATCCCCAACAATAAGTAATAATTATAGGATAATGTATACAACATCACGGACTCATATACAACAATCGATCATACAAAGTCAATTCACGTCATCATAATGTACACATTAGTCATATCTGACTAATCAATTCAATTCCAAACATCAAGGTAGGGCACTAAGGTAAATACCAAATCCACAATCCAAAGAAATTCCAACTACAAAAGGTAAGGTATTGATAAAACTACCGAACCAAAAAAAATCCAAATCAAATCCTTTTTATATTCTTATACAATAGTTACTTCTATTTTTAATTACTCATTGGGGATATAAGAAACCCAAGGACCCTAAAGTACATCCAGTCATGTTAGTTCACTAAGGCAACACAATACTCACCCTAAAATCAAGGGACGCAACAATACGACTAATCATATTAGCGTAAAAAGGCAACACAGTATCCTCTAACCTTGGTCACTTAATCCTTAAGTATTGATACCCCCCCATAGGACATGTAGGCTACCTATAAAGTATACTAGGGCCTTAACAAGACATATTGTCCCACCAGAGATCCAAAATCAACAAGGGATATGCCTCATCTCTAGGGTAGCTAATCATACAAAGCAATCATTCCCAATTTGGGGTCTTTCATTTTAAGTATTAATATTTTATGAAGTGATCACAAATATTACATACTACACAACATTTCCTATTTTCCATACTTCAACACTTTCCCAATTATTTTCAATTATTAAGGTAAACCCTAAGGTCATCAATCTATGCCAAGCCAAGCCAACACTAAGGTTAATTTACTAAAAGTCTAATGTCATCCTAATATTAACTATTCATAAAAGATGCATTAGGCTAAAAAATTATCAAAATTCCCTTGAAACCCTAATTTTGTCATTTTATTCATTTTCATATCAAAATTTATTATTACAATAAATTTGTCATGAAAAGAGTAAAAGAAAATAATTCACATTATTTTAGCATGTAAGTAATATTTGTGATCTAGCGATTGACTGTATTTTCTACTTTTCATGCAATTAGTAAGTTGTGCCCACAAACCATAATCATGAGCTTATAACATGTCTTAAAATTCCATGATTCATGTGTATACATTTAATAGCACAATATGCTATTTAATAGGACATTTAACATTAGGTACATGTAAGAAAATATTTCTAACCTTTAAACATGCAAATACAAATTATCGAATTCTAACCTTAATTATGAGCACATGTGTAAACCCCCCAAATTTTGAGCTAGAGATTTTTATGTTGAAGACAGTGCAAAAGAGTTTGTAAAAGCAAAATTGAGGAATCTTACCTCCAGATCAACCATGAGAGAGGTGTGATAATTACCTATATCATGCCTAATGTAAGAAAAAATGGAACAATCATGAAAGAATGCATGCTCAAATAATAATACTATAATTCCACAATAAAAATGGCAAGAATGGTATTATAGACAATAAAATGAGAAAGTTTACAAATCTAAATATAGGGATCAAAGCCAAGAGTTTAAATAACCAGAAAGAACCAAAAACATCCTAACATAGAGGGAAAAAGTATATCTAAACAATTAGCCTAACTCTTAACTAACTCTAGAATCCCCAAGTAATGGCCAGCTACTAGCCCATAGTATCATCCTCATCATACTCTAGCTAAGAATCATAACCCTACAAATCGTCTTCTGCTCACCGGACCAAAATTATGATCATTATAGTGACCATACAAATATAGTATTAGTATGGTGAAGTGCCTAAAACAGACTACCTAAAACATGGTAACAGCTCATGCAACACATTGAAGTCACATAGTAGCATGGTGATAAGAACACTAACATAAGATAACACTCATGATCATGGCAATAATTCAACAATGCAATCATGGAAGAATAATAATATAGTAAATACATTATAACCATACAATGTAAACCATATTATAAATCTTCCTTTAGTGATCACATAATTTTGATTTATTAAGATAATCTGTTTGACCACACCCAATTCTCCACCATGAACAAAAGTCATGGTAACATACACACATAATGGGATACATACCCACCACATAGGGTTAGGATACATTGAAGGAAATATTCACTAAGGATACCACACCCACTACACATTAAGTGCACTTGTCGCAAGGTTTAACACACTATGGGTGAAATACCCTAAAATCCTAATTTAGGAATTATGGCAAAATAACAATTTATTAGGAAAATTAAGTAAATAAATTATTTTATTAAAATAAAGGGGAATTATTTAAGGAAAAATAAGGAGAAAATACTAAATAAATTATTTAGGAAAATTTGGATATTTTACTAATTAACATGGAAGTTAAGGAAAATTTGTCCAAACTAGCCAAATTAATATAAAAAGGAATTTAATTATTATTATTATAATGAATGTTATTAATTTTAAATATTTTAAAACATAATAATAATAATAAATAATAAAATACCAAATTACCCCAACCCGACCATTTTCTCCTTTTTCCTTTTTTTCCCCCTTTTTCTTCTTTCTTTTCCTTTTTCCTTCCTTCCCTCCCTTCTCCTTTCTTTTTCCTTTCTTCCCCGAAATGGGTCAGCCTGTCGGCCCAAATCTTTTCTCCCCTTCCTCGTATCACGCGGCCTAAAGCCCGTGTCACCCCTCCCTCGGCCAGCCGCCCGACCGAGCCATTCTTTTTCTTTTTCTTTCTTTCCCCCGGACCACCGGTCCACCCCTTTCCCTTTCCTTCTTCTTCCTCACACGACTGCAACCCCGACCTACAGTCCTATACCTACCGGCAGCCACCTGTACCATCCGGCCATCCTTCCCTACCTACCCCCATCGTTTTCTTTCCAATTTTAACCCAACCATTTCGTCCTCCCTCCTCACGCATGCTGCCATTCCTTCCTTTTTCCCCTCACCCGACCAAATGTACCCTGCAATTTCACAGGGCATGCACCGCCTGCCATTGTCGGTCGGCAACCTACTTCACTTGCCCTCGGGATGTCTTCTTCTTCCTTCGTCGTTTTCCCCATCAATTAGCCTATAAATACCCCCATAGGTAGCCATAACTAAGCTTCTGCTTTCGCAGTCTAGAAACCCCAACTTTGTGCCACTGCCCAAACAGCTCCTTATTTCGCCACCGTCGACGATCACCGCCACAAACTCCACCCACCAAAACCTTCCCCACACCTCCCTCTACAGAACTGATCCACCCTCCTCCCCTATCATGCCCTGCACGAGCCGCCTCGGTCGTGAAAAATCGCCATCCCGATCAGCCCACTTCAACCCCTCGCCGCCCCTCGCGCTATCGTCCGCCACCAATTTTGGTGTAACCCGCACCTCCTCTACCCTCCAAAACAACCATGGGACTTCATTCTATCTCCCCATACCTCCATCTCCCCTGGCTCCCTCTCCTTCTCCCTTCTCCGCCTTCCACCACCATTAGACCTTCGCTCTGGCCGCTGTGCGCCACCCCTTCTGGCTGCACCACCACTTCCATTACACCCCTCTCCACTTGAAACACCTCCCACCACCTGAAACACCCCCTCATTCCCTCTCCTCTATCCTATACCCCCATCTCTCCACCTCTCTTCCTCCTCCACCGCCGCCGCCTCCGCCACCAACCCTAGGTAGTATTCTAATTTTCCCAACCCTTAAACTCTTTTTCTATAAGTGTTAATGATTTTTAGTAATATTAATAGTATTACTCTTATTACTACTACTACTACTACTACTACTACTAATGTTGTGTTATTATTATTATTATTATTATTATTATTATTATTATGTTTCATTCTTATAATCTAACCTAATTTCAGAAATATTTATAACTATGGTACTATCATTTAAAAGGCTACAAATTTAGTATTAATATAGTTATCTTTATTATTATTATTACTACTACTACTATTATTATTATTATTATTATTATTATTGTCTTACTCATACTATTAATACTAACTTGGCCATTATTACTTTTATTATTAGTGTAAATGTTGGGACTCTTATATTACTATTACTCTTGTCGATTATTATCCTTATTATGTTTAACATTATTATTATTATTATTATTATTATTATTATTATTATTATTATTATTATTATTATTATTATTATTATTAGTGTTATCATTTCTATCATTATTATTATTATTGTTCTATTATACTCGACCATATTATCACTAAGGCTACTACTAATAGGATTTCTAGGACCTTCATTAGTATTATTCTTAAGATGGGAACCATCATTAATATTATCACTATTATTACTACTACTACCACTACTACTACTACTACTACTACTACTACTAGGGTTTGGGTTGATGTTAGTATTATCACTAAAACTGATAATAATATTATTATTAGTAATATTCAAACTATTACCTCTAACACTATGAACATCACTATGACTACTTAAACATAAACCATGATGACCATTAAGATTTATTTTGGTTAGTAGTAGCATGAGTAATTATTTTGAGAATAATAACCCTACATTTAAATATAAAACTACTATTACCATTATTATCCTTAATAGTAGAGTGTGATAAGGGTAGGGTAGAAATAATGGTAATCTTTGGTAAGAGGTAGATTAATCTATAGTGTTTTTCTCTTATAGGTGAATCACATCAAAACTCTAAGGAGGTGTAGGAATGTGCTCCAAGCCCAACATCATTTTAGGTAAGGAAGTAGCTAAGGCCCATGTGTGTTGTGTGACTTGTATGCCTTGGATGTTATATATCATGTTATGTCGTTTATCGTATGATTGTCATTAACTTGTCTTATGTGTAGCACAACTTGGAGTTTAGGTATGTTTATGTGGTTCCTTATGACATGAGTATGATATGTATATGGCGATTATGATGTGATAGGATATGACCCTCTAGGACATGCATGTTAGGATGATTAATAATATGATATGGGAATGAAAGGATAAAAAGAAAGAAAATGGGAAATGAGTTCACAAAAGGGGATATGAGGTTGACCAAACTACTTCATGATCTATGAGAGGAAAATAAAGAGGAAGAGGTGACTAAAATGAATGGAAAATGGGAACCATGCATGGAAATTCTAGGGTTTGCATGGGGTGGATAAAACTTGCCTAGGGATGATCTTTACGTGAGAAAAGTTGTTTTAGGGCGTAATTAAGCTAAGGGGAGAGTTGTGGAGTGATTGGAGACTTGGGACGAAAAATAGTACGTAGGTTGGTGTAAGGGTGTATAAGGGATCCAATTAGGGTTCTGAGAGGAAGTACTAATCTGAAAAAAAAATGTGGAAGTAAAAACAATTAAGGGAGAGTGGAGAATGGGTTAAGAGTGGAAATTTACTATATAAGGGGAGAGTATGGGTGCCATGGGAGAGAAGAGATGTTGGGTGAAAAATGGAGAGGTTACTTATGGGAGAAGAAAGGTACTAGGGTTTGAAGTGGCCAACTAGGGTTTTTCCGGTCACATGTGAAATCGAGAGGTAAAGTGATATGAATTGGGATTGGATCTATGAGGTAAAGTGCAAGGCGATAAATGAAATAATGGTAGTGTAAGTGAGAGAAAGTTGGGCCACATCGGTCTAATTAGGGTTTTCAAGTGAAAACCCTAGAGGGTGATAGTAGGTGGAGTTGGATATCATGAGGTGTTGGGCCTAACCCACACCCTTAGGAGTTGGGTTCTTCATTATGTGTAAGTGTAAGGGGAATGGATATTGGGGCGTGATAAGGGGCGCATGAGTCTCAAGATATAGGATGGGCCCCCTTGAGAGAATAGAAGTAGAGGGTTGTTGACATACATGTCAAGGGTGAAAGCTTTATCCAATAAGATACGAGTAAGATACTAATCACTTAAAGAGTAAGATTGTTTAGCTAGGCTCAGACTGATCCACCAACATAATAGTGGCCAGGTGCCGGGGTGCCCTAGAGACCGATTTACGGGTATATAATATTAGTTAGCTGTGTTCTGCTCTATAAGTGACTAATCCACCGACTATAATAGTGGGGGATCCCGAGCTCAACAAACCAAATATTAAGTTGTAAATGAATCATGGGAAAGATACTATGCAATTACATTGGAACACCATAAGAGTCGGGGCCAGACTAATCCACCAGCATAATAGTGGCCAGGAGCGTTCTGCCCTAGAGACCAATCCACCGGCAAGAATAAATGTCAGGAGCATTATGCCCTGTACATTTCCAATTCACCGGCTATAACAGTGAGGTTTCCGCACTCACATGGATTGATAAAGATTATGGTGTGAAACGAATATATTTACCAGAGATCTAAAGAATAAGTCTAATTGGACCATAGCCAGCCTTCACTATTTGTGTTACTGTATGTTATCCATATGACCATGTCATGTATGTTACGTTGTATGTGTTTATATGATGGCCTTAGTACATGGTTACCTTAATTAGTACATAGCGTACTTATCACTCGTTTCATGGGTGTTGCTCATTCCCACAAGCAGAAGACCCATTTGAGTTTGTGCAAGTAGGAGATGACGTCTTCGATGCTTACAACACTTACGAGGAATCGGGTGGGGTTGAGCGTTGAGCCTAGACCTACATGGGGATCGAGAGCGACTTTGCTAGACTCTATTTTTCTTTGATCGGATCATGTATCATTTTATTCTAGTTATATGATATCGTACGGTGCTTTATGTTTTGAAAAACTCTAGTCACTTACTCTTTGGGTTATAATTCTAAACCGCACTCTGATTTCTGTATGACTATGAGGGAGTCCTCTAATGGACTCCCATTGTTTTATTAATGACATGTGTTTGGTGTTAACCTGTTTAGCCCTAGCACTTAGTACTGGAACGGTAGGAGTGAACCAATCTGGTACTAAGTGTGGTAGTAATGCCCCCTGAATTTACGGTTTTATTACTTCACTTCCATTAAACCTTTTTATTTAAATAAAAATTTTCAGTAGTAAATTTTAGAGATGTTACAATGGGATACTACACCCACCACATGTGATCGAAGTATTTCAAGGGGGATTGTACTGAGATACCTCACCCAAATCACCTTGAATGCCTCCACTGTAATGGCTAAAAGTCAGAATACTACACCTGCCTAAGCAATGGATAATACGAAGTGCCAGAGGGCTTGTACTGGGATACCTCATCCACTCGAACTGGACACTTATGCCATGTCGGTCTGCTACAATATAATCCTATATCTCAAAGATATGTGCATACCCCCTATCAACCTGAAGCTAGTAGAGAAGGGTATAGGTACTAAGAGAAAATATAAAACATAGGATGACCCACCCACTAACTCCTGGCTAGCTACCTCGAGAGTTAGAGAAAATGGTCTGAACAAAATCTTAATCCATTAATTATTAATTACCAAGTGATATCACAAATCACAAATTAATTCCACTATTAACCAAATTGGGTATTTCCAAGTGATAACACCAAACACATCACAAGGCATATAAGCCGCCAATTGAGTGTTTAGAGATGATACCAAACTTAACCAAATCAAGTCCCACTTATCATCATTTTGATCCATATTATTTTAGGGTAAATATGGTTTCAATAATGATTAAAATATTATAATTGTATGAAAAAATTAATATATAAGGCCCAATGAAAGGATATTAATTAATAAGTAAATTTGGCAAAAATGGGACAGCTAGTTGATCGGTTCCTAAGGATAATAGACTAGTCTGGATGTACTAGACTTGCATAGAAAAATAAACCAGTGAACCTATCGAATGGTTGGTCCTAGTGATCGACTATTCAGAGGAAAAAAATCGATAGGTTTGACCAAATTGATCAATAGGTCTAAGCAGAAACCATACCACTCTAATCACAAGGCAACTGAATGATGGGTTTGGCAAACTGATTGAATACTCATAGGAACAAGTCGACTAGTTCATCGAACCAATCAACTGATCTCGTAATCAGATGATCAAAACCCCAAACCAAGCGACCAGTTTGGGTACTAGGTAAAAGACCACCCAAACCTATGATCTGCATACTAAAATTTTACCCAACTTACCATATTAATCCTAACATACTTCTATGTCATCAAACACACAAAGAGACATGTTGTACACATAAAATCAAAAGGATATATGGCAATATTGGCATTAAACGAAATCATTCTAAAAAACTCCAAAATCATGCATGATATTAGGGAACCTAAATCATGCTTAAATTTTAAGAAGAAAACTATACCACATGCTCAATTCCTAGAATACAATCACAAGAAATTCTTCTAGGACAAAACTCTTAACTTGATGGTTATCTACCAGGACCTCGATTCCTACAAGAATCAAGAATTGAAATCATTAAAACTCATTTTCAAAACTTAATAAAAACAAAATCATAAGAAGAATGACAAGAAAAATGATATAATACAACCTTTTCTCAAAATTAAAACCCAAAACCAGAACCCAAGGTCTTCAACCTTTCTTAAAACTTTAACCCTTCATTTCTTTAGAGAAACAAGGTAGAGCTAAAGCTAATATTAGGAGAATAAAGAAGATACAATAAATTTGACCAAATGATAGGGAACAAGAGGCAAGCCTCTATTTTTCCCAACAGAGAAAAAAAAATGAAATGGAGAATGCCAACACTTGGGAAATTTTTACCAAAGAAAAAGAGAGAAAATTAGCAAATACAAATAATAGAGAGTGAATTGAATTAGAAATGGGGTGTATAGGAGGGAATGTTGGTTGACATACCTAAGTGAGAGAGAGGGAAGTTTAACTTAGGTTGAGTGTGGGTGACCCAAAGTGTAAAGAGATCACAAGTTGAGGTAAGTAAGGTAAGGTACTAAGGTGTAACCAAGAAGAGACATGATAGAGGTTTGGTAGGTCAGGAGAGTGGTGTAGAAAGTTAAACACACAGCCATGTCTATCATAAGAGAGAAAAGAGAGAAGGTGATATATGCTTTAAAAAGTGCTTTTGGAAAAATTTAGCTAAATAAAAGTCATAGAGTGATCTAAATAATGTAAAAATAATCTCAAAGCATCAAAATATACTTATTAGCACAAATAGATTATAATTAGAAGTTTTCATAAATATTGGAAAGAAATTCAAATTGAAATAAAAAATGATCTAAAATAACGGGACAACCAGTCCATTTGTTTGAGCAAACTAATTAATTGGTTTATCGGGAAATAAAATTGCCAGTTTTTAAACGTACTGGTCGATTGATTAGGCAAACCAATTGATTGGTGAGCTTGAAATTCACAACTTTATTAAAACTTTAATCCTTTCTCAAAACAAAAACTCATTTATTTTATATCAATATAATTTTACATACAATTTGAAGGATTTTAGGATGAGGTATTACAACATATTCCATGTTATTTATCACTACCCTAGCTACCATGCAATAATGATTATGGAGCACTTAGCATGACATTGAAATCATAACTTGACAAGAATGAAAATCCTAATAAAACCCTACACTTGCATACATAAATCATATAACATATTACTAATGCATATCACTTAACTTGCAACAATTGTATGTACCCTTTATTTAACATGTTATCATTTTACCATGCATGCCATATCACTTGGAAAATATAAGACGCTAACATAATTCGAAATCTAAACAATAATAACATACTCATACATAATTTATACTATTTTATGAGTGATTGAATTTACCTAAATCCAAGCTTACGCAAAAAGTACAAAAACCCTCTTCTACAAGATCTTCAATGATTACCTAGGGAATTAACATCCAATAACACATTAATATTTAATATAACACAATAATAACCCAAAATTACTAAATCAACTCAAGAACAACTAACCTCCCAAAACAAGGTAGCAAGGAAACCAACCAAAACAAATCAAGAACTTGTAACACCCCCATTTTTACTACTTAAAAATTTCTTTTAGTTGAAGTGTTAATTACCAAATTACTAGGTATTATCACCACCCTTAGCATAACTCTAATTCCCTTACCTTTCTTATGTCAAGTGCTAAGGATTTAAATGAAACATAACCAAATAGAACAATAGAAACACAAGATAATACATAAATAAAAGTTACGGATAATACTCTCTGTACAACAACATTTATTAAAATATAGCTAGGGACATAAGAGTTTAAAAAAAAAAACTAGTACCCGAAGGTACGATACTGGTTTACCCTAACTCTTAGACCCATAAAACCATTCCAAAAATGGGGGTGTTACACTTAGTACTTGACATAAAGAAGGTGAGGAAACTAGACTTATGCTAAGTGTGGTAGTAACACCCATTATTTTGTAATTATCGCTTTCGCAAAATAGAATTTTTTAAGTACTAAGTTTAAGGCTTTCCCTTATCTAAATCATTGCAAGTATAAATAGAGGAAAACACGTGATTCCAATATGTATTTTCAAAAACTAAAAAGGATAAAATGATAAAGATTCCAAATACATCTTCAATAAAAAACTATAATATCCCAAAATTTATAACTTGAATTTTTGTTTTAAGAGGAAGCTAAACATAAATACATGGGTGGTGTTGCCTCATCTGACATAGAGGAGGTACAACTAATATTTAAATTATTGTATGTGTAACAAAAAAGAGTAACTCATATCCCTAATATTAAGTGTTTTTGTCAACTAATCCCATATCAATACAATATTACAAAACCAATGGCAAAAATATGAGAAATAGAACTAAAAATAGAGAGATAGATATGTAACATAATATACTAACAAAAGGAGGCATGAAGAAATTTGGTACAAAAATAGACTACAAATATCTATATCCATATATCAAAACAAAATCCAACACGGTGAACCAAATATTCATATTCTAAGCTCAACCCTCAAACAAACCCTACAAATCCACAATGTCCTCCATCAACCTCTATGCATAGGTGTTAAAAAAAAGCAAAATAAGATTTGAATCAGTATGATGAGCGTACTGAGTAAACTAAATCTACTAAAAGCAGATAGTATACAACACATAAGATGCATTGGAACATGCATATGCAAAATAATACAAGAAAACATGATAAAACATAATTACAGTAACATTTATTAAAATTCCACTATTCACACTATTCCTTACTATCCATAACTATTTAATATTATTCATCAAAAACTTAGAATCACATAAACAACTAGAATAATATAAAAATCTTAGAATATGATACCAAACAATGTTATCATGGAATATACACATATGTGAGACCATCTGGTTATTCTGTTCCTTATGTATTTTATCACACAATCCACCACATTCCACATTTAATTATACTTTCACTTAAGCAAAACTTTTTACTTATAACATGGAGCACATCTCTCTCTTATGCTCCATGGGCAACAGGTAACTTAAATGTGGAAAACACTTATACTCTGCGTCTCATGGATATAAAATAATTTATAACACAAGAACCATTTATCTCTTATGTCCCAAGGATATCAGTTACTTCCATTTTAATTAACATATGAAAGAGTAACCTATCACTAGTGCTATATGGATAATTGAGATGATCTTTACTACAAGGGCACTTCGGGTAATCCTTGCTACAAGGGTTAAGGATCCTACTAAGGATGATCTCTTATGCATAAAAGGTATTAAGTAACTATATCCTATGCTACAATGATATTAGATAACTGTTCCAAAGCGCATATGACATATGGATCCTCCTGTTATTCTAGTTACATTATCATTAAGTGAGCATACCCCTATAGGGCTTGTAAGTCAACTATAAGATATAAAGGGGCCAAGCTAACGTATTATAACGCATATGACATATGGATCCTCCTATTATAGGGCTTGTAAGGCATTACAAATATCTTAATGAACATCACTCAATGGCTAAACCAAGGCTAATTGTATAGCTTGTGCCACATGTGATACCTTATAATATTTTACTATTAACTTCAAATATAATCTTTTACTTTAAAATTTACCAATTTATTTGATATTTTATTAATCATAGCCCAAATATAAGCATGTACACCAATTTTAGAAAAGTTACTAATCACAAAATACCATTTATGTATATTTAAAATGTATAAATATACCAAGAAACTTATATTTTTATAAATTAAAAATTATTTATCACTAAGATTTACTATTCATGTTAGTAACAGGTAAAACTTAACCATTGACCATAAATATCTAATCAAAAACCTTTAGATATTAAATTACTATTTTAACCTGAATATGCTTTAACTTAATAATTAATAATAAAATATTAAATGAACTCCTAAAATTATGAAGTTAAATATTAAGCATCCCTAATTAATAATTTGAATACTAGAACCATAATATTTACTTACTTTTTTAAAAAAAATGTAAAATAATCAATATGCCCCTAAACCCTAATAGTAAAGAAAATAACATAACTCTTAGTATATAATGACCTAGCTCATGAAAATTTTCATACTATTCACTAAAGACCATATGAACATATGAAAACTCATAAAATTTCAGGAAAAATGCAGAAAACATGTGGATGGACAAAAATGCCATTTTTCGTGTGAAAACTTAAGAAATCATAACTGCAATTGCATAAACCCAAGTCAAGACTTTTAATATATAAAATTATATATAAAAAAACATAATAAATCCATATGAAACATAAAAATACAAAAAAGAGCACCACAATACAGAAAACAACCAAGAGGCCAAATACCCTAAAAAATGCTAAAATGACCATTTTCACAACTTTAACCTACTTAAGCATGCCAACACCTTGAATTCTATATAATCTTATTATAATTTCACTTATCAAAATCCTAGATCCAATATTGCACAAAAATCAACCCAATATCACTATGTTTCCTCTTCTTGGAAACCTTACACCAAAAATTAACAAAAATATCAGAAACACTTCAAAAAAAATCAAGAGAAGAAAGAATCATGGCTAATAAAGCTTAAAATTCCTTGTATTAAGCTCTAAAATTAAGGGATAGGTTATGATAATTTATCTTCAATTTCTCATATTTTTGACACTAATGTTTTAAAAGAAAACAAGTAGGGGTTAAAAATAAAGATTTGAAAAGAAAAGTTAAGAAATGATGCAACAACAATGGAGGAAGGAAGAAGGTTAAATAAAAACTATTTTGAAAAGAAAAGTTAAGAAATGATCAACAATAATGGAGGAAGGAAGAACGTTGAATAAACCTATTTTTAGGATATTAGGGGCACAAAATTTCTAGTTGGTGCATAAGCTTGGAAGAAGAAAAGTTTGAGTTAAATATTTAACTAATAAAAGGTACTTTAAATGATATTATAAGGTAAACTATCTATAAAAAAAATAAACGTGGCTAGAAGGCATAATTTCTATAGTATAATGGTTAGAAAAAATAATTTCCCTACTTTATTTTGATATTTTAGAAATATAAGATCAAAGTTAGGATAGTTATGAAGGATTTTGTGGAGAAAATTTTGAGTTTTAGGGATAATAATACCTAAAATTGGTGAAATTTTTATAAAAATTCTAAACATAGTTAGAACCCATTTTTAATCCATATTTAGATTAAACATGTCAAAATGTAAGTATTTATGAACTTTTGTAAATTTTCATTAGTTAAAAAACTCATTTCAAGACTTAGAATTTGAGCAAGGGTTAAGAAAGGACAATGAATAATACTTTCTCTCATAATTCTCCATTTAACATTTTAAAAAAGGCCTAAGAGATTCAAAAAAATGATGAAGAATTCAAATATGATAAAATTAAAATAATTTGGAAGAGTTTTTATGGCTAAAGTGGTAAATAAATCTAGCATGATTTAAAACCATAAGAATGGTTAAACAAGTAAAATAAAAGTTTTTAAAAGCGTCTTAAAGGTTAAAAAGATGTAACAATATTTGATTAAAAATAAATTTCCACAATTATAATAATAAACACATTTTAGAAAAGTGGGATATTACAAATACTAATCAAATAAATGCAAACTAAGTTAGTGGTTTAGATACCAAAATACATACATTTGAAATAGAAAACATCTGATATGAATATTAAAAAGGGATCCCACCAATGAGATAAAGCTTTATACTCCACACATGTACACTAAATAGTTTACTCTCGAACCCTTAGTTAAGTCTTCACCATAACCACAAGACATTAAATATCACTCCTCCATCAATGGTGTGCACCCTACCATCAGTGGTTAATCTCGTGCCCCAATCAACTAATGTAATATGAATACGTGTTCAATACCAAGTAAATCACACCACCCTAACTTATGGGAAAGGCATGAAGTACAAAATCATATGCATATTGTAATACCTTAATTTATGAAAAATTTAAATTTACCTAAAGTATTGATTTAATTTATTAAACTTCATATTTTATCTTATTGAGATTGATTTGATTTATTTAATTTGTGATTTTTTAGAGTATTTTATTTAATGATTTTGATTTATATCATCCTTTAATTAGAACTTTTAATTTATTTATATTCGTCTTTAATTTTATACACTTCTATTTTATTGGTTTATTGACAATTTTGGCTTTATATTGATATTTTTATTACTTATTTGTTGTTGTGGATTATTTTAGATAAATTTATTCACAATAATATTTTTTACTATTTTAAACCTAATATGTCTTTAACTTAATAATTAATAATAAAATATTAAATAAACTCCTAAAATTATGAAATTAAATATTAAGCTTCTCTAATCAATAATTAGAATACCAGAACCATAATAGTCACTTAAAATTTTTAAATTTTATGTAAAATGTCCATTATCCCCCTAAACCATGAAAATAAAGAAAATAGCATAACTCTTAGCATATAATTATGATATAGCTCATGAAAATTTTCATAATATTCATTGAAGACCATATGAACACATTAAAACACATAAAAGTTTGGAAAAATGTAGAACACATGTAGATGGACAAAAATGCCAATTTTATGCTAAAACTTAATGAAATCACAACTTCAATTATATAAGACCAAATCAAGACTTTTAATATATAATAAAAAAACCTAATCAACCCATATGAAGCATAAAATACAAAAAAGAGAAATGCAATATAGAAAACAACCAAGAGGCTGAATAGCCTCAAAAATGCCAAAATGACCATTTTCACAACTTTAACTAATTTGAGCATGGTAACACCTTGATTTCTATATATTCCTAGTATAATTCCATTTAGTAAAATCCTAGATCCAATATTGCACAAAAATCAGCCCAACAAGATCACTGCTTTTTCCTCTTCTTGGAAACCTTGTGTAAAAAATAAACAAAAACATCAAAAACACTTCAAAAAAAAAATATAAGAGAAGCAAGAATCAAGTCTAAAAAAAATTAAAATTCCTTATATTAGAGCTCTAAAATTAAGGGAGTGGTTAGGAGAACTTATATTCAATTTCTTATATTTTTAACACTAATTTTTAAACAATTAGGTGCTAAAAAGCGATATTTGGAAAGAAAATTCAAGAAATGGTGCAACAACAATAAAGGAATAAGGAAGGTTAATTAAATATGTTTTTGGAAGCTTAGGGGAATAAAATATTTTTCTAGGGAAAAATCTTGGAAGAAGAAAAGGTTAAGTTAAATATTTAACTAATAAAAGGTACTTTAAATGATATTATAAGGTAAAATATCTAAAAAGAAATCAAAGAGGATGGAAGGCATAATTTCTACAGTCCATTGGTCATAAAAAATAGTTTCCCTAATTTATTTTTATATTTTAGAAATATAGGATCAAAGTTAGGATATTTATGATAGATTTCATGTAGAAAAAGTTGAGTTTTAGGGATAATTATGCCTAAAATTGACAATTTTTTTTTCAAAATTCTAAACATAGTTAGAACTCATTTTTAATCTATATTTAAATTAAATATGCTGAAATTTAATTATTCCTAACTTTTTGTAATTTTGAAGAGGCCTAAGGGACTCTAAGAAAGATAAGAATTCGAATAAGAAAATTTAGAATGATTTGGAAGAATTTTGATAGCAAAAGTGGAATATAAATCTTACAGAGCTTGAAATCATAAGAATGATTAAACGAGCAAAATAAAACATTTTAAAAACGTCTTAAGGGTTAAAACAATGTAAAAATCTTTGATTTTAAATAATTTTCCAAAATTATAATAATAAAAATATTTTAGAAAAGCGGGATATTACAAATACAAACCAAATAAATACAAACTATGTTAGTGGTTTAAATACCAAAAAAAAAATACACTTGAAACACAACACATCTGATAAAAATTATCAAAAAGGGATTCCATCAATGAGATAAAGCTTTATACACCACATAGGTACTTTGAATAGTTTACTCTTAAACCCCAGGTTATGTCTTCACCACAACGACAAGACATTCAATATCAATCCTCCATTAATGATGTGCACCCTACCATCAATGTTTAATCATACAACCTAATCAACCAATGTAATATTAGTACTGTTTAGCATTGAGTAAAACACACCACCCTAACTTATAGGAAAGGCATGAAGCACAATATCATATGCATATTATAATATCCTAATTTATGAAAAATCTACATCTGCTTAAAGTATTGATTTAATTTATGACATTTCATATTTTATCTTATTGAGATTGATTTTATTGATTTAATTTGTGACTTTTTAGTGTATTTGATTTAATGATTTAATTGTTTTGATTTGTATTTATTATGTCCATCCTTTCATCACAAATTTAAATTTATTTACATTCTTCTTTAATTTTATGAGTTTCTAGTTTCTTGATTTATTGAACTATTTTGGCTTCATATTGATATTTTTATTAATCATTTATTATTGCAGGTGATTATAGATAACTTCATTCATAATGATAAAATTTAATAAATTAATATAATTATGATTTTTGTCTAAAATTGTATTTATATTTCTGATTATGTGAGCTAATTAATATATTTTTCATATTTTTAATTTTCTATTTCTATATTACGAACATGTTCCATATTGTAAATATTTATATATTTACAAATAACAATCTACTTTTTTCTTTGTATGGAAAAGGTTCTTATTTAATATTTTAAGCTTTATTTTTAGTATAATATTATTGTAAATTATGGTCATATATTATTAATGAAAATGATTTCATTTTAAATTATAAAACTCTATAGTAATTATAGAGTTATATTGATGATTTCTTTCTATAACTATTTAAATCTCCATTTTTAGATTTAATAAATTTTTTTGTTCACATTTTTTATTTCTCATAAAAGTTTTATGATTTTTGAGCTAGTAAAAATGTAAAAAAATTATTTTTTTTTAATATATTTATATCATGAAATTTGTAATTTTTATGGGGTTCTTCAATCCCCATATTTTTTATTTAAAGTTTCCCACAACTCAATCTAATTTTTTTTATCAGAAACGATTTACGACTATTATGTAAAATTTTTATTGAGATATAGAATATGGTTTTCTAATAATTTTGAAGATCCATCATATTAATTTTATATCAGAATGTCATTCGTATTTAATATAGAAGTTTTCAAAAATTATTTATTTTGGATTTTTGATTTTAAACGTTTACGATAATCTAATTCAAACTATTTAAGGATGCTTAGAATTTGATATAATATGATTCCAAATAGTTTTAAATATTATTTCAAGTTCTTATGATATATTTTCATAAATAATATGAATTCTTTTATTGTTACTATTTTTATTTGAAAGATTTTTCAAAATTCTTTAAATAAGTTTTATATCAATTTTATTTCTTCATGTACTTAAAAAATAATCTCCATTAAATAAATTTTAAATAAAATCATCCTTTATTATTATTTAGATATTTTATAACATTTCATGTGTATTAGTGTTATAAAAATATGTCTTTTAAACACTTACTTGAGCCTCATTACTCCCCTCCCCTCCCTCAATAATGACTAGATATTTGAGGATTGAGCTATTTTCGAAACGATTTGATATTTTAAGATATTTTAAAACTATTTTGGAGGATTGAGTTGGAAATGAATTGGTTATGTGTTGTGAGGTGATAACTTAATGTCTACCATTAGTCTTTCTTAGCTAATTGATATGTGTTGTGAGGTTATAATTTCATGCCTAACCTCAATTATTTGTGGCTATATATTATTTGTTGAGGGGTTATGACATCCATTGCACCTGAATGGGAACAATATTCATTTTCCTATATAACTTGTAATACCAGAAAATATGCCAAACATTATGCTTTGAATGATGCCACTCAGTATGTGAAAATGAACTTGCAAATCAAGTAAGATCAAAGTAGCTCCCCAAATCACTTTTCTAATTATTTAAATTACTTTTTAATTTAAAAAGGATGGAATTAGGGATCGAGAAGAAATGTTGAAGATATATTGATTAGCATTGGATATGACCTTCTCTAACACTGACATTTGGTGGATTATAGCGAATATGAATAAGGTGAGTAACATCATCAATAATGGTCATCATTATTATTGGTCATATGATGTGATGGTAGATAGATACTAAAGAATTGTAAAGATCTTAGTGTTCCTTGACTCTGGTAGTCGGTATTGGTAGTAATTGATTGAAATACTTAAGTTATTTTAGGAATCTTTATATTATTTTAGGATATAATAAATATATTATTAATATAATAATTATATATTTTATTAAAAAAATAACATATAATTAGTCTATAAGAAAAGCAAGAGAAAAAATAAGAAAAAAAATTTACAATAAAATTTTTATTTTAAAAAAAATTAAATTTTAAATTAAAAAACTATTGTTTAGAAACAAATGAATATGTTACTATATAATATATATGAAAATATTAGAATATATTTTTTTAACCTAGTATCACTATATCAAACACCTCTATTGACCTATTTATGGTGATATATGTTGTTGATCTAAAGGAAAAATAAATTATTTAGTATTGTACATAGATATGTTTGACTTGATGTTGTAGTTGTTTCGATTAAGGTTCAATCATATAGGTTAGTAAACTGAGTACGGTTCAATGAGCTAAGGTTGATTCGTTTTATCGTCAACATAATGTTACAGGTCACATAAAAAAGTCCGTATTGAGGTTCCACCAGTCCCGGAATAATTTAAAATATTATTGTATAGTCTAAATAAGTATGGAGAGATATATAGGATTCTATACTCTCTTAGATGATTTTAGAAGGTTCTAGAGGATGATATCTTTAGATTCTTCTCCACTTGTATAGATGAGTATGGATAATTTAAAAAATCCTAAGGGAGTATTCTATACACTCTAATGGACTATTCTAGAAACTATAATGAATCTACTCGGCCATTTTAGAGAGATCTATTAGACCCGTATCTAAAATCTTTTTGGAAGAGGGTAAGAGGTGAATCTTCTCCTATAAATAGAGGGGGGTAGAGGCATATGGAAAATCATCAAACAAGAGTTGTATTTAGAGCTTCTTTCTCTATAATACAATCTCCCTTTCTCTCTCTAAAAGTTCTATCTTAAGTTCTCTTATAAAGGGTTCGGTGTGATGGTCTCGGAGACATTCCTAGCTTAAATGTTGAGTACATTTAAGAAGAAATGTTGATTTAAACTCTCAACGAATGAAGAAAGACTAAGACCTTGTATAATTAGACTTAGTGAAGAAGTCGGTGCACCACAAGAAATTTAAAATAAAAAAGATGGTCATTATCACTTGAGACTCAACATTAATAGCTCTTGGGGTTTGGACGAGCCACACCACACCGCACCGCACCGCACCGCACCACTAATCAAAATACTGCCTTGTGATTGAGCTTGTTTGGCGAGCCTGACCCAGCCAACGACATCTTCCCACCAATCCCGCATTTGGACGTTCCTAGCAGGCTACCAGTAACAATGTTCTCCTAGCCCCCACCCACCAACCTTCTTTCCCGTTTGCATCCTCTTCTCATTTCCGCCGCGATGACAGCATTTCATCTGCTCTCAAGCAACCCCAAAACATCTTCCCTCTCCACGTGCACCGCCGTCCCACCTTATACCTCTCTACATAATGCCCCAAAATTCCTTAAACCCCCAAAATCATACAACTCCTCCTCCTCCTCCTCCTCCGCCGCTGTTAGATCGGTCCTCCAATACAACCGAAAGCCACAACTCGCAGGGACAGTCCCACGCGTGGTCGTTATTACATCTGGTAAAGGCGGCGTTGGCAAGACCACCACCACTGCCAACATTGGCATCTCTTTGGCTCGCTATGGCTTCTCCGTCGTCGCCATTGATGCTGATGTCGGGCTCCGCAACTTGGACCTCCTATTAGGTTTGGAGAATCGAGTCAATTATACAGTAGTCGAGGTTCTTAATGGTGATTGTCGACTTGATCAAGCCTTAGTTCGGGATAAGCGATGGTCAAATTTTGAGTTGCTATGTATCTCTAAACCTAGATCGAAATTACCACTTGGATTTGGCGGGAAAGCGTTGGTATGGCTTGTGGATGCTCTAAAACATCGATCCGAAGGTTGTCCAGATTTTATCATCATCGATTGTCCAGCGGGTATTGATGCTGGCTTCATCACTGCTATTACTCCAGCGAATGAGGCTGTTGTGGTGACTACCCCGGATATTACGAGCTTAAGAGATGCAGACAGGGTTACTGGGTTGCTGGAATGTGATGGGATTAAGGATATAAAAATGATGGTGAATAGAGTTAGGACTGATATGATCAAAGGGGAGGATATGATGTCCGTTTTGGATGTGCAGGAGATGTTGGGATTGGCGCTGTTGGGAGTGATACCTGAAGATTCAGAGGTTATCCGTAGTACGAATAGGGGGTACCCTTTGGTACTAAATAGACCTCCTACATTGGCTGGGTTGGCTTTTGAGCAGGCAGCTTGGAGGCTTGTTGAGCAGGACAGTATGCAGGCTGTGATGGTTGAGGAAGAGCCCAAGAAACGTGGGTTTTTCTCATTTTTTGGTGGATGACGTCTTGGATTGTTCTGTTATGTTTTCTTTGACAGAGTGATAACTTATATACACGGAGATTGAATAGTTTATTAGGTTGTTTCGGCTGGGACATGAGCTAATTGTTAGATGCGTAGAGGATGGTGGAGTTGTGTACAGTTTGTTAGGTATGTCTTTCGTTGCTTCATTTCGCTTATTCTATGCGTTGTTTATTCATTGTTGGACAAATGCTGCATTGTTCAGAGTGCCTTTTTGTTAGAATGTTAATAGTTCGCCGGGATTCATTGAATCCCTATTCATTCACTTGCTTTGATCTTGGTGTTATATATATATATATATATATATATATATATATAATGACGAAGGTTTAGAGAAAAGTAAAATCAAGTTTATTTTCGAGGTACCTGATTTGGCTTTGATCCTTGCGTTTCATGTTACTGGTATTATATTCAGGTTGTATACCGTGGTTCTCAATATAATTTTGCAAATGAGTGAAGACTAGTTGTTGCCTATTATATCAGCAAGCATGAATCTTCCATGTATTAATAGGCTGTTTCTGTACTATGGTTGCAGTATTGGTATAAAAAAGGAGGTGAAACTGACATGCATAAAAGTTCCAGTGCATCCAAGCATGTTGTTGTTACTAAGTGATACCTAGTTGACTATATAGTGTATCAAGATTTGAGACCTTTTCTATGCGGTGTAGGCTAACTCATCGGATGTTGAGGACCTTACATGGGATAGTTACTGAGGGGATTTAGATATCCCATAATTTTATTTTATTTTCAGCAACCAACTTGTGATTCGCGATGAATCTTTATAGGCTCTTGTTTTGTAGGGATTGAAAAATATATTGTGGCAAGTTTGGTTTATGAGGAAAATGTATAGCAGCTAGGGATTAAAGGGAAGGACGGAGTGATGCATGGACATCTTCCACTAATACCCAATGTTGTTTATGATTTCTGATCATCAACGGGCTATAAGCCCTCTTTCTAACATTGTTAGTAGTCTTTGAGTAGAATCCAATAATACAATATACCAGCAAGTGATGGTTGTTGAGATATAGACCAAAAATGATAGAATTTACGGAACTTTCAAAATGAGCTGTGAAAAAAAGTGGTCAAATAGATTTGCATTTTGGTGGCGGAAATGGTAGCCAATAGGCTTTTGAGGACTTGAATTAAGGAGAATACTATATGTTCAAAATTGAATTTCAATCCCATAATTGTTGTTTCATTGGATGATCTTTAGCCATCTGATTTGGTATTAGATTGCTCAAATGAAAACCCCATATTCTAATTCTAGGATGGAGACACCGTGATCATATGCACATCCATCCACCTCTTGTTTGGAGATAAACATTATCTTGACAATGGAGCAATCACGTGAGTAAAGGAGGAGAAAAGAGGAAATGACATTTTACTGGATTGAAGGGGCTGGGAAGGAAGGAGGGAGAGTTATTTGCCAAAGGTCACCAAAATTGGTGTAGGGTTGAATTAGAGAGAGAGGGAATTGTGAAGAGGAAGAAGGGAAAGTTAGAGTTCGGTGGAGAGAAATTAGGAGGGGAATAGGCGGATACCACTCAATATTCATTTATTCATTCAAATATGAGAATTAGAATAGCCCTAGGGCCATATACATAGGCATACTTATGCTTAATTGAAGGAGTAAGAATAGAGAAGTTCCCAAAACACACAATAAAATATCTTATATTTTAATAATATTTTCTAAATAATATCCAAATAAAATTATATTGAATTGACTATATCAAAATCCAAAGATAATATTTCAGTCCTACACCATTCTTCCAAACCGAAAAGGATGTCAACTCTTGTGAATTAGAATGATGAAAAGCTATACCATCGAAATGGCAATGTTTCTTTAGCTTTTGCTTGACTAGGAAACAAAGGGCTCCTTCCTAATAAGGAAGGACAAACAAAATACAATGTGGGTTCTTCCAAACCTCCAACTAGGAAGCAAGGTAAAGGTCTCAAACATACCTCCATAAGGTGATAGATGCCTGATATTGAAAAATAGGACCAACACCTAAATCATCTCGTAAATTAAACATATCAGCGTTAGGTCCTTGCTTTGTTAAAATATCCTACAAGCTTATAACACATGCATGCAACTTTTTTAAAACTATCATTCAAATAATGTGTAGGCCATATGCGTACCATGAAATAGTTTCGACATTAAATTTTTTATCCTACGATGCGTATTCACAAGTTTGAGATGCTTATTACTTAACATGATCCTAAACCTAGACTCATGGTGCAAACTAGGAATGTGTCGAGCAAAAGAATTAGTAGAAGTAGACTAAGGGAGGGAACCAAGGTCATAAGAAGAAAGAATAGGGTAGGGAAGGGATTCCCTCACAACTATGGCTAGCATGAATTGTCCAAGGATATGATGTAAAAAATTTAGACCCTATCTTAAGGAGTGCCTATACCTACCTTATTTGACCTAAAATGCAAGATGTCAAGACTCAAGTGGCTTGGGAGGCTTGTCCTAATGAAGGATAACGTGCTTCCCCTTTACAAAATAGTAATTGTTAGACTTATAATTGATCTTGACCGAATGTTCATTCAACCATGGTCTGCCTAGGGCAAGATGTGAAGCACTCATGGGGAGTATATCAAAGTAGAATTCATCTTTATAGTCACTTATGTGGAGTGAAACAAGACACCTATCACACAGGAAGAGTTTCTTTATTGAGATATTTCTACAACAACTTTATACATTATATTAAGAGTGTTAATACTGTCAATGACCAACTTAATGGACTTATTTCTATCCCTAATAAGGGTGGAAAAGATAGCGGTTTACTTTCATCCATCATTTTTTTACCTTTGCATTGAAGACATCATAAGACTCCGATGAGGGTTAACATTGTTAACATTCTAAACTAGGATGCATTTTCATGTGTCATACTCTACTATCTCCTCATTGTCATTTGTATTCTCACAAGGATCAAATATTTGGTCCTCAATTGTGTCATTGTTCTCATGTTCTAGAATATATGATGGGATAATGAGAGAGAATGTGAATTATGACATTGAATGACATTATTTAATGATTTGATGTCATTAGTTCAACCACTAGGGATGGGAAGAATAGCACTAGGGACTAAGGCTGGTGAGAATCATTAGGGGATGATATGCTAAATGATAAAGATAATAACTTGACCCATGCACTCAGTAGAAATAAAAATACTAATGAATGCACTAAATCAAATAAACTTGTATTTTGATTTTCTTTTCAATATATAGATTAAGAAGATGGTAAGCATATAGGTTAAATAGAAAAAGGTAGTTCATATAGAGTTAAGCTTCAAGTGATAACTTAACCTTCTAAAAACCGAAGACCTTGTTTCAAACCTTCAAGTAGCTTTTTAAAATTTTCCTGAATTTGATATGTGAAACAACTATTTTCTTCTTCTTTTCTTTTGGGCAACAAAAGCATAAACCAAAGATTAAAAAGAAAAAGGAAAGAAAGAGGAACAATTGTAACAAGGAAGAAAGTAGTGAATATCAAGTGAAGAGGGTCGAAGGTCTTCTGTGTCTAAACCACAATGATAACCGCGACGCGGCAAGGACTATAAAGTAATAGAAAGCATCGGTAAGAATCATATTACATTGGCGAGAATTAAAGTTTGTGAGAAAAAACTTTAAAAATTGTCTCTATCTAATGTGTTTCACCCCTTCACACTTGCTCAAATCACTTTATTACTTCTATTTGTAGTCATTTTCTTGAACTTAGGTGTGGGTAAAATTAAGATTATGGTTGCAATTCTTTTGTCTTCAATCGAATCATTTAGGTCTACAGTTAGCCTTAGTGTGTTTTGAATAGGTTGTGTTTAGGGCTTAACACTCTTAAATTGAACTTTTGAGAATTCAATGTACTTGGTTGATTTGTACTGATTTGAGCACATTTGTGGCTAGGGTTTTAGGTTCAAATTAGGGTCACTATACTCAATTGTTGTTCTATTGGGTTTAATTTGTATGGTGGAGGTGTGAATAAGATGTCTAGTACTTGAGTTTAGTTATATTGAGGTTTGACTTGTTGATTTGGTTGCAAATTTGTGGTGGTGGTGGCGGCTAGTCAGCAACGAAGCTGTCGACTTTTACATCTTTAGCAGGAAAGAATTTAGTGTTTGAGACATTGGGATGTGTGGAATGATTTTGTGCTTCAATATTGATTGATGTAAGGTTGGAGAACTTAAGGAAGGAGATTAGTAGAGGGGGAGGGAATTGGGAAGAGGAAGAATCGGCACTTGGAGTTAGGCGTACAAAAACTAAGGGGAAACATGAGGATGTCTTTCAACTAGGGGTGTTCTCGAGACAAATCTTTTTTGGTTCTAGTTCAGCTCGTTTAGTTTTTATTTATTTTTAAGGCTAAAGTTTGACTAGAGTTCGAAACAAGCCAGACGAGCCTAGTTCGAGCTTAGCTTAAAAGGTTTGCGAGTTATTTGGCTCGACTTGTCTAATGTCAAGAAATCAAATTGGCTTGTATATTTTAATTCGATTCGTGACTCAACTCATTTAACTATTCGACTCATTTGAAAGTTAAACAAACTAAATCAACCTGTTTAAGTATTGTACTTGATTAACAACTTAGTTAATTATTCAACTTGTTTATTAAATGAATTTTATACAAGTCTTCTAAGTTTTCTATACAAACCTTTTGAATTCTACGTACAAGCTTATAAACAAAACCTATGAATGAGTTTATACTTGATCTAATAAATAAGTGAAGCTGAATCCGAGTTGGCTTTTGAGCAAATAAGCTGAGCTCATAGAAGATGTAAATTGTGTTGAAGTCTACTATGGCTTGAGTTCAACTTATTTATTAAACGAGCATGAAAGCAAGGTTTGAACTTGATTCATTTATCCAAACAAATGAGCCAAACTAAGTTGGCTTGCGAGTCGGCTCAATTTGTTTACAACCCTCCTCTACTATGAACATTATATTATTTATTCAAGTATGAGAATTGCAATAGACAGTAGTAGTAGGGTGATGTATAAGACTATACTTGTGTTTAATATAAGGAAATAACTACGAATGGAGAACTTTGACCACACAATTTAACATCTTCTATGAGGATATTATATATTATTATATTACTATAATCTTTTCTAAATAACATCGAAACAAAATTGTATCAAATTATGTTCAAGTATTAATTATATCAAAATCTAAATATAATATTACGTTCCTACATTAGAAATGAAGGCAGAGGTATATACACATAGGATGATTTCATTGGATCTTTAGGGGTGGGGGTTACCGCTAGCAGGTTATCAAAGTACAGAGGGTGCAAATTATACCCTGGGTGTAGGCTGCTGGGTACACCCAGTGTATAAAATAATAATATTAAGAATTAGGTGAAAAAGAAAACTTTTTCCCGCATAACTATACACGTGATATTATGGAGGCCAAGCCCCAACCCTGAATTTCTCCTCCTCGCATACCCCTCCTTCCCTCCCTCCCTCAACCTCCACCTTTCTCTTCCTTAGGCTGGTGCCGTCTTAGCCTCACCTCCACTGCCACCTTGCCATCGACTCCTCATCTTCACCGTGCGCCTATCATGAGTTCAATATCCCATCCAGTTGAATTGTTGCATAGAGTGGATTTGATTGTGATATGCTCTTTTGTTTGATTTATTTTTCTTTTTCTTTGTCTTTTTCATCAGAATTCTTCATTTTTGGTTTTATTGGTTCATGCTTTGTCTGATATTTTGTTTTCTGTTTGATTTCTTCAATTATTTTTTCTTTCTATTTGTGCTGCTGGAAATCATAAATTTGGAATAAAGCTTGTGTGCAAAGTCGCAATGGTGGTTCTGCGAACAAGCTGTGGACAACTGGCATTAGGGTGAATTGCCAACAACTTCTAGTGGTAGTTGGAGGATGCTGGAGAAGAAATGGGGGTCCTAGTTTTTTTTTTGGATTAAATCTGAGCCATTGAATGAACATGTCCATATATTCAGCAAATATTTATTTATATATAAATTACATACTGATTCAATATTCTTTGTAAACTTACTAATATATTCAATCACTCCTGAAGTGCATATTTGCCACATGTTGCTGAATGTTGAGTTTTGAGTGATGATGTGTATGAAGTTGATGAGTATTTAGTTCAAGGTTGATGAATTTTAAGTTCATAGTTGATGAATGCAAACTAGTCAATAATATCAAAAGCTGGTGAGTATTTTCCTTTAGTTTGATGAATATTTTCCTTTTATCCAATGAATATTAGCCTCTCTGTAGCAAATGAGTGAGTTTCTTAGTAGATGAACATTTAGTTAATGAATTTTAGGATTTAAACCGATGAATATTACAAAATCATGTGTAATATATTAGGGTGTTTTATGCAGTACTCTTTTTTTTTTTTTTAACATTGGTGTCTATTTGTAGATAAGATATTAGAAAAACATTTTAGTGTAATTATTTTATTTTATTTTATTTAATAATAAAGTTAGGTTACAGTTGTAGTACAAAAGCAGGATCATATAAGAACTACATATATACTACCGTGGCATATGCTAATGTGGTCCCTTTTATTTCCTCCCCATTTTTGTGCATACGGGAGCATTTCGGTCGATACTCTAAGGTGCAAGATATAAGAATTGATAGAGGAGTATATGATATTGTGTTTGAATACAGCGTCCGAGCGGATTTTTATTGATATTTGCTGCTTTTCTGATTTTTCCTATCGTCTTCGTCATTATTCCGTTTATCTTCCAAATCTAGTCTTCCTTTCTCCTTTTTCCCCCTATTCAACGTTCAAGAATCAAGACCGTCTACTTATATTTGACGATGTATCTTTTGCTTTCCTTCGTTTCTGGATCGTTGAATATCTTCTGTGGGTTTTATGTCGTTGGTTTATTCATTTCATTGCGTATTTGTGAGTACACTGCATCATTTACTGGAACAGCGCCTCTGTCAAACTCCCATAAACAAGGTCAAATGGGCACAAAATGATTTGGTCTTTCGGTCTGCATACTTGTTTTTGTGCCAATACACACAATCCGCCCGACATTCAGAATTTGATCAACTGTTGTGTCTAAAGGCTTTGGAGACCTGGATCTGGCTCCAGTGTAAATTTCTGAAGGTTGTGTTATTATTCCCTCCACCCCCTAGCCTTAACCATAGTTGATCGGGAATTTTAAGGTTGAACTAATTTTGATAAGTTTATTAATTTGATGTCGAGTACGGTCAAGCCTTAATGAATTGAAGCCGGAGCTAAATTTCGTGCATTATTTTTATTGATTTACTATTATTCATAACTTTGGAATGCTTCAATGCCCCGGCCCTTTTATACTCGATCCAAACCTGGTTCCTTTGTTCAGTTAAGCTACCACAACTTGGTACAATTATGACTGTCATGAAGACAGATTCATTGGCCTCCGAACTTTTCAGTGAAATCTGGGGACTTGTTGCCAGTCTTTTAAGGAAGTCCATTACATGGCTGTGGTTCTTTTATGAGTCCTGGGCATATACCTATGGGTTTCAATTATTATGACCTTACATCTATGGTCCTTAAGTTTGGCTTCATATTGAAGTTGGAGCAAGCAACAATATTTTTACCATTTTTTGGGGGGGGGGGGGGGTGGGACGGGGTGGGACGGGGGAGAGATGTCTGTCTTTTAGTGAAGTTTGATGAGGAGCAACGACCACTTATTATATGGATCAATAGACTTAGTATAGACGGGTGGGGTTCCGTTTGCTTAAAGAGATTGATGATATAAGACTTCCACCGCCAATTCTTTCCTTCGAAGAAATCAATCAAAAGTTTCCTTTACATTTTGTTACTAGATGCGGAATTGTTGTCATTTGTCTTATATAATTGTTGTTCATATTTTTGTAGTTTATCTCAGTATCAACATCAATAACAATGTCCCATCTCAGTATTTCGTTTATTGAGGGTATATATGTTAGACCATTCTTGTTGATAAAAATCTCCTTAAGAGGGGCCTGATATTAGGGGGGGTCATTTTTCATGTCTGCCAATTCCCTGTCTACGAGAATAATGCCAAGTAGTCGACATTGGTGCGTGTGTCTTCACACATTCTATTTTAGATAAGTAATTAAATTCTATTAATTAACCAAATGGGTTTGGTCACTTAGGCATCATTGTGAACAATTTCCCCCCACCTTATAGGAAGGATTTGGAAGGGTCACAAATCCTATCTCTAGGCAAAACCAACATGTACAAGACACAACAACCTTACTTTCCAAATATAACATAAGAGAGCTCCTAGATTAATGCAAATAAGACATATCACACCCTCCCCAACCAAGGCCTTAATTAGCCATTTCATCACCAAACATAAACAAGAGTACCAACACAACAACAAAGCAAATATATACATCAGTGGCCATAACAATGGAAGCACCACTCATGCCCAACAAGTAACTTCCCATGATGCGACTCCTATCAAAATCAACAATAAGTAAGACTCGGGTTGTTGCATCATAGCCAAGCTATCACTGGTTCAATCCTTCGTAACCCTAATTGTGCCATTTGATTTGCAACATTATTAGTTTCCTACCCTCTATACTCGATATGAAAATCCTGCCAAGTGTGCCTTATTTAGCTGATAAAATTTAGCTGGATTCTCATCTCTAAAGGTTTGCTCATGGAATCATTATACTATGAGATTGCATTTGAAGAATTTGACTTTTCCTCTACCCCCCAAAACATCTTACCCATTCTTTTTGTAGAGAGAGCGTACATGCCATATGGATGACAATTACTTCTACACCACTAATCTCCCTAAATTTAATTGGTATTGAAAACAAACACAAAAATCTTTTATGCCAATCACATAACACTCCCCTTATGCCCGCTCTCATTACTTCATTGCAAATCGAAGCATCTGTAATCCATTTTAACCTACCTTGAGGTGGTACCTCCCATGAACTGGGCTGTATTACCATGCCCATATAACTAGGTTTAGGTCTATAATTTAGCAAGCATTTTGGTGTTCTAGCCACATCCTTCGCTGAATATGGAAAAGAGGGCACCGCACCCTAATCCACCATCCCAACCCTTAGTAAAACCATATCTTGTAAAATCTTATGCGGATTCATTTAGTTTTCAAATATCCTGTAGTTTCACTCCTTCCATAAATGCCACAATATGACATCAAACATCATTTCCATACCTTTTTTCTTGAAGCTGATGTAATTTGGGCCACACCACTAGTTATAAAGGTCAAGCAAAGATTCTAGAAAAACCCACACCACACTTGCAATGCTTAGCCACCATCACCACACTCCTTTCGCAATCAAGCAATGTAATAAAAGGTGGTCCGCCTCTTTAGGATATATATTGCATAATGCACATATGTTATTTGCAGATGTGATGATCCCTCGTCTAGCTAAAAAGGATATTGTTGGGATATTATTTCTAATCGCTAGACATACAACAAGCTCTATCCTATGAGGAAAAACATTCGTCCATAGTGATGAAGATGGCCATGACATAGACAGTTAGGTTGATTGGGTCATCATTATCATAGTTAACTTGATAGAATATGTCCCATTTCTGAAAAAACTCTAACATATTTGGTCTTCAATATCTAGGTTAATATCAACCACCTCCAATCTTTCCATTAACTGGTTGGTTAATTCAAGATCCTAATTGAATAAGGATATTCTCCACATGGAACACTATGCCTATATTTACACATTAAAGGTGTCGATGTAATTATCTTCTTTTTCTAAAGACATCCGGGTAAATGTAATTAAACAAACCTTGCATGTTGGATGCAAAATTGACAACCTCTAGGGAAGGCTATACCTATATTGTTTTTATGTATGCAACCCAAGTAAATTATATATATGAAAATGTACACAATAAGTCCATTACTTTATGATGGGCAAATAAAACATCGCCTATGACATATGATCATCTAAGCTTACAATGTCATTCATGAATAAAGATGGCAATTCTACCCATAGGTTTGAGGTTCTATTAGGGATTATTTGGCTTATATTACATAAACATAGGGCTTGTCAAGGTTTGATTTAAACCTTTCATATGAGAGGGATTGAATACACCCATCCTCACCATCCTACGTGATAGTGGGCTTACAACAATCAAGGATTCAATACTAGAAACCATTGAATCTAGCCTTTGCAATGTGCCCATCTTCTTTAACTATTACCCTAACCTTCCAATGTCACTAAAAGATATAAATAAATTCCAATCTCTTGTCCTTCAATTAAAAATTTATAATTATAAGATGCTTGAAGGATCCATGCTGATAGCCATGATCTACCAAGTTCTCTACAAAGCCATGCAATAAACCTTCAATGCAAGAGTCAAACTTTGGAGCAAGAAAGGTGAAGCGCTCATGCTCCAAATAGATCTAACAAGATCTAACGCCATCATTTCATGACCAATAAAATGGAGATTCATCACCCTTTTAGAAGATTATTTCTTAGAAAAGGTTACACAACCACAATTATACCAACCTCAGATTTTGACTGAACTAAATATCAAGCTAAGACAAATCATACAATTTCAAGACAGATCTATAAAAAATAGCTTTCAAAGATCTACAGGGTGGCAGTACTTTGACACTCCACCACTGCCACCAGCACCACAATATACTATTGATGTTAGAAGAGTATCCAAAATCCCCTCAGCCATCCATCTCCCTTGTAAAAAAACATAGGCATTCCATTCTAAATTCTTCACTTCATGCATCTACTATTGTAATACCCCTTAAGTTTAAAGCCTATGAAGTGTGAAATTCTTGTGCTTAATGAGGTTTAGATGATTTTTTATCTTGATTTGGAAATATATTGTGCATTTGATATAAAATGGAATTGGAAAAGTTTGGAAAATAAGGAAGAAAGTGACTTTTTCTAGCGCACTACTCGACTGGTCCAATGAACTGATTGATTGGTCTACCATTTTCATCTTAGGCTTTGGTTCAACAAAACCAGTTAACTAGTATGGAAAACCAATCGATCAATCCTTAGAACAATCTGTAATACCTAATTTTCAGAAAATCCTAATAATTATAACCGAAAAATATTATTAATATGTGTAATATTATTACGAATTATTAGTTATAAAATTTTAATTAGGCTAATATATGCTAGAGGGTGCGTATTAAAATTTAAACCTAGGGTTGGGTCGTAACGGGTATCCATTTCGTTAAATAAACCTATTCCAGTAACCAAATAATTTTTACTTGGATACTTTACGTAATTTTGTACCAAAATAAATTACCCCTACCCTATTCTATTTTTTTATCTCACCCTACTCACCCTCTACCCGGCACACCATACCCCTCACACCACCTTTATACCATACCCTACCCCATCAATTCCTAGCTCATACGGTTGTGGGTTGGGGTTTGAAAATTTTGCCCGATCACCACCTTTCTCCTTTCCCTCTCAACATATATATATATGTATATATATATACCTGATTAATGCTTTGAAAAACTACCTCCTTATCCCTCCAATTTTCTGTCGAAAAATCACCCCAAACATCCTCCTTAACACCCCTCCTTACCGTCACCAAAACCACCCAAAAACTCACCTTCGGCAACCATTGCCACACCTCGTCCACCACCACTGGAAAAACCTTCCATTCCTTCACCCCTAGCTGCAGCAAAACTCACCATTCCAACCCCCAAGCTGCAGTAAAACTCTCCAAAACCTCCCCTACCCTTCTGTAAAATCCACTAAAACACTCACTACCTACGGCAATATCTACCCCACTATTTTCTTTCTTTTATTCCCTACCTTTGCTGCAGCAAGAGATACTGTTCATAACCCCTAGCCCAACCTACAACAATATCCACTAAAGCCCAACACACCCACATTCGGCCATAACAACTAAAGCCCACTTGTGTGCTGCACCATTTTCCCATCGTTGCTCACCCCTCCCTTCGACCAATTCCACCGATCCTACCCCCTCCTTTTAGCATCCCTTGCTGCTGAAATCTCCCTAGCAACGACAGGTTGTGCCGTTGCTAGACTCCCATGCTCGGCAAACCCTAACTGATCCTACCCATTGTTACACAATTTTGGCTGACACCTTCTTCAAACCCTTGTTTGGTTTTCCCCGATTATTTTCCTTTCCATTACCTTAAACCTTTATTAATTATATTATTAATTATAATTATGTTTTGTTAATTATTATTAGGTGATCTTTGGAAAGTTTTAGAAGAAGCAGATTAGGATAAGTGTGCTTAGAGACCGGAGCCTTATTTGTAAGGATACTAGTCGATGTTTTGGGTTTTGTGTTAAATGCTTTTATGATTATGTGTGTTATCATATTATTGTTATTATATTATTAAAATTAATTTTGATGATAATATGATATATTAATATGAATTATATGATAGAAAAGAAATGAGAATATCGAAGGATATGCTGATACGATGATATAACGCTAGGATGTATTTTTGTGGATAAGTATAAAATATGGGAGAGTATTATGGGCATAATAAATTATTATAAGTGGGAAATAATTATATTTAAGATGTATGTTGATAAAAGGAGGATTCGGAAATGATGATATTAAGGATATGAGATTTTCATAAAATAAGGGCTATCGGCTACTTTTAAGGGCATTTTTATCAATATGGGTTAATATGAGAATTTTGGTATTTTAACGTGTTAGATGGATTAAAATATGCTAATAATATCATATAAAGTGTTTGGGAGTGATTATGAGGGTTATAAGTTCTTCAAATGAGAAAATAACCTAATTTGGGAATTGTATCATTAAAACGGTAATGTTATTATCACATGTATAAAATGTTAGATTTAGGCCACAAATTTGAGATATATTGTTAATATGGGTATTTTAAGGATTTATATTTAATTTGGTAATTATATGAGCCTTATGGGAGAATTTATGACTTACTTATGAAATTAGGACTTTGGGACCATATGAATAATAACTTTTAAGATAAGGCTATTATCGCATGTGTATAATGTTAGAGATAAGCCACAAATTTTGGATATGTTGTTAATATGGGTATTTTGAGGATGTATATTTAATTTGATAATTATATGAGCCTTATGGGAAAAGTTATGACTTACTTATGAAATTAGGGTTTTGGGAGCCTTATGTATAGTAACTTTTGAGATAGGGCCATTATCATATGTGTAATACGTGGGAGTTAGACCTCAAATTTTGGGTATGTTAATGATAATATTATTTGAGGAACATATACTAAAATTGGTGGATAAATGATCAATACGTGGGAAGTTATGCTTAAATTGTGAATTTGTTATTTTGGGGGGGGGGGAATAAGCATGTTAATCTTTGATAACGGTCTTATTATCTGTATGTTGATGCCTTTGCTTGCCTTAATTATTTCATACTCATAAATCAATCATGAATAAGATATTAATCATTTAAAGTGAAAGATCACATGAGTTAGGACTAGTTGTATATGTCCGTTCCACCGGACGAGAGCATTAGCAGGGCGTGTTTTACCCCGGGATTGTATATTATTAACCATTCCACTGGTAATAATAGTGGTCAGGAGCGTTTTTTCCTAGGGTAGGATAACCGATCCACCGGTTGAGAATAGTGGGGTCCCTGAACTCAATTTAAAATAAATCTCGAGAACGATTATATAATTTATAAGACACTAATCATGTAAATTGGAATACTACGTGAGTCAGGACCGGTTATATATGTATGTTCTACCAGACGGGAACATTATCCTGGACCATTTTTCCCCAATAATGTATATTATTAACCTTTCCACCATTAAGAATAGTGGTCGGATGTATTTCCTGGGATTGTATATCATTAATCGTTCCACCGGTAAGAATAATGGCCAGGAGCGTTTTGCCCTGGGGTGGGATAACCGTTCCATCGGTTGAGAATAGTGGGGTCCCTGAACTCAACGTAAATAAAATAATGGATCATGTTATATTCTAATAATGCAAAACTGGACCAGTAATTACCTTGTGTTGATTATTTTATATCGCATGTACACTACTTTTTGTTGTGAATGTGAATAATGATATATTTTCCCGGTTTTAACTGTATTGTTACCTTACTCAGTACATAGCATGCTGATCATCTTTTTCATGGGTGCTGCTCAATCCAACGAGCATATATACCCTATTTTGTAGGTGATTGATGATTATTAGCTTGATGTGCTTGCCTTGGGTGAGCGCTAAATGAATTGGTAAAGGGAATGGTTATCAGGATATTTCTATCTCCATTTGGACTCTTAGTCCTATGTTTTCACTACTTATTCCCTTCTTTCTATTTTGTATCCTATATCATGATGGAATCAAGTACTTCCTACACCTAATTCCTAGGTATAAAGTTACTTTTTCCTTGCACCTGACATAGACTGGGTATAGGGAGTGTCTCTTCTATATTGGATGCAACGTGACACCCTTACATTTTGTGTTTTAACTTTTGCTATTAACTCTTTAAAATGAACATTTTCAGTCTCAAAATTTTGTGGTGTTATAGATGGTATCAGAGCTTTTGGTTGTTGAGAATCATGTTTTAGTTAAAGACTCAGTTTTCACGATCCTAAAATGTTTAAAAATATTCAATTCTATTTTAAAATCCGGATTAACCTTGTGAGGAATCGGGAAACGGGTAGCTTAAGTGGCATAGTTATGTATGAATTGATCATTTGTGCATAGTAAGCTAGAGTTTTCCTAACATGGTTTCAGTGTTGTAGCTCAAGAAGATGCGTTTGTGCATATCAGTCACATCATGAATTGTGGAAAGCCAATGTACCTACCGACATGGTCTCTGCTCGGGATTCAAAATCTTTTTGTATCTCAATGAGTCACTTGGAGCCATGGGAATGAAGTTGAGGATGTACCACTCTCCACCTAGCTATAGTGAGTTGATGAACACAACAAGTTGGTTTCATAAAGACAATATCCGGTGATTGTAGAAGGGCCCTTGTGTACTTTAGCTTTGGGAGACCGACGATGCGATGATGCAATTTTAATGGGTCGTTTGATGGCATGGCTGCTTGAAGAGGAGTCTATCCCTCGGTGTTGTGAAGACAATGAGCACCAAGATGTTGGTTTCCAGGATTCCCCACCGAGGATGCGCACGTGATACTGACCGTTGGACCATGAGCCCTAGGAGTTAGTCACGGAGTGAAGCTATATAAGTTGTCAACTCAACTAGGAGGTGATCGTCAAGGAGAAAAATGTGGCCCTCTAATAGTCTTCGGGTCGTGACGCATCAAACCGAGATACTTTGATTGTGTCATTCTTCTTTTTGCAGTTGCATTACATGTGGACTTGTTACTTAACCATTTTGATCCTTGGCTTGGACGCACTTTGGATTAGGGTTTCTTATTCAAGGCCTTATTATGCTTTTGTTCTATTCTCTGTCCTTTCCCTCTCCGCTTTTACCTCCATTACAGTCTTCTTCATGGGTTTTTTTAAAGGTTCTTACCTCATCGAATACCTTTTTTAAGGGGGTAGTACCCCAACTTGTTGACCTTGATCCTTTACAGTACTTGTCTTGTAACCTTAGAGACCACCTCTGATCTTGTTCGCTCCACTCTTACCCTTGCCAATCTTTGCGTCATTGATCTCTTCTCAAATCTTTGTAACCTTTAACCCTCTGACTCTTTATCTTTTAAAGGAAGTATGTCGTAGATCCGCCCTATGTGATCAGAACCAATTAGATTGAGCTCAACGATTCCTTGTTCAACAAAGAGAGACCATTGCAGATTCTTAATGCTAAGATTCGATGCACCCATATAAGATCATTTTTACTAGAGAAGATTATTTGGAGCTGTCATGGAGTAGATGAGGTAGCTTGGGAGACTGAGAAGGGCATGCATAAGTCGCATGTCTAGCTTGTTAGCATGCGTGTGTTAGGTTTCGGGGTTCTCTCTCTTTTAAGGGGGTAGTCCCCAGTAGTATAGTGTCAATTCCGATAGAGTTAACCTCCGAGATCACCTTCCTTGCATCCTTTTTCTCTTCTTCCCCAACCTTGACCTCTAGGGGACGAAGTCTCTTTTATGGGGGTAGTAATGTAATACCCCATTTTCAGAAAACCCTAATAGTTATAAAAGGTAATTATGTGTATTAGTTATAATAATTATTGTAGGTTATTTGTACTAAAAATATTATTAATATATGTAATATTATTACGAATTATTAGTTATAAAAATTTAATTAGGCTAAAATATGCTAGAGGGTGCGTATTAAAATTTAAACCTAGGGTTGGGTCGTAACGGGTATCCATTTCGTTAAATAAACCTATTCTGGTAACCAGATAATTTTTAACCTAATATTTTACCTAATTTTGTACCAAAATAAATTACCCCTACCCTATTCTATTTTTTTTTAATCTCATCCTACTCACCCTACTCTCCCTCTACTCGGCACACCATACCCCTCGTGCCACCTTCATACCATACCCCTACCCCATCAATTCCCAGCTCATACGGTTGTGGGTTAGGGTTTGAAATTTTTGACCGGTCGCCACCTTTATCCTTTCCCTCTTAGCGTGTATGTGAATATATATATACATATACCTGATTAGTGCTTTGAAATACTACCTCCTTATCCCCCTAATTTTCTACTAAAAAATCACACCAAACATCCTCCTTAACACCCCTCCTTATCGTCACAAAAACCACCCAAAAACTTACCTTCGGCAACCATTGTCGCACCTCGTCCACCACCACGGAAAAACCTTCCATTCCCTCACCCCTAGCTACATCAAAAGTCACCATTCCAACCCCTAGCTGCAACGAAACTCTCCAAAACCTCCCCTACCCTTCGGCAAAATCCACCAAAACACCCAATACGTATGGCAATATCTACTACACCATTTTCTTTCTTTTATTCCCTACCTTTGCTGCAGCAAGAGCGGCTGTTCCTACCCCCTAGGTCAACCTGCAGCAACATCCACTAAAGCCCAACACACCCACATTCGGCCCATAACAACCAAAGCCCACTCGTGTGCTGCACCATTTTCCCAATGTTGCTCACCCCTACCTTCGGCCAATTCCACCGATCCTACCCCTTCCTTTCAGCATCCCTTGCTGCTGCAACCTCCCTAGCAATGGCAGGTTATGCCGTTGCTAGAATCCCATGCTTGGTAAACCCCAACTGATCCCACCCATTGTTACACAATTTTACCCGACACCTTCTTTGAACCCCGATTTGTTTTTTCCCATTATTTTTCCTTTCCATTACCTTAAACCATTATTAATTATAATTATATTTTTTAATTATTATTATATGATATTCCGGAAGTTTTAGATGAAGCAGATTAGGATAAGCATGCTTAGAGACCGGAGTCTTATTTGTAAGGATACTAGTTGATGTTTCGAGTTTTGTGTTAAATGATTGTATGATTATGTGTGTTATCATGTTATTATTATTATATTATTAAAATGAATGTTGATGATGATATGATATATTAATATGAATTATATGATAGAAAGGAAGTGAGAATATCAAAGGATATGCTGATACGATGATATTACACTAGGATGTATTTTTGTGGATAAGCATAAATTTTGGGAAAGTAGTATGGGCCTAATAAATTATTATAAGTGGGAAATACTTATTTTATATGTATATTGATCAAAGGAGGATATGGAAATAATGATATTGAGTAGGGGTGTGCATTGTCGGATATCCGTATCCGACCGGATATTTTTTTCGGATATCCGATCCGACCGGATATTCGATATCCCATATCCGAATCCATATTCGAATACACCTGATATCCGAAACATCGGATATCCGAAATATCGGATCGGATATCCGGTCGGATATCGGATATATCGGATTATTGAAAAAAAAATATTCGATTATTAAATTTACATATATAAACTATAACTAAAAAAATTTTTAAGCATAAACACTTGTTTAAATATTTAGCTTGCATACAAAAAGATAAAATACATGATTAATCATATCAAAAAAAAAATAGCGATTAAGATTTGTGAACAATGGTGCTCTAGAACTGTGGAATGACCTAAGTTAAGAGGTTCAAAAAATTTAGGAGTTTTTTTTTTCTGGTTTGGGTGCTTGTGTGTGTGTAGGTCGTGACCTATTTGACTATTTGTAGAGTGTGGATGTTTATTTTATACTTTAGTTTAGTAAATTATATTTGGAATCATGCACTATAGTAAAAAAAATAATCCAAACTTGAAGATTGAAAGAAAAAAATCAGATTATAAATTAAATTATGCCTAAATATAACTCACTTATTCTTAAAATCGGATATTTTTTACGGATTGGATTATCCACTAAAAAATCGGATCGGATATCCAAAATTTCGGATCAGTTTTTTCGGATACCGGATCGGTTTTTCGGATCCCGATTTTTCTGCACAGCCCTAATATTGAGGACATGAGATTTTCATAAAATAAGAGCTATTGGCTACTTTTAAAGGCATTTTTGTTAATATGGGTTAATATGAGAGTTTTGGTATTTTAACGTGTTAGATAGATTAAAATATGATAATAATATCATGTGAAGTGTTTGGGAGTGATTATGAGGGTTATAAGTTCTTCAGATGAGAAAATAGCCTAATTTGGGAATAATAGCCTTCAAATGGTAATGTTATTATCACATGTATAAAATGTTAGATTTCGGCCACAAATTTCAAATATGTTGTTAATATGGGTATTTTAAGGATTTATATTTAATTTGGTAATTATATGAGCCTTATGGGAGAAGTTATGACTTACTTGTGAAATTAGGGTTTTGGGAGCCTTATGAATAGTAACTTGTAAGATAGGGCTATTATCACATGTGTAAAATGTTAGAGTTAGGCCAAAAATTTCAGATATGTTGTTAATATGGGTCTTTTGAGGATGTATATTTAATTTGGTAATTATATGAGCCTTATTGGAAAATTTATGACTTACATGTGAAATTAGGATTTAGGGAGCATTATGAATAGTAAATTTTGAGATAGGGTCATTATCTTATGTGTAACACGTGGGAGTTAGACCTCAAATTTTGAGTATGTTATTCATAATATTATTTGAGGAACATGTACTAAAATTGGTGGATAAATGATCAATACGTGGGAAATTATGCTTAAATTATGAATTAAGGGTTTTCGGGGGAAATAAGTATGTTAATCTTTGAGAACAGTCTGTTTCTATGTATGCTGATACCTTTGATTTCTTAAATTATTCTATACTCATAAACTAATCATGAATAAGATATTAATCATTTAAAGTGAAAGATCATATGAGTCAAGACCGGTTGTATATGTCTATTCCACCGGACGAGAGCATTAGCCGGGCGCATTTTGCCCCGGGATTTTATATTATCAACCATTTCACTGGTAAGCATAGTGGCTAGGAGCGTTTTTCCCTAGGGTGGGATAATCGTTCCATCGGTTGAGAATAGTGGGATCCCTGAACTCATTTTAAAATAAATCCTGATAATGATTATAATCATTTATAAGACACTAATCATGTAAAGTGAAATACTATATGAGTCAGGACCGGTTGTATATGTCCATTCCACCGGATGGGAGCGTTTTGCCTCAAGAATGTATATTATTTACCATTCCTCCAGTAAGAATAGTGGCCGGATGTATTTTCTAGGATTATATATTATTAACCGTTCCACTGGTAAGAAAAGTGGCTAGGAGCGTTTTACCCTGGTGTGGGATAACCGTTCCACTGGTTGAGAATAGTGGAGTCCCTGAACTCTATGTACATAAAAGAATGGATCATGTTATATTCTAATAATGAAAAAACCGGGCCAATAATTACCTTGTGTTGATTCTTGTATATCACATGTATACTAATTTTTGTTGTGAATATGTATAATGATATGTTTTCCCGGTTTCGATTGTATTGTTACCTTAGTACATAGCATATTGATCATCCTTTTCATGGGTGCTACTCAATCTAACGAGCAAATCTACCCTATTTTGCTGGTGATTGATGATTATTAGCTTGATTTGCTTGCCTTACGTAAGTGCTAAATGAATTGGTAAAGGGTATGGTTATCCGGATATCTCTATCTCTATTTGGACTCTTAGTCCTCTGTTTTCACTACTTATTCCCTTCCCTCTATTTCATATCTTGTGTCATGTTGGAATCAAGTGCTTCCCACATCTAAATCCTAGGTATAATGTTACTTTTGCCTTACACCCAATATAGACTGGGTATAGGGAGTGCCTCTTCTATGTTGGATGCAGCGTGATACCCCTATGTTTTGTATTTTGGATTCCGCTATTAACTCTGTAAAATAAAATTTTTCAATCTCGAAATTTTTTGGTGTTACACAATTAATTGGTTGACCAAATCGATAAACCGGTTTGTCGAATCTGTGTGATTTTCGAATATGATTTTTCTAGGAAAAATTTTCTAACGATTTAGAACTTTGGTAATTAGAATCCCTTTGTCTACTTCTTCCTTTCTCTTCTATGTAGACTAGGGTGAGAAATTTACTCCAGATAATCCCCACATGCCTGGGATATTTTTTTCTCATGCTATTATTTCTCTATCCCCTTCTTATGTTTGAAACTTTTATGAGAAAAATTGACCTACATTGTTTAGCATTCACCATTTGAGCTATGAGAAGAAACTCAGTCATTCCTTGACAAATTTGCCTTGTATGGTCCAAATTTGAGCATGATAATTAGGGTTCTGATATGTTACTTTTATCCCCTTCTTTTCCTAGTAGATTGTGGGTGTATAAAAAGCCCTAGCCCTTTTCCTCCTTCATTTTCTTTTAGCCACTAAGATATCTTACTACTTCTACACTTGTGTCTCCACTTTTCCCCTTTAGTGCCTTTCATTTTTTACTTGCCTTATCTCTTTTTATCCTTCCTCTAACTCCTTGTTTCATCTTTAAGCAAAATATGATTAGATTCGGAAAAATATTGAGGTTTCACCTAGTTTTCTTATAATCCACTTTAGAGGTGGTCTTTTATGATTTTTCTCCTAGATTCATACTTGTTTTAGTTTGTGTGTTTTTTAAGGAACATTTTCTAAGTTTTTAATCTTCTCTTTAAGGTGTTAGTGAGTTAAGCTTTTTTAGCTTAGGTTTTACCATACTTGGTGTGGTTTTGCTAAGCCTGTTATATAAGTCATTCTTGCCTTTGAAATATAGAATGAATGAGTACATGAACTAGTGCATGTTGCAAATTCTAATTTTCACATGATTATATGGTAGTGTTAATATTTTGATGACTCATGTTATGAGATTTAAGTATTTTGAGAAAATATGGACTTATGGGAATATGTTGTTGATTCTCAAAAAATGTAGTATGGTGGGCATGTCTAATCTTAGTTTTATGCAATGGAAATGATATAGGTTTGATGTGGTTGGTGAATGGAGTCTAAGTCACATTTCAAATTTCTTGAGTATATTGAGTGTGTGCAAATTGATCAATTGGTTTGATTAAACTGATCGATTGGTCCTTAGAACATTCAAATGATTAACCTAACTAATTAACTAAACTGTCTAAGATTAATTTGATATACTCTCTATTTGAACCCATCAACTGGGTTATGCTAACTGATCGATTGCTTGTTAGAAGTATCTATTGATTAGCAAAACTAATCAATTGGTTCTTTGGTAGTTATTTTGATTTAGTATCGAGTTAAACTCTTCGATTGATCTATCCAAATTGATTGAATAATCCTAGAATGGTCGACTGGTTTGACTAACCAATTGATTGGTTTCAATAAAAGAACTCTAGCCAAACTGATCAACTAGTTGGTCTAACTGATTAATCGGTTCAGTCAGAGAATGTTATTTTTACTTCTTTTAACCTTGGTATGATTTGAGACTTAGTGTTATGTAATGATATGATTCTTTGATGATGATAATACACATCTTGTCATGAATTGACTAATCTATTGGATAGATTAATTGGTTAATAATTCATGGTATTATCATTAAGTGCCCTTAGAGGGCTTTAATGGTTAAATTGTAATAAATATGATATGGTATGACTCTTGAATAATATAAATCTAGTGCATTGCATAAGTGAATTAACTTAATGGATGAATAAAACTTAGTTAAGTGTTGATGGAATTTCCATCGAATGTTTTGTATGGTGATAATGGTTAAGTTGGAATGACTATGCAAATATGGTTGCTTTGTTATTTTATGTGAGCTAGTTATGGTACATGACTTGGTAAATAAAATACTAATAACTTAAAGTGGAAGATAAATGAGCACTATGTGGGTTTATATTATCCAATCCTTGATTATCTACTAGGGGTTAGTTTGCTTTTGGGTATTTATGGTGCCTTCAGGCGGGATTCTAGTTGATCTTAATGCTTTACCTACTCTTAGACACTTATGATGTATAGCGAATATTGGTATTAAAAGGTTCAGTCACTTAGGTAGTTTATTTGGCTTTAGTTGGAATTTATGTCCTCTAGTATTTGGTATAACTTCCATGGTGTTGAGAGACCATGGAGGATGATCCAGTCCATTGCGTAAAAGAAAAAGGGGGCTATAAATAAGTAACATAATGAATTATGTTATATCAGAATTTAGATCTAATGGATGGTTAGAGTAATGGATCTCAGAAACACCTAGTGAGTTGTATAACTAACTTATCCTTACCTATTTATATATTTCTATCAATGATTTCTAAATTGTTATGATTAGTATGAAGAATTGTGGATTATCTAAGTTTGGCATGATAGAAATCTTGATGTATCTTATGGCTACAATAGAGCATATGAATCTACCTATACTATTTGAGCATGATAATGTGTTCTAGTATGACCTATGTGTCTCATCTTAGCCTTGCATGCATCATGAATTCCATTAAGGAGGTAACTTAACTTACTTAATACGTAACACATTGATGTACTTCTTTGTTTGGTTACTTCCTCAAATCACATTAGTAGAGAAACCTGTGTAGGTGTTTGAGGGTAGCCGATAGTTGGTCTACCATGTGTTTGGGCTAGGGGAAAATTAGTGTGGACAATTGTAGGTTCATTTTGGTTGGTCCTTAAGAGACCTAAGTTTTGATGTTTTGCTCCACTACCTATTTTACCCTTGATGTATTTTAGTAAGATCTATTTTATCCCTTTTATGTATTTTAGTCGTCTTAGGACCTGATGTTGTCTTGTTTGTAAATTCACACATTTAATATCTCTATGTTATGTATTTTGTGCACTATATTTATTGTATTTGGTCTGATTAGTTTTTTAGCCTTGTATTTAACATGGAATGATCGGTGGATAGCTATCATGTGTTAGGTGTGGTGGTAACACCCCATTTTTCTATAGGAGTATTAAGTCCTAAAAATGAATGTGTTACCCTTTATGTTCTTTGGTATTTGGTGTGACTTCCAAGATATTGAGAGACCATAGGGTAATCTATTGACTTCAAACCATACGTGCACGATGTTGAAGTAGCATGTAAAGTCGATCCCACGGGGACTAGAGAGTGAAACAAAGGATAGTGAAAATATATCTTATGTCTAGACTAATAATAGGGGGTATATGACGTCTAAATTTAAATAAAAAGAAAACATGTAAACAAAACCTAACAATAAAATAAGAATAAGTGAAATTTGAATAGAGAGAAGACTAAGGTTTCGGTTAATTCCCTTAACCCTTATGCCATTAAATATTAACCCCAAATCCTAAATAAAAAAACATAGTCATGAATGCCAATCAAAGTATTGTAATGCTCTCTCTAGCTACTCCACCCTATTATTTATTTGAGACACATCTATATCTAGTATGAATACAAAAATAGACAATGTAATATTAAGTATCCTTATTCCTTTTTTTTTAGTTGTAGAGGCTAAACCATCGTCTCTCAACCTTGTAGTTTGATCTTTAGTCATGCTAATGGAGTCCACTTCGACTAGTCTCTTGAATATTGTCGAGTTTCTCTAAATAATGATAGAAAAGTGGCCAATTTCTCTATTACACTAATTAAAACATTAACACAATACATATGATAAGGAATTAGATTGGGTTGGATTCAAATTATCAACATATCTAGATCAAGGGATTTTCCTTCACATCGGCACAAATCAATTAGCTAACCATGGCTTTCATTAAGCACAATATATTAAAAAAATGAGAATTACATCAACTGGAAATAAGTAAAATCCAAAAACAAAATATAATACTTTCTTTATTCAAAATATGATAATCACTGCTCAATCTTTTTAATTGGAAAAAAAAATAATAAGATAAAGAGATAGGAGATTGTGGATGAATTGGGGGTTAGGAAAGTGTAACTCTTATCTCATGATGGCTGAGAAAGATCCATTCTGTCTCTCCTCCCTAACAATAACTCTCTATCAAAAATGAACTTAAATAACTGTAGAATGAGACCAATTATAGATCAACAGTGTTTGAGGGTGGCAGGTAGTTAGTATACCATGTGTCTGGGCTAGGGGCAAATGAGCGTGGACATCTGGAGGTTCATTTTGTTGGTAATTGAGAGACCTAAGTTTTGGTGTTTTTCCCTTTAATGTATTTCAATACTATATGTTTTATTCCTTTTATATATTTTTGCTATTTGGACCCCATCGTGGTCTTGTTTGTAAACTCTAGCATTGATTATCTCTATGCTATATATTTTTGCACACTATACTTCTCGTGTTTTATCTTGTTGGTTTCTTGGTCTTACATATAATATGGGATTGTGGCCAAATGTTTGTTATGTTTAAGTGAGGCAGTGACACCCCATTTTTTCTTTTGTATGAATGTTAATGCATTTTTGCTTCCACAATGTTTTAAAAACAAAAATTTTTGGTAGTGTAAAATGGGGTGTTCATGTTGGTATTAGAGCTTTGTTTTAGAAATTTCTTCACTTTTATGTTTTTAGTTGGTACCATAGGTAGATATCAGGTCCTTGCATTTAGAACATATTCACTTCCAAACATTTTTAGCTAATACCATAGGATGTTTTGAAAAATTCCAAACTATTTTGGGTATTAAACCTGTAAGCTCAAGTGTTTTCAAACCCAAAATAATTTATGAGCGAAAATGGGTTGGGAATGTATTATTAATAGTTTTATTTATTTATTATGTAGTATGAGAATTAGTGATTGATAAATTGTTTTCTTTTGATAAATCCTAGTCTTTAGAAATCAATCTTTGAAAACCATTGTTGTAAGCATATTGAGATATTTATAGAGACTTTCGGTGCCTACATGGGAGGTATATTAAAGCTCAGCCGCCACCACCACTACTAGCACCAGAGGATAGGATAAAGAGAGTTGGGCATCATCACCCACTAATTTTTTAAGGTCAGAAGAACTTGATGTTTTGTAGAGGTGGATCAGAGTCAGAGAGAAGACCTTTGTTGCTTGTGTTTGCCCACTGGATAAAATGGTTGACGTGGCACTACACTACCTTAGGGTTCAAGTGTAACACCCTCAAAATCACCATTGAAAAATTTCAGTTTAAACATAAAATCATACACCCGAAGAGGGGGTGTAATTGTTGTAATTGATATAAGTATAGCCCCAAGCCATCTTTGTACCAATTACAAGGCAAGGTAGAAATAGGTGCAACCATAATAAACATAACAGGGAAATCATTTTATAACATAATAGGGGTTAAATATTTGTTAACAAGAAAATACTGAAATACATAAACATTGTTCAATTAAAATAAAACATTTAAACTAAAAGGTTGAAATGGGTAATAGCCAGATGCTAGTGTCTCTAGGCCCCAACCCTAGATTACTATAGCATCATTGTGCCTCGATCATGTCATCATAGGTAGAAAAGTCATCTAAGGAATCCTCAGTCATCTGCACAGACTCAAGAGGGGGATACTCCTTGTAGGAATGAGCAACACCCATAAAAGGGGTGATCAATATGTTGTATACTAGGTGACAATACAATCAAGTTGGAACAAGGCAGTTAATGCTACTACAAAAAGATATAAGGCACATAAATAGGTTATGTTAGTTCGTTCATTACTATCTGGACTTAAGACATTAGTGTAATAATTAGTCATCTCTTGCATTATGCTCACATGGGTTTAGGGACCCCATTATTCTTACTGCTAGACTGGTAAAAACAACACAACCCAAGACAACACGCTCCTAACCACTATTTTCACTAGTGGATCGATAAATACAATACAGCCTAAGGCAGCACGCTCTTAACCACTATTCTCAGTGGTGGTCTGGTATATAAATATAAGGTACAACCGGTCCCTACCCACGTGGTGTTTTATTGTAAGTAATTAGTGCCTTTCTATAAGTTATTATTATCTAATAGTTTCATTACTTGAGCTCGAGACCCCCACTATTCTCACCGGTGGACCGGTAAATATGGTACAACCCAGGACAATGGGCAGTTGATCACTATTCTCAGAGGTAGACTGGTATATATAATACAACCCAAGACAACATGCTCCTCTCTACTATTCTCACTGGCGGACCGGTGTATAAATATAAGATAGAACTAGTCCCGACTCAAGTGTTCTTCCACTTTAAGTGATTAGTGTTTTATTCATGTCTTATCTGTTCAGATATCACACACAACCATGCACGACACATGTATAACTCCTAGCCTACTACCACCCCGGGCCAACCCTGGCCTCTTGGAAAGTCTAATTTCCTAAGTCTAAGATATCCTCACCTCCTAATGATACTTGAGTCCATAATTGATCAAACAATGCAAACATGTCATTAGAACTCCTTTCATGCATGGGTCATAGCCTATTTCCCCCATTCCTCACATATGGTAACTAGGGTTGTTCATGGTTCAAATATCCGATATTTCGGATATTTGATTGTTGGATATCCGAAATTTTGGATATCTGAAAATGATATGATATTTGATTTAAAACTTCATATATCTAAATTTTTGGATCTAATATTATATATAACTGATATTATCTAAATAAACTTTTAAATATAAAAAACTACCAAATCATAAATATATTTTATATCATCTGATCTGATGAGCAAATATCCGATCTGCTTAGCAAATATTCAACTTGTTCAACAAATATCTGATGTTAAAACTAAAATTAAAGTTGCTACATCATAAGATTTAATTGGATTCTATTAGATCTAAAAAAGAATTATATTGAAAATATAATTTCAACTAAATTAAATTTTGGCCCAAATACTAAATCAAGTAAAAATTATACACACACACACACACAAATTTGTTTATATGTAATTATATATAAAATAAAAAATTATAAAAAAAATGTAGAAATATTTTTCTTCGGATCAAATATTATTTGTATTTGTCGGATTGGATATTTAGTTTTTTTTGACTTTTTATTGACCATATCAAATATTTGATTCGAAAAAAATTGAACCAGTTATTTACCTTTTTGGATCGGATTGCTTTGGATGTCGGATTGAATAAGCTGGTATTGGATAACATAAACAGTCCTAATGATAACAACTGGTCCTTAGGGTTACCCCTCGAAACCTTAGTTTGGCTCTAAATGGGCTTAACCCCTTCTCTACTACTTATTTATCCCTAAACTTCCACAACTAAACATATTCTACCATGATTATCAATCCCCTAAAGTTATGATAACAATTTCCCTAATGGACTCCTCTCAAAACCCTACTTTCCCTTTATTAGTTGCATCCACTCCAACTTATCCCACTTAACCATTAGACTTAACACACAATCCCCACAAAGCATATTCAACATCATAGTTTAGAGGCACAACCCAACTCTCCCATTTTCTACATGTGATAATGACTTACCATTAGGCTTTTGTACCACCAAAACCCTAGTTTCATCCACTTAGTACTCTGCCATCCCCTAGCATATAAAGACTCCCCCATGTGTTTCCAAACTACCCAACAATATTGTCATCTCCCCCATAACCATCCTTAACAACCATCCATCACTTAGTCACCCCCAGATATAGTCTATATTAGGTTTGACTCACCCCATGCATGGTCAACATTATCCATGTATTATCTACCCTAATCTACTATTATAATAACCATAATTAGTATTTAACCTCGTCTAAGATATATTTAACTAACTTTTCCCCTAGGATTTCCCCATATGTCATTTTCCACCGTATTAACCAAAATACCCCTAGGTCTGCAAAACCCTACCTAAGCCATCATAGCTTAAATTACAAGAACTTCTCAACAATCCTCAAAGCATGTAGTACCACATAATGAAATTACACATCAACATACGAACCAACACAGTCATGTCCACACATACTCTTACCATAGATCCTTGCAAGCTAAGATGCACAAGCAACCCTAGAACATGTAACACTTCATGTAGGTATACACTTAACACATAACAAAATCACATAAACATAAGGTCCTAGCTATGACTATATCCTTACAAAAATAGCTCTAGTATTGAAGCAAGAAAAGCCTATGCCTGCTCTCCTTTGGTCACTGGAATAGTACCTAAAAATAGGAATATCCAAACTCAGGCTATCTTATCATTTCTCTTCCTTTTTCCTTTTTTTTCTTTTATTAAACAAAATAATAATGATAACAACAACAATAATAATGATAAATTTAATTAAATGGAACTCAAAATGGAGGAAAGGGAAGTGGTGGCGACCATAATAGGCAAGAAGAGTGGAGGGCAGTGTAGCGGCGGTCACAATGGCGATGACGGAGCAAGGTAGAAAATAGTTTTTGGTTGTGAAAAGAGTAGGGGTTAGTCTTTTGGGGGTTGAGGGTGGTATTGGCACTAGGTAGGCTAGTGGGAGGGAGGTGGCTCATGGCTGCCGGTGGTGGCGCAAACGAGAGGAAGGGAGGAGAAAAGGGGGGAATGGAAGGAAGAAGGTGGTGGAGAGGGTTAGCTACACAATTTGGGCACCTGTACAGGAGGTTGAGGTGTGAAAGTGGTGCAAAGAAGGGGGAATGGACTGGTGGTGGTGGTGGTGCGAGGTAGTGAGACCTACCCACTTTGTAATCTTGGGGAAGGGAGAGGAAGGGGAGAAAGAGGGAGATGAGGGGCTTAATAGGTGCATGGAGATGGAGGGAAGGAAGAAGGCAGGAGTTTGGGTGGTAGTGTGGCTTGGCTGCGACGGTGGTGGCGGTGGAGGGTTGGAGTAGACGGAAGGTGCATGGTGAGGTCGACGAGGGAGAAGAGAGGAGAAGAACTTCTGGGGGTATTTATAGGCTATAGGGGGAGAATGAGGATAAGGGAGGAAGAGGACAAGGGTGGCCCATCGTTGGGTGGCATGACAGTGGTAGGGAAGGATGGCATAGGCTGGTGTAAGGTTATGCAATGTAGGGGTTAGGGGTGTAGGGGTTGTGTAGGGGGGACCTTAAAGTGGCATGCCAGCATGCATGCCCTACATAGCTTAGAAAGGAAAGAGGGAAGGGAGTTGGGCCATCACCTCAGAGAAAAAGAAAAAAGGGAGGGGAAGTGAGTTGGGTTGGTTAGGGGAGAAAGGAAGAGAAGAGGAGAAAAGAGGGGGCTAGGCGAGGAAAGGAATAAAAAAGGTATAAGAATAAGGAAAAGAAGAAAAGAAAAAGAAAAGGAAGGAGAAAAAAAAGGGAAAATAAAAATAAAGATGTGGTGTGATTTTTAGGTTAGTTTTTGGGGAATTAATAAAAATAATTAAAATTTATTATATTTACCTATAAATTATTTTAGGCTAAATATTAAAAATAAGGCCTCGGAATAAGACTAAATAATAACATGCGTGTTGTTGTACCTTGTTTTGATCTTTATCTCTCCATATCCCTATAAAACATAATCAAGAGATGTAAACAAGAACAATTAGACTCAAGTATGCATAATTTATCATATAATTATATTAAATATTTTTATTAAAGCTCTAATTGAACAACATAAATAATACCTATCAACGCCCCCACGCTTGAATTATTGCTTGTTCTCAAGTAATCAACAAATATAAGAGCACATAGAAGGAATGATAGGTAAGAGCAAGATCCATTTTCTTAGGAAGGATTGTTTATATGCTAACATCAAATCAAATCAAATGAACTCATCAAAACCCCAAAACTAATCAAAATATAATTCATAATTCTAAAAAATATTTTGAAGTTTCATACTTAAGGAAGGAAGTAGAAATGTATTATTGAATTCTCAAGCCAAAATCATGCAAAGATGAATATGCAAGAATAACATGTTGTGTGAGTTGAAGGGAACCATAAGCTAAACTCATTCAATAGTCAAGTTCAAATTGGAAACCTCACTTTAGGCACTAAGGCACTCATCTCTTTGTTTATTTATATGAATCAATTTTGAAGTTTTTCTCAAGTCCTCACACTCATGAACATGATCAACCATATACTTGCAATGCTTCTCGATTATCCAACACTATAAAGACATAGAACACATAAAAATCAAGAGTTCTTATTCATCGTTGTAATGAGGCCAAAACATAGAAGGTTAGGATGATTTTGTGTGTGTGTGTGGAGCTAGAAGTCTAGTTACAATAGAGTGTGGTCAATAAAAATGATACAAGACTCTTCCACCTTATTCAAAAGTTTTTTATCTTTTTTTTTAAATTATTTTTTCTCTTTCATTTCCTTTTTTTATATTAGTCCCAACATCTTCAATCATGAGAAAAAAACTCCAAACTTCTCATTCTTTTCATTTTTTTTAAATTTTTTCATCCTACAAAACTATTTACCTTTTCACACCTCCCCCATACTTAAGATATACCATACCCATACCTTTGTTATCATTTGACTCATCACCCCACTAGCTCTAGACTATAGTAGGGATACACGGATAAAGGTGACAAGTGTGGTTAGACTAATAAAATATGCCAAAAGCTTAAAAGGGCCAACAAAAGATATAACATTAAAGTTAGGATCTTTAGGTAATGTAGGTAAAAATAATAATTTCCTCTATCATTTTAATGCATGTTTCAGTTATATATGATTTCGAAAAAAACCATTTCAAGTTCTAGTTTCACAAGTCATGGTAGGACACTATACACAATAAAGCTAATGAGACTATATTTGATGAATAAGTCTTTTAGGCTCAAAATTTTACAAGGTTCAAGCAAAAATGCCAGTTCTAATTCTTTGAACCATAGGATAAGTCAGCACATTAGTTACATTATAATGAACCACATAAAATTCTTGATGTATATATGACCCTCAATTTCACTAAAACAGTTACATTCATTCCATAAGAATGCAACCAAAATATTCAAGCTCAAACATCAAAATCATTTTCAAGAAATCTTTTAAGGGGTCTCAAAAATTCAAGTTAACTTAATGCAACATCATGCTAGACAATATTTTATTATCATCAATGAAAGATCATTTCCCACTTTGATTTCTCTTTTTTTTTCAAAATTTAAAATTTTCAATTTTTTTTTTGCAAATGACAAAGAAACACACTAAAAGAGGGTGAACATGATAATTTCCAAATTTTCAATCTTTTATTATCATCAATTACTCGGGAAGCCTCCAAAGCTTGCTCATACATTCCCACTATGTCTGGTAGAGTAACTCCCGCTGCCATTTCTTGGCATCTAATCCCCAGGCCGATATTAAAATAGTGGACCTCCATTATTTCATTAGCCTCCACCTCTAAAGAGAACTGAACCAAGTCCAGGAATCTCGTGTAGTTCTCCATTATCGTCATGCCTCCCTATTGAAGGGCCATGAACTCATCATACTTCTTCATACGGAGGTGAGTGGGGTAGAAATGGTCATGAAGAGCCTTAATGAATGGTCCCCAACCCGCAGGTCTCCCGCCTCTACATTAGACCCTACCCCACTAGGTGTATGCTCTTCCCCTCAAGTAGTACACCACCACATCAATCCTCTTGTCCACAGGGCAACTGCATAAGGTGAAGGTTTTCTCCATGTCCCTGTCCCATTTATCCATAATGTTAGGACCCGTCTAACCCTCAAATATTGGTGGATGATGATGACTAGCCTTCCTAAGCCAATCTTCCGAGACTGTTGTGGGTAATGGTACTAACAGTGGTTGTGGTGCTTGAATCTGGCCTTCCATATATGCTTCGTTAGTCTCCATGAATACCTCAATATGCTCATAATGGTAGTTAGCAACCATCGATTCCTAAAGACTAAGAGCAATAAAAACTAATCAATTACCTAGTACTAAGACTAGCACAACAAATCAACATAAAAGCTATCTACAACACATTCCCCAACACACACGCTCACCAACATTCTAGATTTTAAAAATCTTTACTTTCAACTAAATACTTGAAGAATTCAGGAATTCGTTTAATAGGAAAAAACTTTGTGGTATCAATTGAAACAAATTTTTTAAGACTGGAAGGGATTTTCAGAAAACTCTCTAATAATAACCTGTGGTATCAACTTAGTAGTTCTTGAAAGCAACACACCTTTAAGAAAACTCTGATACTAACCTATAACAACCCCATTTTTTACTAATAAAATTTTTTATTTTGAAAACCTTGTGAAAGTGGAAAACTAATAAACACTATAGGGTGTTATCATTGTACTTACATAGGATATGCATCAATCATCCGTCCCATGCTATATACAAGGCTGAGAAACCAAACCAACTAAACCCAATATAAAGTGCACTAAAACATGTTATATAAATATTGAAAGGAAATCTTTCAAGTACAAGAACTCAACGGTCATAATATTCAAAAATGTGAGGAAAAATTTAATCAAAGTACAAAAAACCAAAGTACAACGCAACTCTAAACTCTAGTCCATCAAGGATTGCTCACAGTCTCCGAATGTCCATGCTCTCAGAACCTATTCCCCACACAATGTTGGACAACTATAGACCATCCCCTAAAACTTACATAGAGCCCTCTTCTCTTGGGAATGATCAAGTGATTAAGGAAACAAGCACATCAGTGTGCTTTGTATTGAGTAAGCCAAGTTATCTCCTCAATGGAGTTACCAACCCACAATATTCTAGTATCAAATATTAGTCATACTAATATTTTCATGAATACTTCATATAAACATGATACATGCTTTATCATGTTCACATTAGGCAGAAAAAGTTCATACCATACATGACTCGTCATGCTTGACACCATAGTACTATATCATAGATAAAGGTATGTAAGTTGCAAGTAGAATGTCCAGCTAATAGTAAGGTTTTATTCATCCAGGCACACAATTTCTCTATAGGCCATTTTCTACATCCCTAAGTTTTATTAGGTTATTTATATATAAGACATTATCTCTATTACCGTTCTTTTTCTTCTATTCTATTTTTCTCTTTAATCACATTCTTATTTCCAAATTATCATTAAAAATACTTATTCAAATTATTATCTAAATACTTATCCAAGTCATTATCCAAATACTCATTCCAATTATTATCGAGTGATGGATTATGCACCACCCCATGGTCTCACATGCTATGGAAGTCTATCCAAATCCAAGGACATAAAGTCCAGGCCAAAGCCAAGTAACCACCAATGGATATAAGTTCGGGCCAAAGCCAAGTAACCACAGATGGACATAAGTTCAGGTCAAAGCCAAAACCACCTAGGTAACTAGACTCTTTAGTCTTGATACTACCTAGTACATCATTAGTGTCCTTTGCAATAAGTAGGTAAGACACCAAGATCTAATAAGATCTCTCTTGAAGGTATACTAACCCTCAATAATTAATCAAGGATCACATAACCTATACCCATACACAACTTGTTTGTATATTACTTTATGTGATTAGTACGTTATTCTCGAGGTTATGATCGCACAAAGCCCACAGAATATGCAACCAAGATATTCACATACTTATTCCATATTAACCATTACCTTCCTCAAACACATGAGGGATTTACATTAATGCTTACTCAATATTAACCAAATCCATTAGATTAATCCATCTAAGGCAAAGTCCAATTTCATTACCCTTTTCACAGCTAATAAATAATTATTTAGGTCTACCCATTGAGGCCTTTACAACATCCATTGAGAATGCCATGAATCATAATCCGTTTAGTCCATCCATTAGGTTCTTAATCCATGTCAACAGATGTATTCCACTCATTAAATAGTCATATAACAATGTTAGGCATAGTCTCAAAGCACATCTAAGCTAAAAGATCAAAATCACAAACTCTGGATGAACTAGTCGATCAATTTAGCCTAACTAGTCAATCCGTTTAGGTCAACTAGTTGATCAGTTTGGGCTAACCAGTTGATTGATTTGACTCAGTCAAACCCAAGGTTTCCTCTAACTAGTTGATCGATTCGACCAAATTAGTTGATTGTCCAAGGACCAGTCGATCAATTTCTGCCAAACCAGCCAATGGGTTTACACAAGGAGCAAAACCAAGGTCACTATAATCCTACCGATTTATGGGTTCAATTAACTAGTCAACTATTCTAAGGACCAATCAATTGGTTTGATCTAAATATTCGATCGATTTTTCCTCAAACAACACAAAATAGGAATTTTCATGCAAATTATTCTCGAAATTCCTACCACATCCAAACTGAAACATGTACTGGCATTATACTAACACTTTTCAGCTCATAAATTGGTACATGCTACACAATTAATCTAATCAACCTAATATCCCAAAAATCATACATTTATCTCAAAATTCATAATTAAATCCATATGCACCAATCTAAAACCAAATTCTCATGCCAACTTATAGAATTAGGATTTTAAAGATTTCACCACACACATGTTTAATCAAGTCACATTTCAGAAGTAAAAATGACCTGGTGTTTTAGCAAAATTTTCTACTTATAAGAAAACTCAATCGAAAAAATTCTCAACCTCCAAAACCTTAAAATAAAAGTTAAAGATTTTGAAATCCAATAAATAATTTCATAAATCAGAGTTTGAATCAGGAAAAAAATGATTTACCAACTTAAGAGAAAATAGAGAGAACTTTTTTTCTTTGTTGAAAGAGAAACTCAGCTTTCTCCTAAATCTAACCCTCCCTTTTTTAGAGATAAACAAGAAGGATATAGAGAAAGTATAAGAAGAATGGAAAGAAGTTGAAACCAAGATTTAATTAGAGAGGAAAAGACACAAGGTTTGAGAGAGCTAAAATATTTTGATGGCTAAAAGAAAAGTAAAATAAAGGGGTGATTAGGGTTATTTATAGCGAGCAAATTGATACAAACACGAATGTTGTTAGACACAGATCGAAAAACCCTTCTACCATTCAAATTTGAGCTGAGTGGGCAAATTTTTTCAAAGATATGCTGACCTTCCTTCCAAAGCTGAAATGATGATTTTTGAAGAAATGTAGGCCGAATTCGCTCAGAAATGCTTAACACAAGAGAGGAAATAAACCATCAACGTGGAAGGAATCTCCCAACTAAGTAGAGACAGGTTTGGAAATTAAAGAAATGATTTGTAGAGCAAGAAAAGGAGAGAGGTGAAAGAAGATAAGGCTGAGGTCACCCTCTCCCTCAAACGTCCCAAATGAACCCTCAAATCCATTTGAGGCAGAAGCTTAGTCGAATGAATGATAAGAAAGGTTAAGAATCTTTTAAGCATTGCTTGAAACGGAATTATTAAGGTTAAATTTGGTATAAGAAGTTTTTCCTCGAAGACTAAGTTTTTAAAATGTACGCAAATCGACAAACTAGTCATTTGGTTGACCAACCAATTGGTTTTTCTACCGATCATTCGATTGGCTCCCCAAAATAGTCGATCGGTTCGGTTGAGAAAAACCCTTTAGCTAAAACAACAAAAAAGTCGATCAGTTCATGGAACAATCAATTGGTCTGCCCGAACCCTCCTGTTATTCCATTTCTAAACCTTAACTAAATACAAATTTTCCTCAAACTTAATTATAGCTCCAAATAAAAAATAAAAAATGATCAAATCTTAATAAATACCATAATTTCTCATTTACAACTTCACAAAAATATAGGGTATTACAGATGGAGAAGGGCTACAGATAAATATTCTCCGTATAACATTGTTAATTAAAATGAAAGAAGGGACATAAAAGTTCAAAGGAAAATTGATTACAGCAAAAATAATACCTGAAGGTATAACATCGATTTTCCTTAACTCTAAGACCCAAATGCCCATTCTGAGAATGGAACCTCTTCCCAAGGGCTCTACTTATCCTTGCCGCTATTATATACTTTGAACCATTCCATACCTTTCACATAGTCATCCACAAATGTAGTATCAATACAAATTCCTCATACTACGTAAATCATAATATCTCATAAGAGGTAGCATACACACATTTCATATTATCACACAGTAATCTTGAAACATCCTCAGAGCACAAAATACATGCCATAACCACATACAATAACCATATAAATACCACATCAATGTCTCATGCTTAACAGTCAATCATACTTACCAATTAACAATATCTCAAAGTCATATAGAAATCTATACCCAAATTAACCAATCAAATTGATTCCAAAATACAGGGTTGGGTACAGAGGCAATTACTAAACTAACAATATAATACCTACCAGGGCTATTAACAAATACTTCTTTTTTATTTCTCTTACTTAAGGGGATATAATCAACTCGAGGACACTGAGGTACACATGGTCATATTGGTGAGCGATGGGAACACAATACCCTTACTATAGAACCTCAGGACATTATGGTATGCTTGGTCATACTAGCGTACACAGACAACTCAGTATCATCCAACCTCATTTTTTTAATCTTTAAGTATCTATACCCCCTTTAGGGCCCGTAGGTCACCTATAGAACATACTAGGGTCTTAGTGGGGCACATCAACGCACCAAAGAACCAAACTCAAATGAGGTCTACACCTCTTAAGGTATTCTAGTTTAAGTATTAATATTTTATGAGGTGATCACAAATATCACAGATTCCATAATAGTTTTCCATACTCTCTTTATTCCAAATTATTAGAGTAGTCCCTAAGTTCATCGGCCTATGTCAAAGTCAACACTAAAGTTAATTTGTCAAAAGTCTAAGGTAATCCTACGTCTAGTTAAAAATGACCAAAATGGCCTTAAAACCCTAATTTTACCGTTATTATCCAAATTTCATACCAAAAATTTTTTTTTCTAATAATTTTTCATAAAAGACTAAAATACAGTAATTCAAAATATTTTAGCACATAGGTAATCTTTATGAGTTAACAATTGACTATATTTTTCACTTTTCATGCATTTAGTAAGTTAAGTATATAAACCTTAATCATGTGCTTATAATGTGAAATATATTCCATGCAACATATACCTACATTTTATACCATAATAAGGCATTTAATAGGGCCATAAACATTTGTTGTAAGTTGGGAACCATTTCTAACCTATATCATGCATATAGCAATTATCATGTTTTAACTCTAATATTGGATTCTTACATTCATGCTATTATACCCACCCTAACTACACATGTGATGATAATCATAGAACACTCATAATCATCTTAAATTTACAAGATTTCAATCCCTAATAAACCCTACATACATTAAACATTAAACATTAAACATATTAACAACAAATCATACATACCTTCTATTCAACATGTTATCATCTTATTATGCATTTCATAATACCTAAATAATATAAAAACCCTAGCATGATTCTAAATTTAAATAGTCCTAACATGCTCACACATAATTCATACCACCTTATGAGTGATTTCTTTTATTTAAATCTAAGATACAAATAAAACACAATAGATATTATTATCCAATATCCCTAAGGATTGCCTAAGAAATTAAAACACATTAACACATATATTAGCATTTAATATAACACAAAATTAACCCAAAATCAACCAAATCAACTCAAAAAAAGAACTAACTAGATAAATAAGGTAGTAAGGAGCAACACCACAAAGTTATAAAATAAGGGAGGGAGGAATGAAGGAAGGTGTTGTAGCGAAAGGGTGAGAAACGACGCTTATGGTCATTGATAGGGGGGATCAGGTTCTTTTGGTCGAATCCCATGAGGGAGGAGCGATAGATTTAGGTGTAGAAAGGGATGGAGTGTTTGTCAGTCTTGGACAAAGGTGGGGTGGTGGCTTCGTTAGCTTTATGTGTTGTTAGGATGGGATGTTTGATGGTGAGGTATGTTGGTTGGGGGTGGCTTAGGTCGGAATGGTCGAAGCGAGGGGATGGAAAATAGTTGTGGTGGATGTTTCTAGTGGAGAAGTAGTGGTAGTGGTACGCATTGCTAAGTGAGGGTGATGTTTTTTTTTATAAAACCTCAACGGTAAATGGAGGAATAACGAAGAGGAGGATGGGGCTTCTTAATAAAGGGAGATCAAGAGAATGGAAGAGAAGCATAAGCTTATATTCTAGTGAGATTCATGACACAAAATTGAGAGGAGGAATGGATTAAATGGATGATGGTGTGAAGGGGAAAGTCGAGCAAGACATGGGAGAGGGAAGCATGCATGGGAATAGAGTGCTAAGGTGGATGTGCATGAAAAATGGTCTGGAGAAGGTTGCACTAGGGTAGAAAGAGTTGGGTAAGGCAAAAAATCTATTATAGGGTAGGGGTAATAATTTAAGAAGATGAACCAAATTAATGGGATTAAGTATAATACCCCAAAACTTTATTTTAGGATTTAAGAATAAAATAAGAAATTATTGAATAAGATTTAATCATATGTACCATTTTTAATAAAATTATTATTATTATTATTATGACAATAAAGGAAGAAAATGATGTAGGGACATAATTAGTGGAGACTAAATTTATTAACTAACCTAAGATAAATTATAAATAAATTAGGATAATTTCTAAATTAATAAAATTATTTTATTATTACTATTACTAAATTTTATTATCCCTAAAAATAAAAAACACCCCACCGCCCCATTTTTTTTCTTTTCTGTTATCCTTTTCTTCCCTCCTTTTTCATTCTTTTCTATCTTCTTTTCTTCCTTTTTCCTTTTTCTTCTTTTTCTGCTCTTTCGGCAAGTTGGGTTGCACCCAACGGTGGCCCAACACCCTTCCTCTTTTTTCTATCCTTTTCTCCCTTCCTTGAACCAGTTCTTTTTTTTTTCATTTCCTCCCCCCGATCAGCCCAACCCGTGCACATAACTGCCCCTCTTTTCCATTTCTCTCCCTCTCTTTTTCTCTTCTTTCCCCTTCTACCCTTGCCTTCTTCTTCCCTGCCCTGCACATGGCTACACATCATAGTTGCCCCTCCCCTCTATCCCTCCTCCTTTCCTCTTTTGGCCCTGTAGGGCATGTAGCAGGCACAACCCTACATGGTACTCCTCCCTCCTACAAGCCCTTCACCCCCTCACTTTCTCCCCCTGCCCTATGAAACCTACCCCTATCCCTCTCCCTGTATAGATGCTCTGGCCTGCATGCTGGCTGAAAACCACCAACCCCTCTCCCCTTGTCTTCTTCCCCTTCTTATCTAATTCCCCTAACCCCTATACCTATAAATACCCCTCCTCAATCCCTCATTTTCCCTCTTTCTCTCTTCCAAACCACTTGCCAACCCCTTACTCGCACTACCCAAATAGACGTCTTCACAGCCGCCACTAGGTTGTGTCGTTGTCGCCAACATCACCATGCACCTAACAAGCCACTCCCCTGCCCTTCCTTCCCCTTCCCCTTCTCTCCCCACTTGTGTAAAATGGGTAACTCAAGCTGCGCTTTTGCACCTTCCACAACCACCAAAGTTGCTCTATGTTGCCACTACTACTGCTACCACCACCTTCCCTATCTCCCTTCCCCCACAGAAAACCCCCTACCTTACCACACCACCACTTCTCCCTTTCTCCCCTCTCCTTTCTTCTTTTTCCCTTTCTCTCCCTCTCAGTTTCCGCAGCTACCATCATCGCACCACTGTCGTGAGGCCACCACCACCACCATAGGCTACTTGACCTAGGGAACCCTACCACTTAGGAAACCCTACCCGCCCACTCTATTTTCCAACCCCAAAACCACTCCTTGCATCTCCTCCACAACCACCGCTGTGCTGCCACCACTGTCACCGCTACCCCCTCAACTGTTGTCCTTTCTAGGGGTACCCTTCTCCCTCCTACTTACTTAGTATATTTTATTTTAATAATTTTTTATTATCAACATTATTATTATTATTATTATTATTATTATAATCATTATTATTAACAATATATGGTTAAGAAAATAAAGGAAAAGGAAAAATAAGTAGGAAGAACATGAAGTAACCTAGTGATGCTCTCTTTATAGGTTTTGAGCAAATCCTTCCCCATGAGGAGGCGTAGGATTCTTGCTTTAAGCCCAAAGCCCAACTAGGTAAGGATATAGTTAAGGCTTTGGGCTATGTTATAAATCTTATCTGCATGTGTGTATTGGTATGTTATGTGGAAATATATATAAATGTGAACTAAGTATGTGTGTGGTGCAGCTTGGCTTTCAAGGAGCTAAGGTATGGTGAGCATGATTTTTATTATGTGTTACATGTGTGGTTATAACTTGTTTTGTACGAACATGTTCTTATGTATGATTAGATATTATAATATGTATGCTTAGATGCCTTAGGTGGGTTTTGAGTGGTTATAGGAGATTAAAGAAAATAAATAGGGTGGAGTGAGTGAGGTGATATATGGAGAATGTCCTAAGTGTCTCATGAAATATGGAATAGAAAATAAAAGGAGAAAATAATAAAATGAGGGGTTATGGTATATTCTTTCATGGGAAGTGTAAGCCTTGCATGGGGTGTATGTGCTTTGTATGGGGAAATATTTACGTGGGAAAATCTAGTTTAAGGGTTGATCATGGGGAGGAAAGTGTATTTTGGGTGATTGGTGTATTTAGGAAATAATTAGTATATGGGTTGATGGAAATATGGATGGGAGCATAAACTAGGATTTTTGAGAGAAAACCCTTAACGATAGGGGTATCATGGGGAAAAGTTGAGGAGGTTGGTTGGAAATTGATGTTTTAATGAGGGGTGTGCCATATGGAAGGTGTGAATCAAGTCAAATGGAGGGTAGAGTTGTGTAGGAGAAGAGGGTGTGGAAGAAAAAGGGAAATATTAGGGTTTTCGGGGATGACTAATTAGGATATCATTATCACATGTGGGAGTTAAGGAGTGGGGCTATGAGGCTTAGAGTCCGGTTGAGTGTGGTGTTGGTGTTGGAATCAAGGGAGAATGTGGGTTGAGTAATAAGAGGAGAGGCTAGAGCCACATAGGCCAAATTAGGGTTTCAAGGGAAACCCTAGTGGGCGATGGTGAGTGTGGGTGAAGAAATAGGGAAGTGGGCCTTAACCCATATATATGAGGCTTCTAGGTTCATTATGAGGATGGTGGAAGGTGTATAGGGATCCTAGAGTCTTAGAGGAGGTAGATGACCTAGGTTAAGGGTTAGGGTAATTCAGGAAGTCTAGGTTGGTAAAGTGGTAATGAGTCGTGAGATCCCATTGGAGTGTGCATGTCTAGATGGGGGTTACTTGTTAAATAAGACATGAATAATATACTAATCACTTAAAGTGGAAGATCATTGAGCTAGACCCAGACTAAGGATGTTGTTGCTCCACCGGCAATAATAGTGACCAAAAGCGTTTTACCCTGGATATGTATATGTTACCGCTCCACCGGATATAATAGTGGCCTGACGTGTTGTCCCTTAGAGTAGTATTCTTGTTCCACCAGTTATAATAGTGGGGGTTCCAAGCTCAATAAGTTAAACCCTTGGATGAAAATAATTTATGGAAAAGTCACTAATTAATTATAGTGGAACACCACGTGGGTTGGAACTAGACTTAGGATGTTTACTGTTCCGCCAGTTATAATAGTGGCAAGGAGGGTCTTACCCTGGAGATGTCCCTGTTTATCATTCCACCGGCTATAATAGTGTCCAGGCGCATTCTGCCTCGGAGTAGTTATTTTCGTTCCACCGACCATAACAGTGGGGTCTCTGTACTCACGCGGATGTAATTTGAGAGATGTGTAAAGATGGTACTAATAGCTTAAACTCTGATAGTGGTGATTAATCTAATAAAACCTACTACTTGCATATTATTTGTATTATATGTGATGTGTCTTATCTTAGCTATATGGTTACCTTACTTAGTACATAGTGTACTGATCACCCTTATCATGGGTGTTGGTCATTTCCACAAGCAGTGGCCCCTCCTAAGTTTGTGCAGGTAGGCTATGAGGCCCTTGAGAATTTTGATGGTTATGATGAGCTAATTGGGGCATAATGACATTCTGATATCTTGGGATCAAGGTCAGACAAGGTGTTCTCCAAACTACTTACTTTTTTGCGTTTCTATTGTTTTTATTCCCCCCATAATGGGAAGTTATCTTTTATTTCAAATCTCTAATGTATTAACTTTGACTTTTGCACACTCTGGAATTTTATGTATTTAATGTTGAACTCCCTATGTTTTTAATCATCTCATGTTATTGTTCCATGTTATCTTTTAGCCTTGTGGTTAATATGAGGCTGGCCAAGGGCTAGACTTAAACTGATCATGGTGGTGGCACCCCTTTATTTGGTATATGATTTTCCTTAACAAATAAAAATTTTCAACTGTAAATTTTGGGGGTCTTACATTAAGGTTACCTAATATTAGTTAGGATCTAAATTAGGATTAAATTTAATCACCTAAATTCTATCAAATTTTAACCTAATTAAATTTATATCCAATATGTCATAAAACACCCTACAATAATTATTATAAGTAATTACAAATAATTACCCATTTATAATTAGGGTTTATATAAATGAGGTATTATAGTATGATAGTGGAAGAGTACTATATTAGGCTCATTAACATGGTTTAGTTTGCTTTAGAGGTTGAGGTCACTAAGGCTATGCAGATCCAGTGTATCAAGTTAGGCCTAGGGATCAAGTACTATGAGTTGTTGGTTGGAGTTACCTCACCAAACATGGTTATGAGCAAGATTTGGAGGATTATTTGGTCATTCAGGCTAAAAGTGCCCAGTTGGAGATAAGAGGAATTTTGAGGGATGGCAACATCCTGATGCTAGGAAGAAGGCATATTATGACGGCAACATATGGTAGAACTATAGGATCGACACCCTAGTTAAGAGGGAAGTCAAAGGAGCAGATCACCCAAGGGTGGATTGCGTAGTTAATAAGGTGAATTAACATGGTTGTGGAATGACACAACACAAGGCCTATGATTTTCATGTTAGAGGAAAAAAGGTTCAAAGGATCCAGTTTTGATCTGAAAGTACGAGATCAACAGCAGTAGCAGACTAAAAGAGATCCTACATCACTATTTAGTGTTTCCGGTCAACCAAGGGGCTAGAAACTACACAAATTTTAGCTTGGTTAGGGGTCAGGTAGTGCTACAAGAGTTCCTTCATAGGAGCGCCTGAATGTGATTAGGCTATCAAGGTCTGAGGATCAAGATGGTGTGGTAACCGATATGCTTACTATTTCTACCTTCTCAGCATGTGTGCTATTTAACTCTGGTGAATTGCATTTCTTTGTGTCATCCACATTCATTGATAGAGCTACATTAGCTCATTTCTCTTGTATTTTTACTTCTATTGTGTTACCTTTAGGGGATAAAATTGCATGCTCTAGAATTTTTAAAGGGATAGCCTTATCAATGCATAGGTTAGAAATATCCTTATACCTCATGGAACTTAAGTTGTGTGACTTTTATGTGATAGTTGGAATGGACATGCGAAAGAAGTACCATGCATTAATAGATTGTGCACAAGAGCATGTGGTTCTTCATGGGACGATAAGTGTTAAAGTCTCTTATCAAAGGTGAGAGTTTAGGACCTCTTTGAAGGTTGTGTCAACTATTGTTTTAGACACCATTGTTTGGAAAAGATATTCACTTTTCTTGTGTAATATCTGAGATACCAAGGCCAACGAAACATTATTAGAACAAATACTGATAACTCAAGAGTATCTTGATGTGATTTCCTATAAGATTCTGGGTATGCCACCAATTTGAGATGTTGATTTCACCATTAATTTGTTGCTAGTGGTGGAGTTGGTATTAAAAGCACTATACCTTATGACACCCACGGCTATTAAAGTGCTTAAGGCTCAGCTAGAAGAATTGCTAGAAATAGGCTGCACTCAACTAAGTGTATCGTTCTAAGAAGCATCAGTTTTCTTCCTTAAGAAGAAGGATGGAAGTTTGAGATTGTGTATCGACTACCAAGGATTGAATCATGTAACGATAAAGAACATGTATCCCCTACTCAAATTGATGATCTATTTTACCAGTGAAGAGGTGCCACAATTTTGTAAAAGATTGATCTTTGGTCAAGTTACTATCAGTTGAGGATCACAAAGAGGGATATTCCAAAGACGGATTTTTCAACCACTTATGACCATTATGAGTTCACAGTGATGCCTTTTGGACTCATTGATGCATTAGCAGCATTCATAAGATCTCATGAACCAAATCTATAGGCCCTTTTTGGATCAGTGAGTTGTGGTGTTCATCAATAACATTCTTATCTACTCTAGTTGTTGTGAAGAGCATGAACAACATTTAAGATAGGCCTTAGAATTGTTGACAACACACTAATTATGTGCTAAAATTTTGAATTTTAAATTTCGGTTGGATCAAGAATATTTTCTTAGACATGTGATCTCAAAGGATGGTGTGTCAATAGATCCTTCCAAGATTCAAGAAGCTTCTGAGTGACTAGCACCAACATCCATCAAACAAGTGCATATTTTAATAAGATTGGTAAGTTATTGCCATATGTTTGTTATAGACTTCACCAAGATACTTTTTTGTTAACTGATTTTTTGAAGAAGGTAACCCGATTCTAATGGGATGAGAAGTTTTGTGAGGCATTTGAGCAATTGAATAGTCATTTGAATTCAACCCCAATACTCACATTACAGAGTGGATAGATGTCTTTAAAGTATATAGAGTTGCTTCTAAACATGGTTTAGGTTGTGTGTTAATGCAGCATAAGAGAGTAGTGGCCTTTTCTTCTTGTCAATTGAAAGTACAAGAGAACAATTATCGGACATATGATTTAGAGCTTTTTGCATTATTATTTGCTTTAGAGATTTGGATACATTATCTCTATAGTGTTCAGTGCAAGTTTTACACCGATCAAAAGAGTCTTAAGTACATTTTCATAAAGCAGGAGTTGAATTTAAGGCAGCGCCAATGGATGGAATTGGTCAAATATCATGACCTAGAGTTGAAATACCATGAAGTTAAGGTTAATTTCGTGGTAGATTCCCTTAGTCGGAAGGCGTCACACTAGTTGAGTACAATCATGTTGTTAGATCACTTGTGTCAGGAGCTCAAGGTGATAGGGATTGAGTTGATCACTACTAGTAGTTTGGAAGTAAGGTTGAGTTCCCTCACCATCACACATTCCATATTTGATGAGATTCAAGCTAGTAAGCCTATTGCCATTAATTTTGAGAGGACTGTGAATGGTATTACAGAAGATAGAGCTAAAAGATTTTAGATCCACGAAGATAGAAGTATCAGATATAGGGGTAGGTGGTGTGTACTATAAGGATGTGTTGAGATAGAAAGATATATCCTTGAAGAAGGTTATTGTAATCCTTATTCCATCCATATTGAAGGGGATAAGTTGTATAAGGATTTAAGGAAGGAATATTGGTGGTCTCGTATGAAATGGGAGCTTACAGAGTTTATCATCCAATGTTTTACTTATCAGAAGGTTAAGATTGAGTATAAGAGACTAGCAAAGTTAGTACAACCGCTAGAATTCCCCAAGTGTTTGTACTAATGGGATCAACATGGAGTATGGAAAACTTAGCCATCACTCATGGGAAGCACATTTTGAGATTGCATAAAGTCCCTAAGGGCATCGTTTCAGATTAAGATTCCTTATTCTTGTCATACTTTTGGCAGAAGTTACAGGTTACGTTTGGAACTCACTTGAAGATTAGTACTACTTTTCACCTAGCTACTGATGGTCAAACAGAGAGAACCATCCAAACCTTAGAGGACATGATTCAAGCATTTGTGATGGACTTTTGAGGCGGTTGGAAGGGCCACATAAAATTTATTGAGTTCTCCTACAATAATAGTTACCATGTAAGTATTAGAATGTCACCTTTTGAGGCCTTATATGGAAGGAAGTGTCATAACCCCTTATCTTAGAGTGATATAAGTGAGACAATTATATTGGGACCGAAAATGATCGAAGAGACAATGAGATATATCATATTGATTCAGGACCACATGAGAGCTACCAAAGACCGACAGAAGATCTATGTAAACTTGATAGGGAGGACCAATGGTTATGAGGTAGACGATACAGTCCTTTTGAGAGTCTCTCCCACCAAGGGAGTAACGAGCTTCAGTAGAAAGGGTAAGATTAGTTTAAGGAACATTAGGCCTTACGAGATCTTAGAGTGAGCCAATGAGGTTGCTTACCAGTTAGCACTACCAACATAGTTGTCTCATGGGAAAAACATCTTTCATGTTTTCTAGTTGAGGAAGTATGTAGTAGATCCTTCGCACACCATATAACTAGAGATGTTAGAGCTGGATGAATCTTTGACTTATGCAAAATGACTAGTGAGCATTATGGACATGAAGACTTGAGAGACAATATGAAGATTGTTTTGCTAGTAAAAGTCCTTTGGTTATAGCATGGTGTTGAGGAGGCCACTTGGGAGACTGATTAGGAAATTCATGCAAAGTACTCTAGATTGTTCTCATATTGTGTTATTGCGCCGTGGGGTAACCTCTTCTTTTAAGGGGGTAGTAAACCTTTTTGACTTGTTGTGTTAAATATGATGTGTGCCTTGGTATGTTATCATATGATATTGGTTAACTTTATTTAGAAGACTTTGGGGACACAACCTCTTTTAAGGGAGTAGTACTGTAATACCCCTAAATAAATGGAATAAACCCCAAACCCTAAGAAAATATAAATCCTTAAACTAAATGAAATAAATCCATAAATAAATGAAATAAACCCTAACACCTAAACGATACAAAAAATTTAAAAATAAATGGAATCAAACCAAAAAAAATCTAAAAAAACCCTAAAATAAAGAGAATAAACCCTAAACCTTAAATCTAAAAAACCTAAAATAAATAAAATAAATCCTGAACATTAAACCTAAACCTTTTTAAATCCTAAATTGGAAAGAATAAACCATAAACCTAGATTAATTTAAACATAAAAAAAAACCTAAGTTAATCTATAGATATGAAATTCATTAAACTACAAACCCTAATCATTAAACCATAAACAAATCTAAAAATGATACAATAAATGGAATAAAGCCTAAAACTTAAATCTAAAACCCTTTAAGTAAAAAAAATAGACCTTACCCTTAATCAATTGTGAAATGTAATGAATAAATAATAAAACTAGATGAATTTAAACATAAAAAAAATTAATTATATATATATATATATATCCTAAACTTATAAAACTAAAGACTAGATTTTTAATAATAATAATAATAAAATGAAAATATTTTCATTGAAAGAGGATGAAAGGAAAGAAAAATGAAGCTTAAACAAATATACCCCTAACTTAAATGTAATGAACATTACACCTTAAACCCTAAGCAAATCTAAAAATGTTATAATAAATAGAATAAACCCTAAACCATAAATCTAAAAAACCTAAAGTAAAAAGAATAAACTCTAACCCTAAACCTTTACAAATCCTAAATTATAATGAATAAATCATAAACCTAGATGAATTTAAGCATAAAAAAAAAGAAGCAAAGTTAATTTAATCTATAGATCCTAAACTTACAAAACTAAAGACTTGAGTTTTAATGAAAAAAATAAAAATATTATCATTAAAATAAGATGTAAGGAAAGAAAAAAAAAGAGAGTTATAGGCGGGGCTCAAATGTGGGTCAATGATGACGTTGAAGAGGGCAACGATTGCCAGATTATCTCATGTTGTATGTTTGATCTTTCACAATATTTTATATGAATATTTACAAAAATTAAACAAATGGAAAATAAAATGCAATGCACACTGTATATTAGTAAATAGCTCGTTTATAATGAGGAAATGGGAAAAGTAGCTCGGCCCTAATGACCAATTTCCAGCACGTCAAAAATCTCATTTACAATGACACATTACTCTAAAATACCTTTAATGATACCAATACCTCCATGCCTTTGTCCTCCCTTTCTTATTTAGTTAGCCTTTGATTATAATCGTTCATCTTAGTAATCCAACAATTGTTTTGCATTCCCATGTTTGTACACTAAAAAGTGGTTCTATCAAATCATATATATATATATGTATATATTATGTAAATTATTCATTAGCTCAAACGGTATATGTTTATCAGTTCAAAGTTCAAGAATCACCAACTTTAAATTAATATTCATTAGCTTAGGCAGTTAAGAGTTGAATTTGGTAGGGCATACCTTGTTTATGAAAACCCACAACAAGGAAGCTAAATAAATGATTAGGAAGAAATGATATTCATCATTTAGCAATGGTAGGCACTACATAGAAGCCAAAATTGACTCCCCCTACACCTCTTGGCTAATGGAATGTATAAAGAGTTCATAATGAAAGTAGATCATCATTCTTCTTTTATATATAGGTTACAAAATAAACACACATTGGTCAAAGTCATATTGATAGTTATATATATTTCATCAAATTACAAACTAACATTCATTATTTAGACAAGGGTAGGGATGTTTATAATATAGTTCAAACCATAAACCAAACTGTAATTTGTGATTTGATTTGGTTTGGTTTACGATTTAGTATTCATAAAAATGGTTTGGTCATATTTTTAAAAATTAAATTATCATTTATAAATTGCAAATCGTATCTATATATATAAATAATAAAAAAGATTTTCTACTTATAAATCTGTAGTTTTCAGGTAATAAATTATAACATATAACTCTATAATTTTTCTTTCTTCTTATATCTTTATACATATACACTAATTGTTTTTTTCCTAATATGATATTGCTATGGATGATGATGAGAAAAGAAGAAGAATATTGGTTTGAAGGATTCAAACTTAGGTTGATGATTCAAATGGGTGAAGTAAAGATGTTGAAGGATAATGATTCGAATGAAATGAAGATGTGAACAAAAATAAGTTTGAATGTCTCAAAAATATTGATATTGATTCGAGCCGATGATTGGTACTTTTCAAGCCAAATGGATCCCTATTGAGTGATTTGTTCTCATCATGCCAAATAGGGCCCACCTGACAATTCATACTCATCTTACTAAGTGGGTTCCACTAGAAATCGTGAGGTGTACTCATGAAGGACTAGTCAATATAGACCCCTGCAGCATACTCACCAGTAAGTGTACTCGCCCAGAAAAGGTCCTAAATCCATCTAAAAGCTAAATCAAGAGTGAAGGATTGACCTTTCCATATAAACAGTCAATAGACTACTTTAATTTTTTATGTGGCATCATATCATTCCCACCCTTTTAGACTATACATCCTTGTGCTAGCTCAATTGGTGACCAACATAATTCGCATGGGGGTTTTGACTGAGGTTATACTTTGATACCAAATGATACAAACTCCATTCAACAATAGGTACTCATCACACCAAACATATCCTTTTTGGGCAATCTATACTTGTCATGCTAAATAAGGCCCATCTAATGATTGATACTCATAACACAAAGTGGGTCCTATCCATTATCTTGAAGTATACTTGCTTGGAACCTATCGATGTAAACCCTTGAGGCATAATTTCTTAGGAAATGCCCTAACTCTATCCAAAAGCTAGTTCAAGAGTAGATAATTGATCCTCAAATATAAATCGTTTATAGATTCCCTCAATTTTCAACAAAGATGACATTCAAATGGTCCTAATAGGAACACATAAAATAAACTTATTAGTTGAAACTCAATCGTACAAAGATGATTGAGAATTCACTCACAAAAAGAGAATTTAGCCAAGCATTTTACTTGAATTAATTTCAAAAATTGTGAATTGTTTTACAAGCATATACATGAATGATGAACTATATGTAGGCTATTCGTGGGAGTTTGTTACAACTTTATCTATCTAATTAGGGATGTTACTTATTAACTTTTGCTAGCTAATAACAAAAAGGGATGTTGGCTACAAGAACCATAACCATTCAACTATCAACCAACCCTAACTAAGTTTATTTGCTAACAACCTCAACTTCCACAACAAACTCTAAATGTGTACCTAAGTCATTAAAAAACATTTTTAATGATTGAAATTAATACAATACAGCTAGTTATACACATAAAATAACAGATTTAAAAAACCTAATTACATAAAATGATAACTAGGTTTTGAGTTGAAGCTTGTTGTTCTCTTATCTATATGCACAATGGCCTGCATTGTCTTGATTTGTCTTGTAACACTTGTATTTAAATGATTGTGTCACGTTGTTCATTGTTCTTGCAAACGTGTCCCACTTCTTCAAGAATTAATCAAGAAAACATTAGAATCATTAGTGTTTTGTGTAATCTTTTCAAGAACTTCAATAATTATTAGTTCCACCATCAAGAATATTAATTCTTCAACTTCTTGAAGGTTATTAGATGCTCCATTATCAGATATGATATGAAACTTATTTGATACTGATATTGAACAAGATATTATAGTTAAAAGTTTAGATTATTTATGAATTTATAAAGATATATCGTAAATTTGAGGTTAAATAGTAAAAAATTATAGTTTTTTTTTAATTGTAAAACAAGTATTAAAACTATATTTTTAGAAAAGTGTTTACTATTTATGGTTTGATGTAGAATATTTAGAAAATATTTGATTTGGTTTGAATTTTTTTCAAACCGAAAAACTACAGTTAGGTTCAATTTGTGTACACCTTTAAAAGAGGGATAAGATTTGACATTATTATGTAAAATATTCTTATACATTATACATTTGAATAGGTTAATCATCATTTCAAAGGCTTATATTCATCACCTCAAATAATACTCGTGAGCTTAAATTGATAAATGTGATATAAAATAAGCAGCAATTAGAGGCTTGCATTCGTCTGCCCAATGACATATATTCATCGGCTAAAAGAGTATTAGGTGCAGGTTATATTATTCACGACGTTCCTCAGTCTCAACCTCCGCCTCTGAAGACTTGAACAAAGCGCTCGCTCAAATCATAATTTGACTAAAATCTTATGCGATTCAAATGAAGTACATGCATGTGAATACTAATTCAAGTGAAGTGCTCCCTCAAACAAAAGCTGCCATTCAACTCCCAATCACACACAGTGCTTGTGATACATAAACGGAGAACGAATAAGATGAACATAGGGTAAAAACTGCACAAATATATATGTATTATGTATAAATATAAAGCGATACAGACTCCTCGTACAGTATGTGATCTGCTTCTTCTAGAAATCAGATCATATCCTGATTGAAGAGTAAAAAACGAAAGAAAGAAAAGTAGATCGAATCGAAACTACAATGGGAACCGAAGGAGGAGAAGCAGGAGCAAGCACACTGTGGAGACCGAGCAGCGGTAAATCATCGTCTTTTCTTCTCCGGTGCTCTCTAAATCATTGTAAGTATATGTACCAGGAATATTCGCATGTGAGTTGATGACTGCATCAGCATGAGGCCAATAGATATGAGCATCTTAGCTAATGAGTATAAGGTTTTGAGCTGATGATTATTTTACATGATACTTTTTTTTTATTAAAATTATATCAATATAAATATCTAATTTAATATATATATATATATATATATATATATATATATATATATATATATATATATATATTTGCATCTTTTTGTACCCTAATAACCCAAAAGAATGATATATTTATTTAAAGTGTTAGCATATAGTAGTCTATTTAAAAGAAAAAATGGGTTAAGGAGTAAGATAAACTCTCCTCTGATCTAAAGTGGTGTGTATTGCTGAATAACGGGTCTTGTCAAATTTATTATTTTTAATATTATTATCTTATCTAACTAATGTACATTGCAACATATTCTCAACTTAAGTGTAGGATATAATTTGCGATGAAAGCCAACTAATGTGCAATTATAAAATAATGTGTTTGGATGGTAATTTATCAAGGGTTTCGTTATTTGAAGACTTGGATATGATGGGTAACTTGCTTGAGGAGTGTAGGGTGGAAGAGGAAGAGGAAGAAAGGGAAGAAGCAAGAGCTACTTGGAAAGTTAGGTTGGAGATAGGACTCTCATCTAAAGAAGAAAGGAAGTGTTTAGAAAAAATTGAAGGGTTGAGAAGAAGTCAAAGAAAAGCGAAAAAGAAGGTAAGGTAAAGGGAGATGGGAAGGCTTTGGGTGTAGAAATGTTGTGTTATCTATGATAATTGTAAGTTGGAACGTAAGGGGAATTGGTGCTGTGGGCAAACTCTCGTGTATTCAAGCAGTGATTTCAAAAGAGAGACCATGGATCTGTGGACTAGTTGAGACAAAACATCAAGTGGTGTCAGATAGTTGGAAGGAGAGGGTGTGGAGGAATGGGGGGATCAAATGGAGTGATTCACCAGCTCAAGGAAGGAGTGGGGGTTTGATATTAGGCTGGGACTCTCAGTGGTTTGGGGTCCAAACCATCAAGAGGGGTAATAGATGGATTCTCATAGAAGAAGGTCTAGGACCTAACTTGTTTGATTGTGCGGTGTTACTTGTGTATGGATACCCGGATCCTAGAAATAGGAAGGATTTATGGCAAGAATTGTGGGATGTGGGACAACAATGTAATAGGCCACTTTTGGTGATGGGAGACTTTAATGAAGTACGGCACTAGAGTGAGAGAAAAGGGGGTTGGGTGGACGCTACCAGTGTCAGCTTCTTTAATGACTGGATTAAAAGGATGGGTCTCATTGATTTACCACCCTCCAACGTGAAGTTTTCATGGTTGAGGGTCGATTCTGCCAGTCTCCTAGACCATTTTCTGATTGACCCAGCTTGGTTATCTGCTTTCCGAGAGTTGTATAGCTCTGCTTTAGATCGATCTTTATTGGACCATACCCCTATTCGTTTGTCTATCAGGAATGGGGGTGATGGGTCGAAGCCTTTTAGATCCTGGGATATGTGGTTTTCTAATCTAACGTTCCAAATTTTTGTGGCAAATTGTTGGGTCAAGCTTGAAAGGGGATCATGTCAAGACAATCTGAAGAAAATGAAGTGTTTGTTAAAAGTCTGGAACAGATATGTGTTCGGGGATATTGATACAAAAATAAGACTGCTGGATTCATAATTGATGAAGCTAGGAAATCCTGATGTGACCGCAAATAGAGATGAAGAGAAGATCGCTAGAAGAGCAGCCTTGGAAAATAAACTATGGAAATGGCATAAGAGAAAAGAAGCGTATTGGATGCAGATCACAAAGATTAAAGGGTTCAAGGAATGGGATAGGAATACAAAGTTCTTTCATGCAGTGGCAACTATTAGAAAGAAGAAGGCTATGATAAGCAGATTAGTGGAGAAGGGCACATCAATTACAAATCCTACAAAAATTAAGTAGGTGATTGTGGAATATTTTGAAGGCCTGTATAGTAGTGTGGATTTGCCAGATATTAGTATCTCGGAAGAGGGTTTCTGCAAGATTATAGAGGAGCAGAGTTGTGATTTGGATAGCATCCCTGGAAGGGAGGAATTCAAGAAAGTAGTGTGGGATTGTGCACCTCTTAAAGCTCCAAGGTATGACGGGTATCATATGGATTTCATCCGAAAAATGTGGGTGGTCATCAGGGAAAAATTCACTGATTCGGTTTTAGAGTTCTTTATATCGAGTAGAATGCCAAAAGGTGTAAATACCACTCTACTTACGTTGATCCCTAAAGTAGAGAAGCCGGAGGAAACCAATCAGTTCAGGCCTATCAGCTTGGTAGGATGTATTTATAAGGTCATTGCAAAGATCTTAGCACACAGATTGAAACAAGTTGTGGGCAGTTTGGTGAGCGATTCACAGTCAGCTTCATAGAAGGAAGAAGCATTATGGATGGGGTTCTGGTAGAAAACAAGATTGTTCAATGGGTTAAGAAGAAAAGAGGAGCGAAAGGGTTGATGGTAAAGCTAGATTTCCAAAAGGCATATGACAGTATAAGGTGGGACTTTGTGGATAAAATCATGAGCATCATGGGTTTTGGAAGCATTTGGAGAGGTTGGATAAAGGAATGTATTTCAACAGCTAGTATTTCCGTACTTATTAATGGATCTCCAACTATGCCTTTCAAGATGAGGAGGGATCTCAGACAAGGGGATCCCATTTCCCCTTTCTTGTTTGTCTTGGTGGTGGAGGCGTTTAATCAACTTATTAGAAGAGGTATGAATAAAGGGTTGATTCGTGGATTGGAAGTGGGGAAAGATAATTGTGAGGTCACTCATCTCTAGTTCGTAGATGATACTATGATTTTTTGTGCAGCGACGCATGAGAAGATCAGAAATTGGAGGAGGTTGCTTGACTGTTTTCATTTAGTGTCTGGATTGAGTGTAAACTACGAAAAATTGAAAATGATAGGGCTTGGGGTGGACCCACATTTTCTAAAGGAGGCAGTAGAGATTATGAATTGCAGGACTAGTACTTTACCTACTTCTTATCTTGGATTACCTTTGGGAGAAAATGTCAGCAGCGGTTAGGTGTGGAAACCGGTGGTGGAGAATATTAGACAAAGGTTGGCAGGATGGAAATCAAAACTTCTTTCAAGAGCATGGAGACTGGTTTTAATAAAGAGTGTTGTGAACAGTCTACCGGTGTATTTTATGAGTCTGTTTAGGATCCCAAAAGGAGTAGTCAAGGAGATTATTATTATTCAAAGGCAGTTCTTTTGGAGTAGCTGTGGAAATAGAAAGAAGTTACCGTTGATTAGCTGAAAGGTGATACGAAGACCCAAGAGTCTAGGGGGTTTGGGCATCGGGGATTTAACCATGAGAAACAACGCTCTTTTATTTAAATGGTGGTGGAGGTTCTTTATGATGGAGGGAGCATCATGGAAGAGGGTTATCCAATCTATTTATTCAGAGGATCATTTTGGCACCCTACAGACTCCAGAGAAGAAGAGGGGATGGACACCGTGGGTGGACATTGTGAAAGCAGGCGGGATGGATCCCATTCTCAGCTCTGGTTTGAAGATCATCGTTGGAGAGGGTAGCAGAGTTAGTTTTTGGAATGATAAATGGATGGAGCATGGTCCGCTAAAATCAATCTTCCCGAGACTTTTTATGATATCTGATCAGAAGGAAGGAAATATAGTTGATATGGGTTTGTGGGATGGGGATCAATGGCATTGGCAGTTCCTGTGGAGGAGGCATTTGTTCGATTGGGAGAAAAGACAAAGGGAACAAATGGAGAATTTGGTCAATCAGATTAAATTACGTAGGGGGAGACAGGATGGTATTAGTTGGGGTTATGATCCGATGGGTATCTTTTCGGTCAAATTCTTTTGTGAAGCTTCATATCAGAATGTGCATGGGGGGAATTTGAACAACAATATTTGTAGTCGGGTGTGGTGTGGGTTGGCACCACCGAGAATCGAGTTGATCACATGGTTCGTGATACAACAAAGACTCAATACGAGAGATAGATTGATCAAACTTCGAGTTGGAAACGTCAGTGATGTAAGATGTCCTTTTTACAAAGATGCTCAAGAATCAATTAACCATGTTTTTCTTCATTGTAGTGTGATAAGGAAGATATGGTATGAGATATGTGATTGGCTTGGACAGTCTTGGGTGATGCCGAGATCTACTGAAGAAACTGCTGCTATTTGGTTAGGATATAAGGAGAAAGGTGTATAGGGTGAAATTTGGTCAATAGCTTTCTTTGTCATAATAGGGACGATTTGGAAATTCAGAAATAAGGCCATCTTTGATAATATTCAAATTTGCAGAAGTTGGATGGTGTTACTTATAAATCAAAGAATTGGATTCTGGATCAAGCATAAAAGAGACAATTTCCCTTATAGAATAGATGAGGTGGTCCATAATGTCCAAGTTTTTCTGTGAGGTACTATTACACTAGGGAGTATTCTATTGCTCGTCTAATTACTGGTTATAATTCTCAAATTATCAAAAAAAAAGTGTTTGGATGGTGGTAATTTTATAATTTAATTAAAAGTTTGTTGTAAATATAACATGGAAGGAAATTAAGAAAATATACATCTTTTGCAGCATACATCTTTTATATATAAATACATATTTCTCTAAAAATATGGTACATGTAATGTATTTGTTACAAATTTATTGAGCTTTCTTTTAAAACAATACGTTTCTTATTAATGTCCAAAATATACAACTTTGATATATAAATATGCATCTCATCCGAAGAGAATACATTCATTAGCCAATAAAATATAAAAATGAATAAAAATCTATAGATCTTATTGGAAAAGGTACATATCTAATTTATACATTTTTATATAACAAATGTACACATCATCTAATAAAATATGTATCTTTCTAACATAAATAAATATCTTTAAATCTTATTAGAAAAAGTATACATTTAATTTACACATCTTTTACATAACAAATATGCAACTTATTTAATATAAATATACATCTTATATTTAAAAATATATCTCTTTTCGTTTTAAATGATGCATTACGTACCGACATATAATGCACTAATTGCTACTAATGAACTATTTTTAATTAATGATTGACGTGCATAATAAAAATGTGGTCAAGTATATAATAAGAATGGAGAAAAAGATGTGATAAGACAACCTGAAACTAGTAATTCAATTTCAGTTATCTATCAGACCAATGATACCATGCGTGAATTGTGGATATGGATGATGACGGGTTCCGATTAGGACGTAAATATATTTTATTATTAGCATGTCTAAATTAAAAAATTTTAAATTTAATAATTATAATTTGGAATAAATTTGAGTTTATATATACTTAAATAAAGTTAAATCTAGCAATTTTAGAACCAATTGAGTTTCGTGAGATCGATATATATAAACATGCATACATATATATTACTTAATATTTTAGTGATTTTACTTGAGATCCTAATTTTTTTTAATTATTTTTTTGTATATTTATTTTATAAGTAAATTATGAAACATTTAATTGTAAAATTCTAAAATATTATTATAGTAGTTATTGTATAATGTTTATATTTTTCACCTTAAGATTTTGTTACCAAAATATATATATTAAGTTATATAAAATGTATATATATATATATATATATTAACATTTTATAGATTTTTTTTTATGAAAAGCTATTTGAATCTATTTAAAGTTCGTTTATCCACTAAACTCAACGTATCTAAATTTGTGTCTTATTTTTTTTAAAATTCAATAAGTTTAAATTAAATATAAAGCTAAATATTATTAATGTATATGAATTTATATCCGATGGTATCCAACTTAGATGGGATTCATTATCAATCCGGATATGCTCCGGTCATCCGTTACGCACACCGGAACCTATTTGGAGTCCCACACGGCATATGATCCACCCCACCAAGACTAACGAACTTTATAGTAATAAACGAAATAAAATTCAGGAAACCACAGTCAGCTCATTCCATGCGAAACCATGTTTCAGCGGTGAGGTAGGAAGGAGAGTAGTGGGAGGTGGGGGCCGGCCGAGTGGAAACGGACGCCCATGAATATAACACGTACAAGTAATTTGGTTACATGATTAGACGGCAGGGCATAAAAGAATTATGGAGATGCGCCTGAATTATAGACCTCAGGTGTGGATTCAACGTTTCATTACCTACAGTTGACCCACTTTAATAATGTGGGGAGCCTTTAAGGGGAAAAAGAAACGAGAGGGACAGAGTTTGTGGAATGTATTATTGGTTAGTTTTCAATCCGAAGCTCGCAGAAAGGAGGGCACCTGGAACTCACTCATAGAATCACTTCTGGCGTGTTTTCATTTTCCTTTTTAAGCTCTATGCGTGTTCGATTTCGTTTAGTTTGGACGGTTGGTCATCCTCATCCCCCCCCCCCCCACAATCAAATAATGGATTGAAGAAGACACATTAACTGTTAGGTTGCTAATTTAATCAAATGAGGTGATAACATTTTTTTAGTCATATATACATGCGCATCTCAAAATATCTACTTATATGAAGCTCAAAATTGACTCAACAAAATCTAAAACATTATCTATACCAAAACTAGACCAAATCGTCATCGATAAAATCAGCGAAAAACCTACGAAGTAAATCTAAATTTTTAAAATATCAACTAAGCAATATAAATATATATGTTTGTTTACATCACTAAATAAAATATAAAATACAATATAATTTCTAAATTATAAAATATGTGAAAACAAGTATAAAAGTCCTCGACGGATAGCTCCATATAACAATGTCTCTCAACCTATACCAACATTCATAACTAAGAAAAAAAAAACTAAAGTACATAGAACTCCTGCACATGTATAGTATCAGTAGGATGGTGTATTAATTAAACAATACCCAAAACATAGCAATAGCATATTCGTAAAAAAATCATGTGCATGGCATAACAAGTAAATTATGGATAGCATTTTATCCTTATAATATCTCATCCCTAAATCCTTTAAATTGTATTTAGAATTATATTGATATAAAAGAAATGAGTTTTGATTTTGAAATGGACATAAAATATAATAAAAATGAAAATTTTATACATACCGATCGACTGATTTATATAACTGCTCGACTGGTATGCAGGAAAAATTAACATTTGTATTCTCGACAAACCAGTTGACTGATTTTTCTAAACCAATCAACTGGTTGGCCTGCGATTTTAGATCCACTTCTGATTTTGATTCAAATTTCTCTCCAATGTTTATGAAAACTTTTTATTTGGGTCCAATTATGCTAATAAGCATAGTTTAGTGTTCTAAAATTATTTTCAAATTATTTATATCATTATATAATTTTAATTAGCCCAAATTTTCCTAAAATGTACTTTTGAGGCAAGCTTCATGTTTTTCTTCTTTCTCACTTCTCCCCCTCTCTTTTAGCAGATGGGGCTGTGAGATTGACTTTATATACCATCTCTTAACTTTCCAACCCACTGCCATGCCTTTTTCTAACTTCTCATTTCTAATCCATTCTTATTCCTCACTTGTGTTCTTGCTGTCTTCTCCCTTCTCTTTATGGAAAATTTCCCTAACTGTTGAGCATCCCTTCCATTTTCCCTCTTCTTCCCTCTACCAAGAAAAGCATACGCTTTCTCTGCTTTTCTACTTTCATTGTGCAAGCATTGTATTTGTTTCCCTTCTTTTAATCTTGGTTTTAGTTCTCTCTTACTTTCCTTAAGTAAGGAAGAGTTAAGGCTAAGAAAGGTTAAAAATTTTAGCCTTTTCCTTAACATCATGTTTTTGAGAATAAATGTGGTGCTTTTGTGCTCTTCTTCTCATTCTAGTTTTTCTTGATTTTAATGAAGTTTTGGAAGATGATTTTTAATAGATTTTACTTTTATTCTCTTAGGAATTGAATTTATACTATATAAGCCATCCAATAAGAGTTTTGTGCTAGAACAATTACTTTAAGGTAAGGCATTCTTATCTTTAACATAAATAGGTTTCTATGGTATATTGAGGTTCCATGTGTTCGATGCTTAGATGAGTATGATCTAATTGTGTTCTATGGTATGAGCATGTGGTATAATTCTACCTAAGATAGTGTTGTTGGAATTCTCTTATTTTTAAGCATAAAATTGGCCATTTGAGCATGATTTGTTTAAGTATGTGTATTTCCATGTATCCATGTGATTTTATGTCTGCAACATATGTTTTTATGTGTGTTACGACATAGAAGCATGCTAGGATCAATATAGTAAAGTATGGTAAATTTTGGTGTGTGTTTTGCAATCCAAACAAGTATATTGGTTCCACGAACCCATCAATTGATTTTGCGAGTAGTCAAATGGTTTAGAGTTTTAGATTAGTTAGTCGTAAGATCATCCAATTGGTTTGATGAACCAGTCGACCGATTTCAATGAACATTCAGTTGATTGGTCAAACCCATCAACTAATATCCCTATAGGCCAAACCGGTTGGTCTTTGTTTAGACCCATCGACCGATTGGACCAAACCATTTAACTGGTTTCTATGACCATTCGATCAGTTGGTCAAATCCATCAATTGGTTTCTGTACAGGCTAAAATGGGTTGGTCTCTACTTAGACCCATTGACCAATTGGGCTAAACCATTCTACTAGTTCATATGAATAGTTGATCGGTGAGGCCAACCAATCGACTAGTTCTCTCGTGTTGTTTTGGTCCAGGTTTGTTACGACCAAACCAATCACGACCAAACCAATCAATTAGTCTAAAGGTCCAATCAACTAGTCTACCTAGAAGTTGCATGGTTTGTTATAATTTATTGTGTTTCTCTTAGGCTTTATGTGTTGATACTTCGTTGTATTTACAACAATTTAATTGTAATTGACCTAATTTAATAAGAATCATGATGATAGTATTTGAGACTTGATTTTGGTTAATTTTGGTGTCATCTCTCAACACCAAAATGGTGGCTTTAATGCCTTATGATGTGTTTGGTGTTATCACTTAGAAACACCCAGTTTAGTTAAATAAAGGATTTTAATGGTGTTTGGTGTTGTCACTTGGAAACACCCAATTTGGTTATGTGTGGACTTTGTTGTGATTTATGATATCACTTGTAATATAAACTAATGGTTTAAAATTTCATTCGTGCCTTTTTCTTCGGCTCTTGGGGTAGTTGTTGGGAGTTAGTGGATGGGTCACCTTTGGTTATATTTGTCACTTAGTACCTACTTTCTTCTCTGCTAAGTCATGGTCGATAGGGGGTATGTGCATATCTTTGTGGTATAGGATTATACTATGGCAAATCGGCATGGTATTGGTGTCCAATTTGGGTGAATGAGGTATCTCAATACAAGCCCCCTAGCATTTAGTATATTCCATTTCTTAGGTGGGTGTAATATCCTAACTTTTTAGCCCTCGCAACGGAGACATTCAAGGTGTGGTGGGTGAGGTATCCTAGTATAAAACTCGTTAGTGTACTTCGACCATGTGTGATGGGTGTAGTGTCCTAATTTGTGGGAGATACACTCGATGTGCGGTGGGTGTGGTATCCTATTGTGATTATTTGTGTTTCCATGACTATTTTTCATGGTGTAGAACTAGGTGTGATAGAACGAACTATCTTATTAACCAAAAATTATGTGGTCACTAAAGGAGGAATTCTAATATGGTTTGTTTTGTATGAATTATATTTTATACTTTCATGATTCCATACAAGTATGTCATGTTGTACTTGATTTGTACCGATATGATATCACCCTACTATTATGTGACTTTAATAAACTGCATGAGTCTTACTATATTTTCGGTAGTATGTTTTACCAATACTTCATCATACTGATACTGCACATATGTGGTCACTATGATGATCCAACTTCTAGTCTAGAGAGTAAAGGATGATTTGAAAGATTATGGCTCTTAGTTAGAGTATGATGAGGGTGACGACGTGGGTCTTTAGTGGATCATTGCTTAGGGTTGGTGGTTTATAATTATTAGGCTTGTTCAATGGGTTGGGCTTTCCATGGTAAGTTATAATCCAACCCATGAACTTAAGTTATAATATAAATGGGCTGGGTTATTATTTTAAATGGGTTATTATGGGTTGAACCCATATATATATTATTTAAATATGGGTTAGTATGGGTTTAATTATAATTGGTTATGGGTTGCCATGGTAACCCATAAGATGAGAATAACTAGCGGCATGAACTTGAACATTTTGAAAGCCTTTTCCACCTCCGATTTCAAAATTTCGCTCGGATTTCGCGTCCGTGAATCCTTGAAAATTGAAGGAAAGAAAATGAAAGAAAATAAGTTTCTTTCCTTTGTTTGGTTGTTTGAGAAAATTTAGTGGAAAATTGAATTCTTGAAAAATATTTTTAGTATTTGAAGAAAAGTTGAATATTATTATTTAAATTTTTTTATATATTTATTAAAATTAAAATATTTTATTAATATATAAAAATTTTTATAAAGTTTATAATAAAATTATAAAATTTGTATAAACCAATACTAGTACCAAATTTTTTTAGAAAAATTTTAAAATATTACATGCAGAATGTGGAGTCCAAATCTTCGCCTTAAAAATAAAATAAAATAAAATAAGTTTCTATGTTCAATGAGAAGCTGTCAGGATGTCATACGATGATAAATGAGAAAATAGTGTAAGGATGAATATTTGATTAGAATAAGATTTTGAGGCGCGGTACGGCGATAGACGAGAAAGTAGAAAGACATTCGACGCAAACATAATACGGAGGCTAGATTAATCTTTGTCCAAATATGGCATATCCTTAATTTATGGGGAAAAAAACTTTGAAGGGTCAATTAATTGCGCAGAGTAGCGAAGGTTGGAGGCAACACCGGCGGCGGAGGAATACGGCGAGCAGTTATGTTACAGCGGCGTTGCACGGAGATAGGGACGAGAAGAAACACAAAAACGTCATTTTTAAAAAAAATTAGGAAACGGAGACGGTAAGAAACATCAAATATATATTTTTTTTTTGATAATTAAAAAGCGACCAGCGCCAAACGATCCATACAATATTATAGAAGCGCATCAACATTATAGACCACTTCCTGAATCCTATAGGGAAACTCCTTTCTGTTCGCCTTAAACCAGGACCCAATTTTCACCTTAATGAGCGAAATCAGCCATCTATTACACACCTGAATATCCTCGAACACCACTTTGTTCCTGAACTCCCAAATAGCTCCAATAATCGCGAAAAAAGTTGTGCGCCAGATAACTCCGCGTAACCCAGTTCTATACACGCCAAGCCAAGCAGAAACGTGTTCCTCCATCGTCCCAGACTGCACCCAAGAAAACCCCAACCAGTCGCTAATCTCATACCAAATCCTCCCAACCACGTTACAATGGAGGAACACATGATTCACCGATTCCTCCACATCCTTGCAAAACGGGCACTCTGTTTCGCCAGGACCCACAATACTAAGTCTAGCTAATCTGTCTCTTGTGTTAAGCCGTCTCTGTACTGCAAACCAGGAAATAAGCTCAACCCTTGGGGGTGCTAGGCCACTCCAGATCAACCTGAGGTTCGACTCCCGATGACTGTCCTCGTCCTCCTTCTGATAGGTCCTCTGGCAGAACGACTTGACTGAGAACATCCCGCTATCTTCAAAGGCCCATCTGACTGCATCATCTTTATCTCTGGACAGGGGGACTTGATTAATTAAGCCCTTCAAAAGCTCGACCTGCTCTACCTCCCAATCAAAGAGACCCCGCCTCCACCATAACCTCCAAATCCACATTGATCCATCCCATCTCCCCATGCTAGCAATCCTCTCCCCTTGTTGGCTTGACACCGAGAAGAGTCTTGGAAAAATACTCTTCAAGTCTCCCGATCCGGTCCAGTCATCATGCCAGAAACTAATCTCTTTCCCATCTCCTACAACAACCAACAGCCCCTCCTTCAAGGTGGGGTCAGCTCTTCCTAACTTTACAATATCTGCCCACGGTGACCATCTCCGTTGGGACCCCAAGTTCAGACCACCCATACACTGCTCCCCAAAGTGAATGGAGGAAATAACGTTCTTCCATGACGCCCCATCAACCGAGTAATACCGCCACCACCATTTGAACAATAACGCATTGTTCCTCATTATGATATCCCCCACTCCCAGTGAAATACCCCAAAAACCTAATTTTCGAATTTTGGCCAAATAAGGGATTAGTAGGAAATTAATTATAGTAACCCATTTATTAAGTTGTAGAGCGTTAACTAAGATAGATTAATAAGAAAATAATAAGGCAATTAATTGGGAGGAAAATTGAGTATTTTCTAAGTATTGTGGGAGTTAAGGAAAGTTCCTAAATAAATCCAAATAAGTAGAGAGGGGGAAATTAGTTAATACTTTATAAATATTAATACCTTAATTAACCCTGGATTTATCCTAACATAATTCATGTAAAATCCAAAACCCCAAAAATAACCCTTCTTTTCTTTTTCTCCTTTTTCTTTCTTTTTTTCCTTTCCTCTTTCTACCTTCCCGCCGAGATTCGGGCCAGCCCACCGGCCCATCTCCTTCCCCTTCCCTCCTCCTTCCCGCGGCCCAGCGCCGGCCTGCACCCAGAAGCGTAGCGCAGCGTTTCGCCTCCCACCCGGCGGAAACGCTGCTCCCCAAGCCAAATAATTATGCCGTTACCTGTCGACGCAAACGCTGCGTTTTCCCAGAACCTCGCCCAAAACGCAGCGTTTCACTTAAGGAAATAAGAAACCGCGCGGACCGGCCGGTTTCCTTCCCCTTCTTTCTTTCCCCTGGACCGCCGGTCCAGCCCTTTCCCTTCTTCTTCCTCCTCGCAATGCCGCCGTCCCGCCGCTGCAACTCACCTGCTCGCCGGAAAATGCAGCGGCGAGCGTCCCATCTTTCCTGTCCTTTTCTCCCGTCGTTTCACCCCTGACTGACCCCTCCTCTTGACATGACCCATCGGGCAGTCGTTTCCCCGCACGCAAGCCCGACCTTTCTTCTCCGACAGAGTACGGTCTGCGCCGGCAGACCTGCGCCGGACAACCCACCGGACCTAACCCACCTAACCTCCCACGTGTATTTGTCGTTTTCCCTTCGCTTAGGCCTATAAATTGAACCCTCCACTGTGAATTTCGGGTTCGAAATTCTGGAACTCAGCCCGATTCTCCAGCCTCGCCGCCAATCTTCAGCCGCCCTATTCGCCGCCTCCGATCACCGCTACCACCTGCCCGCGCCACCATCCTCTTCCTTGCACCGCCCACTACGAAACCAAGCCCTCACTACCTCCGTCCCTGCCCCGCACGAGCCACCCCAGTCGTGCGAAGGTACCTCCCCGAAAAGCGCCGCCGCCGCCTTGCGCCGCCCGTTGCCGCCACCTCCGCCGGAACCAACCCCTGCTCCACCCCCCAAATTGATCAGCAGGTCCTTCCCTACCTAACCATACCCTCCTTACCCACTACTCCCCTCTCCACCGGCCTCCACCAGTTCCACCACCTTCCTCCTCCCTCGGCCACCGCGTCCGCCGCCGCGCGCCGCTTCCCCACTCACGCCACCACCCTCACTCCACTCCCCTCTCCCTGCTGTCTCCTTCCCCACACTTTATTTCCTTTTTCCTCCTCCCACCTAACAACTTCTCTCCACCTCTCTCCCTTCTCCTCCTCCATCACCACCGCCGCCGGACCACCGCCCCCAGGTGGTCTTCCATTCATCCCGCGCCTTAAACTTTGCCTCCATATAATCTTGCTAAGTTAACCCATATTGATTCGTACTATTATTAATCTTTCATTATTATCTTTTTGTTTATATTAATACTATTACTATTCTTATTTTTGTTATTGTTATTCTTAATGTTTTTACTAGTATTTCTGATTTTATCATCCTAATAATGCGCCTTCTAAATATTAAAGTCACCATTTTTACCATACTTACATTCCGTGGAACCCTAACCTCTAATATACTCAACCTAGTTTACTATTATCATCAACCCTATTATTATTATTATTATTATTATTATTATTATTATCATTATTATCATTATTATTATTCTATTATTAACGCTATTACTTTGCTAAGTCATTACTAATATTTAACTCTACTAAGTTATTGTTATTATCATTGCTAGGGTTATAATGGCTACTATTAATGTTATTATTATTATTAATAATATTATTACTATTATCCCTATTTTACTATGACTAGTAAATCCTAGCACTATAAGAATGGAACAAATGGGCTTGATAAATAAGGGTAACAAATAGGTATTATAAATGAACTTATTTTAACCACTAATGTTTAATATGCTAATGCTAAGGTTAAAACTTTAGTTTCCTATAAAACCCTTTTTATGATAAGAACCCTAACCCTAAGTTAGATTAAGGGTCGGTAGTGTTTATAAGGAAATTTAATACTTAGTTTTTCCCTTTTCATAGGTGACCCCGATCCGAGCCCTAAGGAGCTAGAGGAGCGTGCTCCAAGCCCGGTGCCTATCTAAGTAAGGACGAAGCTATGGCCCTGTGCCTTGTGTGTGTCATGATGTGTTGATAATTGATGAGTGTGCCATGTTATTATGTACTAGGCATGTTTTTTTGAGTAACCTGTTTTATGTAGCGCAGCATGGATTCCGAGGTACGTTGTGTGCACCTTATGTTATCCGTACATGCCCCATTCCATGTTTTGTTTGCTGATGTGGATGTGACGTGTTTTAGCCCTCTAGGACATGCATACTAAGGCTTCGAGTAGTGTGAAACGATGACGAGAGGAAAAATGGGAGAGCATAGGTGGGAGAGTTCGCATGGGGTATTCTAAGCCCGCATGAGACTAAATCTTACGTAAGGGAAATTCATTCAAGCAATAAATGGGGTAATATCAAAGTTATGGGCCATTGGGGGCTTGGGTGTAAAATTTCACGTGGGCCGATGTGGGGGAACCAAAGGGTTCCGATCTGGGGTTCTGGGGAGGAAGGGAGTAACTTGAGGGGTGCAAGGGTAAAAATGATCAGTAAGAAATAGAGTATGGGGTTAGGGTGAAAATTTTACCGGTATAAATGGTGGGTGAAGGTTTCTAGATGAGAGGGGATACTTGGGGTGAGAGGAGGAGGTTACTTGTCGAAGAAGTAAAGTGCTAGGGTTAGGTGCGCCCAGCTAGGGATGGCGTGGTCGGTTAGGGTTTGAGTGGTCAACTAGGGTATCCGAGGAGGAGCCCTATAGAGGTGAGATCCCGTGAGGAGAGGATGGGTCCCAAAATATGGGCGGTTCCTCTAAAGGGAAATAGTGGTCGCTGATGTATGCATGTCAAGGACCTGATATGATTCAATAAGATACGAATAAGACATTAACTGCGCAAAGTGAAAGACTGATGAGCCCGACCCAGTCCGTTCCACCGGTTATTAATAGTGGTCAGAGGCGTTTTGCCCTGTGATTATATTTCCGGACCACCGGCTACAATAGTGGAGGGATTCGGGTTCGACAGTCCCAAACTAATAAGTTAAACCACGGGAAGGATACTAATAAGACACTAATAACGTAAAGTGAGATTATTGAGCCGAGCCCAGTCCGATCCACCGGTTATTAATAGTGGTCAGAGGCGTTCTGCCCTGTGTTTATTTCCGGACCACCGGCTACAATAGTGGAGGGATCTCGGCTCAATACATCCAAAGTAAATAAGTTAAATCAGGAAAAATACTAAGCACTTACAGTGGAACACCATGCAAGTGCGGGGCCAGTCCGTTCCACCGGTTATTAATAGTGGTCAGAGGCGTTATGCCCTGTGTTTATTTCCGGACCACCGGCTATAATAGTGGAGGTCCCCGTGCTCTCATGGGTTATTGAAAGATGTGTGATATGGACTTAATTCATTAATAAGAATATAAAATAAGGCATCAGGAAGTGACTGGATCTGTGCATGCATATCATTGTTTTTCTTATCATGTAATGTGTGTGGGTCTTGTGTGTTATGTGTTGGCCTAGCTCGTCTGTATTCTTACTCAGTACGTAGCGTACTGACCGCCCGTCTCATGGGCGCTGCTCATTCCCACGAGCAGAGAGCCCTTCTAACCTTGTGCAGGTAGGAGAGCATGTCTTCGATGCCTACGACACCTTCGAGGCATCGGATAGGGCCGAGTGTTGAGCCTATCCAGGGTGGGGCCGAGAGCGAGTTCCGCCGGACTCTTTTGCTATTCTGGTTTCTTCTATCCTGTATTACCGTCTTTTGTACTTTGTTGTATTTTGAAGTGGAACTCCTAAGTTGTAACCTTGAACTTTGCACTGTCTGTAATCGACCCTTGTTTTCCGAATGGCTTATGATGGTTGGGAACTTATGTTTTGGGATGATTTTATTAATGATGGTTTATTCTAGCCTTATCACTTAGTATCGGGGCGGTATGAGTGAACCGGTCCGGTACTAAGTGTGGCGGTAATACCCCCAAGTTTACGATTTTTAATCTTTCGTCCTTGTTAAACTATTCGATTTAAACGAAATTTTTCTGTAGTAAATTTGGGGGTGTTACACCCAGTCCTCCCAAACTTTTGGGCTTCTGAATCACACTCCACTTGACTAAAGGCAGACTTTTCCTATTCCCATTCTGGCCCCAGAAAAAATTACGCTGAATACTGATGATTTCTCTGACCACGCCCTTGGGGATCCGAAAAAGACTCATAAAGTACATGGGCAAGCTGTTAAGCACACTTTTGATGAGGACCAATCTTCCTGCTCTAGATAGCACTTTTGATTTCCACCCTGATAATCGCTTTCTCACTTTATCGATTACTGGTTTCCAAGTTTGTCTTCTTCCCGCATTCGCCCCTAAAGGGAGGCCAAGGTAAGTAGAAGGCAGCTTACCAATGGCACACCCTAGCAAATCAGCCGCCTTTCTCTGAAACTGGTCCTCCACCCCTAGACCTATGAGCTCTGTCTTAGCAAAATTCACCTTCAAACCCGAGAGCAAATAAAAGCACTCCAGAACTCTCCTCCAGTTCTTGATATTCTCTGTAGACGCCTCGCAGAAAATCATTGTATCATCAGCAAACTGTAGATGCGTCACATGACACCGTTGATGCCCCACTCTTATACCATGAATCAACCCCTTCTCGACACCCCTCCTGATCAATTGATTAAAAGCTTCAACAGCTATCACAAACAAAAAAGGGGAAATCGGATCCCCTTGTCTAAGACCCCTCCCCATAGTGAAGGGTGGAGTAGGAGACCCATTCACCAAAACCGAGATCGTAGCTGTCGAAATGCACTCCTTGATCCATCCTCTAAACCTTTCGCCAAAGCCCATGATCCTGAGAATGTTGATGACGAAGTCCCATCTGATGCTATCATAAGCCTTCTGAAAATCCAGTTTGACCATAACCCCTCTCACACTCTTCTTCCTTCTGGACCATTGCACAATTTCATTAGCCACCAGAGCCCCATCCAAAATACTTCTTCCTCCAATGAAAGCTGACTGCGAATCCCCTACTAACTCATCCACAACCTGTTTCAATCTCTGCGTAAGAATCTTTGAAATCACCTTATAGATGCAGCCCACCATGCTAATGGGTCTAAACTGGTTCACCTCCTCTGCTTCTGTCACTTTGGGAATCAAAGTTACCAAAGTTGTATTAAGCGCTGGCGATAATCTGCTTGACCGAAAGAAATCCAAGACTACTTCCGTAAAATCCTTCCCAATTACTCCCCACATCTTTCGGATAAAACCCATATGGTACCCATCATATCCTGGTGCTTTCAGAGGATCACAAGACCAAACTGCCTTCTTAACGTCCTCCTCAACCGGTAGGCTCTCCAGGGCCAAGCTCTTCTCCCTTTCCAATTTGCTGAAGCCGTCCTCAGTAATCTCAATATCAGGGAGGTTATGGTGCTCATACAACTTCTTATAAAAAGATGTGATGATCGCCCTGATCTCTGTTGGATCCGTACATTCTCTTCCATCATGAAAAAGCCTATTGATGATCTCTTTCTTCCTCTTGACTGCTGCAATAGCATGGAAAAACTTAGTGTTCCTGTCTCTCTCCTTGAAGCCCCTTACCCTGTAAACTTGAAGCCAATATGCCTCCTTCCTCTTATGCCATTTCCACAGCTGACTCTGCAACGCCGCTCGTCTAGCAATCTCTGTATCATCACAAACACTCCTAGGCCTAGGGCTCTCCAACTTTCCCAATTCTGCTTCAATCGTCTTAATCTTTGAATCAATATCCCCGAATACCTCCCTATTCCACTTTCTCAGCTCCCCCTTCAACATCTTTATCTTATATTGCCATCTTCTCCCCTCCATACTCGCCCAGCATTTGGCCACAAAACCTTGGAAATGAGGGTGCGAGAACCACATATCCCAAGATCGAAATGGAATCGGTCCTTTCTCCCTCTTCAAAAAACTAATACGGATAGGGTTATGGTCCGAAAGAGACTTACCTAGTCCAACACACTCCATGTCTGGGCATGACACCAACCAGCTAGGGTCCACTAGGAACCTGTCTAGAAGACTAGCGGACTTCGCCCTATGCCAGGAAAACTTCAAATTTGATGGCTTCAAATCAACCAGACCCATCCTATCGATCCACTCATTGAAATCCTTAACACTACTGTTATCCATCCATCCTCCCTTCCTCTCCACCCCCGATCTCACCTCATTGAAATCCCCCATGATAATTAGGGGATCCCTGCACTGCTGTCCCACACCCCATAACTCCTCCCATAGGGCCTTTCGATCCCTCGACACTGGGTTACCATACACCAGAAGAACCCCGCAATCCAACGCTAGAGAGCAGAAACGCCCCTCGAGCAAGATCCACCTATTACCACTACTGCACTTTCTCAATTCAAAAAACTGAGTGTTCCACCCCACTATCAAACCCCCACTTCTTCCTTGTGCTACTGAATCCCTCCATTCAACCACGTCAGATCCCCACACCTTATGTTTCCAAGAGTCCAAGATCACCTGATGTTTAGTCTCCACCAATCCACACACCCACGGTTTTTCCTTTGCAATCAACGCTTGCAAACTCGACATCTTTCCTAGAGCTCCAATCCCCCTTATATTCCAACTAATTAGGACCATTTGATAACTTATACACCCACTCCCTCCTTTTCTGCCTTCATCTTTGTCTCTCCTTTATTTTCCTCTGGCTCCTTCTAAGACCTGCCAATTTTTCAACACACTTCTTCTCTTCGTTTGATGAAAGCCCAAGTTCTTTTCCTATCTTCCAGCATTCATTAGCCTCTACCCATCCTTCCTCCTCCCTTTCTTCCCCATCATCTCCATTTTTGCTCATTCGTTCCCTCTCCCCTTGATGTACCGACCCCCTGAGATTCTCGCCTCTTTCAAACCCGGGTGGAGGTCTATCATCACTAGACGAAGACACCTCCCGGCTCTTCTCCTTCCCACTCTTCTCCTCACCTCCTCTTTCCATTCCTGTTCCTAACCCCCCTTGTCCTTCCTTCCTTCTACACCACCTCACGAGCATTCTTTCCTCCTCAAAATTATGATCAACCCCTGCCATAATGGTCTCGCTTGATCCAACGGAGCGTGTTTCCCCCGAGCTACCACCATCCTGGACCAGCCCGACACAATCATGCTGCGCCCTATAGTTCCTAATACCCTGCCCCTGTATCTCGGTCTCACACCCAAGCACCTGCCCAGCCCCTTTTACTCCACTATTCCACGCACTCCCGTCACCTTCCCATGCCAACACCAACTCTCTCTCTTGCGCGTGACGCCGCCACCCCTCCTCTTCCCAAGACTCGCGATTTCTTCCTTCCTGTCCCAAACCAACTTCGCACACCACCTACATTAACTCCCCTTCCCCCCACTGTGGCTATTCTTCCTTTTCCCATGCTGTCGTGGCTCCAGCTTCATCAACCCCATCAAACGGCTGCACATCCTCCAAAGCCTCGCCCTCCCTCGGACACAGCACCTTCACCGAGCTGCTGCATGCCTCTTCGCCTTCCATGCACGTTCCCCTGCCCGATGATCTCTTCGCCACCCCTTCACCTTCCTCGTCGGACTCCGTCGAGCATGGCCAGAAACAATCCTTTCTCTCCGCCGGCTTCTGGCACGAGCAACAGCCCTGCCCAACCTCAGATACCTGCAACAATATCTCCTTCCCATTAACGGTTAATTGCATTTGCTCCCTGATATCCTCCATTCTTGCCGTATCTATTAAGGCCCTGGTTACCTCCATGGATTCCCCAAAATCTTTTTCATCCTCCCAGCAAACCCACCGACCTACCCTAAACACCACCTGCCTCACCACCTCCTCTTTCCATGCCACTATCGGAAGCCCTCTAATTTCGATCCATGTCCTCCTGATGTAGCATGCGTCTTCTAATTTCCACTTTCTCACCACACTGAAGGTTTCATGCAGGAGGCTTCCGGTGTCCATTGCGTCAAGAGCAGCCTCCACATTTTCGAAGGTAAGAAGGAATTTGTACCGTCCGATGTCTCTCACCTTGCACAGCGTACTCCATGACGCCAATAAACGCTGAGCCACCAACTCCGTCAACATGGGTCGCCCCGACTCAACTACAATACTCCTTTCTAGCCACTCCATTTCCTCCTTATCCACCCGTATCTGTATTCCTCGTCTATCATTTTCTCTCCCAGCAACCGTCGCATAAGACCTGTCATCCCTCCATGCGTTTCTCCAATTCGTCGTGACCCCATTCTTCCTCGCCGCACTCCTATTCTCCGTCTTCGGTTGCATGCTCAGGCCCTCCCTCCCATATCGTGCCACCCTGACGTATAACTTTGCCCCATGCAGGAGTATCCCATTGCATTTTCGCACTGCCTCATTTGCCTCTCGTTCATCCCCAAAACGCACAAAGCCAAACAAAAATTTCTTCCCCCGCCTAATTTTCCTGCTAATAAAGACATCCTCCACCCTCCCAGCCATTTCAAAGATCTCCTGCACTTCCCTTACATTGACGTCTCCAACAAAATTATCAACGAAGACAGAGAAGAGCCTCTTACCAGGTTGCCGCCCTGCACGACTGAACTGTTGTCGTTCCTCTTCTTTTGCTGAAGGCGCAACCTTCCAACTAACCTTATGATGAGGTGGTGAACCCGATCGACTTCCACGAGAGGCTAGCCTGTAGGATGGTTTGGCTTCGCAACTGTGTGGAAAACTGGTATGACTGCCAAGAAGCTTTAGGGAATTTTGATGGTTGTAGAGATGGTCTTTTGGATTCGACGGGTGAGGGTTAAAACTCTCCATTTGGAAACCTGATCTAGTTCAAAATATAGTTAAAGTGGAATCATATTCGTACTATGGTTATTTGTTAATTTAATATATATACACACACACACATATATATATATATATGTATATTTATATATTAAAATAAATTAGATATACTAAAATTAAGAGAAAGAAAACCTTTGACGAGTCAATTAATTGCGCAGAGTAGCGAAGGTCGGAGGCAACACTGGCGGCAGAGGAATACGGCGAGCAGTTATGTTACAACGGCGCTATACGGAGACGGGGACGAGAAAAAACGTAAAAATGTCATTTTTAAAAAATTTAAGAAATGAAGACGGTAAGAAATGTCAAAAAAAATTTATATATATATATATATATACATATGATATACATACATATATATATTAAAATAAATTAGATCTACTAAAATTAAAAGAAAAAAAACTTTGACGAGTCAATTAATTGCGTAGAGTAGCGAAGGTCGGAGGCAACACTGGCGGCGGAGGAATACTGCGAGCAGTTATGTTACAGCGGCGTTGCTTAGAGACGGGGACGAGAAAAAAACGCAAAAATGTCATTTTTTAAAAATTTAGGAAATGAAGACGGTAAGAAACGTCAAATTTTTTATTATATATATATATAGGGATGAGAAAAAAACGCAAAAATGTCATTTTTTAAAAATCTAGTAAATGAAGACGGTAAGAAACGTCAAAAAAATTTATATAAATACATACATACATACATATATATATATATCGGCATTGCACGGAGACGGGGACGAGAAAAAAAAAAGCAAAAATTTCATTTTTTTAAAAATCTAAGAAATGAAGACTGTAAGAAACGTAAAAAAAAATTATATATATATACATATGATATATATACATATATACATATGATATATATATATATATATATATATATTAAAATGAATTAGATCTACTAAAATCAAGAGAAAAAAATTTAAAAATTCCTAAAATTATTATCTATATTAGTTAATTTTAATTATTAATAATTTTATTTTAATAAAAAAAATTAATTAAATAATTTTAATATAATTTCCAATATTAAAAAGTTTTTGGAAGAGGAAATATTTTTTATACGTTTTCTGGCTACCATCTCACTGCTTTACTTCAGTCATTACTCTCAAATATGCTAGAAGGGTAACTTGGTCCATATAAAAAGTAGTAAACACACGTAAGTACGGATGACCAAACAATTTTCCTTTACTTTCTTTTGTTTTCCTCCAATTCAGCCTAAGAAAGCTGTATAGTGTAAGTTTCTACAATATTTTTTTCCTTGTTTTCTTTCCTTTAAATTTTTCTGGCAACCAAACATAGAAAAATAAATTTCCATCTAACTTTTTTTCCTTTCCTCCTAGTTTTCCATAAAGCAAACGAAGCCTAATTGTATTCTATTGCTAAAAATAAATAAATAAATTCTCATGTTCTATTTATTGAGATTTTGAAATCCAAAAGTCACTCTGACCGGCTTACTTAATCATGTCATGTGTATGGAATTTAAGACAAGGAGTTCATATCCTCTTGTTTCCATGCACGGATATCGTTCGAGTCATTTCGTAAATGATTTATCAAAAATAGATTTCATGAAACTATTATTATGAGTTGTTATTTTTTACAAAAAATATTTTTCCCCCAGTACATTGACAATTTGATCCGACATTTTTTTGGATAAGATTTGTTTTTACCGTTTAAGTGATAATAAATAAAAATACGAAGACGTACGTTTAAGCTCATCATTGATATTCCATTGTGTTTATGAATTTATGTTAATTAAATTATGTATTAAAAGCATTTGAAATTCCTCTAAAAAAGATTTTGGAAAAAAATTCATCTTTTTTAAAGAAAAAAATAAAATACTATTTAAAATTCCTCTTCTTACTCTAATAAAGATAGTATTGTATTAGAATTTTTTATAAAGAAGACAAATATACTAAATAAATGTGATCATCGTTCTTATATAATATGTTTGACACTTGACATAATTATTTTATTATATTGGAGGCGATGGTTGTGAATTGAAGAAAAGGAAAAAAAAAGAGGAAGGAAAATAATTGTAGTAATTGTGGTGGTGGTGGAAGCGGTGTTAGTAATGGTGGTGGAAGGGATGACGGCAATGGTGGTTGAGACGGTAATAGTAAAGGTCAAGATAGGCTTACTTGTATATATATTAACCCACGCTAACCCATGGTTAACCCGTATAACCCATGGATTATGATGGGTTGGATTAAAAATTATTAATTGTTTTCTACAACCCATCGTGGGTTAGACCATGGGTTATATAAATTATATAGATTAAAATACTATGGATTGGGTTAAACCATGGACACCCATTTGAACACCCCTAATAATTATGCTTAATAGTTGGGCAAACTAGTTATTAGTAATTTACCCACTACATTGTGATATTGTTGTATTTCGAGATGTTTAAACTGTTGGCTCAATTTCCTGTAATAAGTTTTGTAAAACTATTAAGTTTATTCTACCTATAATATTCTTTAAGCCTTTATTATCTTATGTTGTCATATTAATGCTATGAGCATGCATTCTTTTGTTCCTTATTTCGTTTTACCAGGCATCAAGCATGGGTTAGGTGTGATCATACCTCTCTTATGGTTGATGTGGCAGCCATCCCTCGATTTTGTTTTTCAAACACTTCTACATTGTCTTAAAAATTAAATTTTCTTGTTAAAAAATTAGGGGCGTTACAATCCTATTAGATCATGGAAAGCATAGTAACTTTGTATCAAGCACTTTTTTTAGATAAAACAATTTATAACTCTTTAAAACATAGTCTTATACCACTTATCTTAATTATTCATGCTCCATTTGGTAATACTTAAATCACTAAAATAATATTAAAAAGGAATCCAAACATTCCAACTTAAATTTATCATATGAAAACTTACATAAGAACATACTCAACACAATAAACATATCTATCATGCTTTAGAATTGGTTAAACCATCACGCATACTTAATCTACCAATATTATGCCAAGGCTAAAATAAATCATACATCTCTATGCTCACACATCATAAATCGTGCCAAACTCCAAGAAACATAAAGGAATATCTATTGTGCTCAAAACTATCCTATGTTAGCATTACACTCAACACCTCATTCTTGCAACGTAGAAACAACCAAGTGAACATTTAAGCGTCAAACCACATATTGAGGTAAACATGGTTTACCTAGCTCATGGAGGACGCATGATACACATAAAATCATGGTATGCCTTAGCATGTGATATCACGAGTACATGGCATAAAATTCATTGCTCACCCATTAGAAATCACAGAAAGATGCACATGTTTTTATCATTTAAAAAGAGAAAAAAAATCATATTGACTCACAAATTCTATCATATAGGTGTTTAATTGAATTTACCTATTATCCAAAGCTCAAACAAAGAAGAAAAGAGGGGCACCCTATGTAATAAACCAAAATTACTACTTACAAATTTTATTTTATAAAAGCGTTAATTACAAAAATATTAAATGTTACCACCTCACTTAGTACAAGTCTAGTTTCTTCTATCATTTTTATACCAAGAGTTAAGGCTAAAATATTAATTTAAATAAATTAAAATTCAAAACATAATAAAAAATAGTGATATCATTACATACTAGCATTGTACTAAAAAAATATAAAAGTATCAGGCAAATTAACTATAATATAACAAAGGAGAAATGATGGGGACATAAGAGTCCAAGAATTATCCATATTAAAAGATGTCGAGGCAAATATTGAATAGTCCTAACTCTCAAACCCTATAATAAGTCATCAATACAAACCTTCAAAGTAATCCTATAAGGTAAATACTACCCATTGAATAGGTAGGAGACCATAAAACGGAACTTGTCAGTACTACAATACTGAGTGAACTATTACACAACACTAACATGTAAGGCCACATGAGGCACAAAGGTACTAACATGACATAGATACATCAATGAAATCATGCAATAATGAAATGGACAAAACCAAACGAATTAAATAAGATACAAAAACTAAAGGTAGGGCACGTAGACAACTAGCAAAACAACTCCAAATTCCAAGATAGGGAGCTAAGGCAACTACAAATCCATATACCCAAAACAATCCATTTATATTCTAGCTCATTACTTTTTAACTACTCAATGAGGATATAATAATAACCTAGAAGTATAAAATTACATAGTATTATATCAATCATCCAACCTAGAGGTATAAGAACATTCTAGTCATACTAGTCCACAAGGTGATACAATACCCTCCAAACCTAAGACACATAATCATTAAGTATCGATACCCTTTATAGGACTCCTAAGTCACCTATGAGTAGGTTGAGTCTTGCTAGGGCACAATGACACACTAGCGAACCAACATAAACTAAGGGTTCCTACCTCATCTCTAGGGTAGCTAACCCTATAGATAAACCATTCCCAACTCGAGGTATTCCATTTTAACTATTAGTATTTTTTTGGGTGATCGTAGAAATCACATATCACACAATAATTATCATTTCTATACATAATCATGTTTCCTTTATTTTTAATTATTCAAGTTAACCCTTAGGTTTACTATCTAAGATAATGTCAAAGTTAATAATAAAGTTAACCTATCAAAAGTTTAAGGTCATCCTATTTCCAACTATTCAAAGTAGTCTCATTAGGTCAAAAATGACCAAAATGCCCTCAAATCCACCATTATTATCCAAATATCTGACCAAACATTATTATTATTATTATGAGACTTTGTCTTGAAAAGGCTAAAAGTTAATAATTCACAATATTTTAGTTCAAAGGTAGTCTTTATGATTTAGTGGTTTACTATATTTTTTACTTTTTATGCATTTAATAATTTACATGTACAAACCCTAATTATGTGTTTTTAACCATAGATCACACGAATAATAATTATTGTATTTTAACCTTAATTAAGTGTGCATGTTTCTGTGCTATTTATATTAATCCTAGATACTATGTCATGATAATCGCAGAATACATAGCATGGCATTTATATCATAGTGTTAACAAGATCATAAACCCTAATAATATCTTAGACATGAATATGTTAACTTTTCCACATAATATACATGTTTATATCTCATATTAAATAATATGTTGAATGCATGCTAATTATTTAATATCATACTTTCACAATCACACCTAGTCATAGCACTTGCATACCTATTATAAAACTTTTGACTTATAACGCATACATATACTTCTTCAAAAACCCAATCATAGATCATACCTCTAAGCAATCTACTGACCTTTTTATGTCACCAAATGATTTAACATGTTAGTGGAAGGGTACGGTTACCTCTTATCCAATTATTGAAATAATGTAAGATTCGCCTAACTAGTTTCCACTCAAGCTCTTCAAAATCCTTTCATCAGCTAAACCAACACATATATCAACATCTAATACAATACAACAACAACCAAAATTAATTAAAAATAACTCAAGACATAGGGTTATAAAATAACCGGGCAAAGGAAAGGTAAACTCACAATGAGGAATAACGGCACAAAGTCACAAAGATAAGGGGGAGGTTATGGCACTTATTACAGCTGCAAGGGGGTAAGCAAAGACACTTGTAGCCTTTAGTGGCAGTATAGCTTTAGCAGTTTTCCCACTGCTAAGGGGGATAGAATGGTGATGTTGGGTGTAGCTAAATGGAAAAGATATGGAGGGTGTGAGTACAACCAAAATGATAGTTTCAGTGATGAGTGCCACAACTAGGAGGGGAAGAGAGAAAGGAATGGGCCTAGATAAGGGGCATGTTCTAGTGTTGGTTGACATTTCTAGTGGTAATGTGATGTTTTTCAACAAAAACATTGTGATAATGGAGAAATAATAGTTAGGACAATGGGGTTTTCTTGCTAAAGGGAGATTGGGAGGATGGAGAAGAATAAAAGGCTTTTCTTTTTTTATTTTCTGGTGGAATGAAACAAAAAATGAGGGAATGAGAGGGCATAAATGGGAAATGGCATGAATGAGAAAATGGAGCTATACACACATGTGTGGAACAAGGATGAAGAAACACGGAACAATGTATGGAGTGCACATGTGAGGATGGCATGAGGGAGAATTATACACCAGGGAGTATGAGTAGCGAATGAAAAAAATATATATTAATAGGGTAGGAGAAATAATTTACGAAAATTGAACCATAAAAAAATATTTGATGAATGGAATTAGGGTTCCTAGTGAGACAAATATAGGTTAGGCTTCCAACTAGAGCTAAAAATAGTAATCTAGATCCTATCAAATTTTAACCTAATTAAACTTATATCTATTATTATTATTATTATTATTATTATTATTAACCTTAGCCCTATTACTACTAATGTTACTATTATTATGACTATTAGAACCCTTATTATTATTATTAAGATTCGAACTATTACTAATATTAATATTATCATTACTAATACTACTACTACTACTACTACTACTACTACTACTACTACTACGACTACGACTACTATTATCGTTATTATTACCTATATCACTAATATTACTATTGCCGCCGCCGCCACCACCACTAATACTGCTACTATTATCATCATGATCATCATCATCCTCCACAATATCATTTTGGTCATTATTTTAGTATTACTAATACTACTATTATAATTATTAAGATTTGGGTTATTATTAGTTTTATCACTGTTATTATTATTATTATTATTATTAAAGCTATTATCTTTAGTAATATAAATATTACTAATAATACCTTAACATGAACCAATATAACTACCAAGCCTATTTGCACCACTAATAGCATGATTAGCTACTTTGGGAATAATACCCTTACTTTTACTTATAAAGCTTCTATTATTATTGGTAACCCTAACACTAGGTTATAATAAGGGTAAAGTAGAAAATAATAATAATATTGGTTAGAGGAAAGTTAACCCTTAGTAATTCCCTCTTATAGGTGAATCAAGTCAAAACCCTAAGGAGGTGTAGGAGCATACTTCAAGCCCGGTGTCATTTTAGGTAAGGATGTAATTAAGGTCGTTTGTGTGTATTATGTACCTTGTATTTCATATGTTATGTTATTTTGTGTACCTTATATTATTATGAATGCTTACTTGTAGTGCAATGCGAAGTTAAGGAACGCTTATGTGACTTCCTTATGGCATGTGTAAAATGATGTGTATGTTGTACTTGTGGTATTATGTGATGCAACCCTCTAGGACATACATTCTAGGCTAGTTTAATGAAATGGTATGGGGTGAAAGGATGAAAAAGGTAAAGGGGGAAATGAGTGGGCTAAAGGGGAATGAGAATGACCTCATTATCTTATGACCCATAAGGGGTCAAATAAAAGGAAAATATGGACAAAATAAGAAAGTAGAGTGAATCTTGCATAAGGATGTAAATGGGGAGGGTTTGGAATGGGTATACCCATACCCGTATCAGTACCCAATAATAAAATCCGTACCCGAATATGTATCCACTAACACATCCATATCAATATCCACTAGATATCCGTTACCCGATGGATTATCAGTTTACCCATTAATAGATATTATCTAGTGGATAAATCCATTACCCAACGGATAAACCCATTTAGAGTTAAGTCAAATGACAATTTTAACCTTAATTTATACTATATTTATCTTAAAGTTAAGGGTAACAAGGTAATTATATATTGGATAAATGGATACAGATATGGATACAGGTATAGTTATAGGTATGGGTATGGATATCCCATATCTGTATCCGTATCCGAACCCTACGGGTATTTTTTTCCATCATCCATATCCGTTTAAATATCCATAAGATAAAATTTATCGGGTTTCGGGTAAAATCTGCCTTGTTTACATCCCTAATCTTGCATGGGGAAGTCTAGGGTTTGTATAAGATGGATGGTGTTTGCATGGGGATGATCCTTACGTTTGAAAAGTTGCCTTGGGGTGTAAGTAAGGTAAGGGAAGCATTGTTAGTGTGATTGGAGTCCTTAGGAAAAAAATAGTACATAGGTTGGTATAAGGGTGTATAGGAAACTTGGCTAGAGTTTGGGGTGGCCAACTAGGATTTTGTGGTAACATGTGTAAAATGGGAAGTAAGGTGAAATGTTTGGGGTTGAATCTAAGTGAGAGGATGAGTTGGTGATAAAGGATCATGAGTTGTGTGTCTAGAGAAAGGATGGGCCATATAAGCCAAATTAGGGTTTTCAAGGGAAATCCTAGAGGGCGATAATGAGTTGTCCTTAGATGGCATAGGAAAGTGGGCCTCGACCGACATATTTAGGAGTTGGGTATTCTTTATAAGTAAGGAGAAGAGGAAAATGATGTCTAGATGTGTTGGGAGGCATAGGAGTCTCAAGATATGGGACGGGCCCTCTCAGAAGAATGGAAGTAGATGGATTATGTGAATAGGTAGTCTAAAGAACATGCATGTCTAGGGTGATAACATATATTGAATAAGACATGGTTAAGATACTAATTATTTAAAGCAAAAGATTATTGATCTGGACTCAGACCGATCCACTGATATAAAAGTGGCCAGATGTCAGGGTGCCTTGGAGACTGATCCATCAGCATATAATAGTAGTCAGGTGCGTTTTGTTCTGTAAGTTTTCAATCCACTGGCTATAATAGTGGGGGATCTCAAGCTCAATAAACCAAACCTTAAGTTATGATAAGACATTGGAAAAACACTAAGTACTTACAGTGAAACACCGTGAGATTCGGGGCCAGATCGATCCATCGGCATAAGAGTGGCCAAGAGCATCTTACCCTAGAGACCGATCCACCGACATATAATAGTAGTCAGGTGCTTTTTGCCCTATATGTTCTCAATTCACTAGCTATAATAGTGGGGGTTTCTGTACTCGTATGGAATTATAAAGAGCATGGTGTGAAATGAGCATATTGACCAAAGATCTAACAAATGAGTTTAATCGAACTATAACACGACCTCTATTATCTATAATACGGGTATGTTATTTATGTGGTCCTACTTGTATTATATGCCTTTCTATGTTTGGTCTTAGATTCATAATTACCTTGCTAAATACGTAGCGTATTGACCACCTGTTTCATGGGTGATGCTCATTCCCACGAGTAGAGGGCCCTGCTGAGTTTGTGTAGGTAGGATATACCATATCCGATGCCTATGATACTTATGAGGCATTAGACGAGGCTGAGAGTTGAGCTTTGGACTGGGCATGGGGACCTGAGAGCGACTTTGGCCAGATTCCTTTTGCTTCAATTTACCTATGTATCATTTATTTCGGTTTCGCTTTATCATAATGTACCTTTTACCCCTTGTGGGAACTTTAACAACTACTTTATTGTGTTGTATAACTTTTTAATGCGCACTCTGATTTCCGTGTTATGAACATTTTAGTTTTTCTATAAATCCTTATTTTATGTTTGACTAATGTTTAGTCATAACTTTTCTTAGCCTTATGGTTAATACAAGATTGGTTGGGGGTTGGGCTTGTAATGCTCACGGCGGTAACATCCCTATGCTCATATTTGTTTATTTAAACAAAAATTTGCAACTATAATTTTGAGGGGATTACAAGTTGGTATCAAAGTTGGTTTCGACCGCTCTTCTAATTTCAAACTTTGTAAGCTGATAAGTTTTACCAGATTTTGAAGTGTTTTTATAACCCAATGAAATCTTTTTATTTTAATAACTTTGAGTCCGACTCCATAATAAGGAATGAAAGGGTAAACTAAGAGTTTTCCCAAAAGGGAGATAGTATGTGATAATAGCATACCCGAAACTTTTCGTCGCAAGTTCAATAACCCTTAGTAAACACCTTTTATTTAAGGGGGTAATTGTATAGTTACTCATATTGGTATTGTCCTTATCCGCTTGGAATGTCTTGGCCTTAAACTTAGGAGTTAGAAAGTACCTTCAGGGACAAAGTCTCTCTTCAAGGGGGTAGTGATGAAATATCCTAAAATCCTAATTTAGAAATTATGTTAAAATAAGAATTTATTAGAAAAACTAATTAAATAAATTATTTTATTAAAATGAGGGGGAATATTTAAGGAAAATTCAAGAGAAAAATAATAAAGAATTTAATTAAAAAATTTATGGTATTTTGCTAATTAAAATGGAATTCAGGAAAAAATTTATTTAAAATATCCTAAATTAATCTAAAAAGGAAATTTAATTATTATTTTACTAAATATTATTATTTTAAAATATTCAAAAATACCAAAATATTCTAAATACCCCAACCAACCTATTTTTTCTTTTTCCTTTTCCTTTTTTCCTTTTTCTTTCCTTTCTCTCATTTCTCCTTTTTCTTTTTCCCCTTCTTCCTCGGATTGGGCCAGCCTCACCTGCGTGTCACACATCGACTATTCACCAAGTCTAGCTACGTGCAGCCTTAGTCTTTTCTCACTCCTTAAGAGACTAAGTCAGCCTTTCTCCTTCAAGTGTATTCAACACTTAGGCTAGAGATGTCTCTTAGACCACCACACCGAACCTTCACACAAAAACTCAAGAGAGAACTTTTAGAGAGAGAAAGGAAGATTTTATTATAGAGATAGAAGCTCTAGAAATATAACTCTTGTTAGATGATCTCAAATGCTTCTACCCCCCTCTATTTATAGGAGAGGATTTGCCCCTTCACCTCCCCTAGGAAGATTCTAGATACGGGCCTAATGGATTTATCTAGAATGGCCTAATAAACCCATTAGGGGTTCTAGAAAAGTCCATTAGGGTTTCTAGAGTCTCCTTTAGGATTTTTAGAATTATCCATATACCTCTACACAAATAGAGAAGGATCTGGAGACATTCCCCTCTAGAACCATCTAGGAAAGTGTAGAACCCTATAAATCTCTCCATACTTATCTAGATTACACAAGGATATTCTAGACTATTTTGGGATCGGTAGAACCTCAATGACAACCTTTTGATGCGGCCCATAACATTCTCCCCCACCGAATTCATCATCATCCTCTGCGATGATGGAAGACAGATATTTCTAGATAGCCTCCTAAAACTGCCATAAATCTTCTACCTTCTCCCAGCTGTTCTGGCTTTCAGATAACCCCTTCCATCTAATGAGATACTCTTTATAATTCGGCATCCCTCTCTTCTTGATGACTCGGTTGTCTAGAATCTCCTCAACCTCATGATTGAAAAAAGTCACATTCGTAGGAGGAGCACGCCTGGACTCTATTCTTGATGGGTATTCTATGTCTTGATGATAGGGCTTCAACAGGCTCACATGGAAAACTGGGTCCAACTTCAGCTTGGATGGCAACTCCAACTAATAAGACACCTTTCCCACCTTCTTAAGGATAGGATAAGGCCCCTCGTACCTCCTCACCAAGCCTTTGTGCACTTGGCGGTAGGCCTTGAACACCTGTGGGGACAACTTTACCATCACCAAGTATCTTTCCTTGACCTCCAAAGGTCTACGATCTTTGTCGGTCCACTTCTTCATCTTATTTGAGGCCTTATCCAAATGTGCCTAGGCTAGGTCAAGTTGTTCCTACCATCCCTGAGCAAAAGTGTGTGCTACAGGACTAATCCCCTTGTAGCCCCTAGCCACGGTGTGCAGAGTGACGGGTTGGTGCCCCATGACCAACTCAAATGCGCTATGCCCCGTAGACTCACTCCTTTGTATATTATATGAGAATTGAGCCACATCCAACAACTTGGCCCAATCCTTCTGATTAGCACTTACAAAGTGCCTCTAGTACATCTCCACCAAAGCATTCACCCTTTCCGTCTGGCCATCTGTTTGTGGGTGAAAACTTGTAGAGAAATGAAGCTCAGACCCCATCAACTTGAACATCTCTCTCCAAAACTTAGCAATAAAGTGAGGATCCCTATCACCGATGATAGAATTAGGTAATCCCCAATACTTTACCACATGCTTGAAGAACATTTGGGAATACTGATCTGCCGTACAATCCCTCGGGGTAGGGATGAACATCCCATACTTGCTCAGCCTATCGACAACGACCATGATGGATCCACATCCTTCAGACGTCGGGAGTGCAAAGATGAAGTCCATTGAGACACTCTCCCATGGCCTTTCGGGAATGGGTAAGGGCTCCAACATACCTGCAGGACATTTCTACTCATTCTTGTTTTATTGGCACACAAGACAAGTCCTCACATAGCCTTCCACATCGTCTCACATCTGTGGCCAATAGTAAGCATCTTCAATAAGTGCTGGAGTGCACCTCATACCTGGGTGTCCAGCCCATTTGGAATCGTGGCATTCATTCATCAAGTCCCTTCTCAAGTTTCCCCATCTTGGAATGTAGAGTCGTTTCCCCATGGTGTAGAGTGCACTATCTTGCTCCCAAAATCTTTGAGTATTTCCTTCCTTTGCCATCTCCATCAAGCTCTTGGCAAAGGAATCATGATGGATCTCCTCCTTGAATCGATCTAGGATGTCACCGATAGGAACGCTCATACTAGCAAGCATCACCTTGCAGTGCATCTACTACCACATTGGCACTTCCAAGCTTGTACTCCATCTTATAATCGAACCTTGCCAAGAAGTCCTGCCAACGAGCTTTCTTGGGACCCAATTTCTTCTGGTTCTGGAAGTGGCTTGTTGCAACATTATCTATTTTAATCACGAAACTACTTCTAAGAAGGTAATGCCTCCATACTCGCAAGTAGTAGATGATAGCGGTCATCTCTTTATCATGGACCGGATACCGCCTCTCTGTGTCATTAAGCTTGCGACTCTCAAAAGCAATGGGATGCCTCTCTTGCATCCGATAGAAAATTTGGAGGCATTTGTATGCACCTCGAACTCTTTGGAATAATCGGGAAAGCACAGAACCGGCTCCTCCATCGCAGCCTTCTTCAGATCTTCAAAGGACTTCACACACTCTTCATCCCAACTCCATGGGACCTTCTTCTTTAACCGGTTGGTGAGAGGTGTGGCTATGCCCGAGTATCCTAGGATGAATCTTCAATAATAGCTCACCAAACCAAGGAAACTCTGTAGCTATGAAACATTCTTCAGGGCTTTCCACTCTTGAATAGCACGTACCTTGGCTGCATCCATCCCAATCCTCCCGTTCTTGATATAATGGCCCAAGAACTGTAACTCCATGAGAGCAAATGAGCATTTCTCCTTCTTCACATAGAGCTTGTTCTCTTTAAGTACCTGGAAAACCTTCCTCAAATGCACCACATGATCTTCCAACATCTTGTTATAGACCACTATGTCATCAAGATATACCACCACAAACTTATCCAAGTAGGGGTGAAATATCTTATTCATGAGAGTACAAAAGGTTGCAGGATCATTCATAAGACCGAAAGGCATTACAAGAAATTCATAAGCTCCATACCTTGTCACACACGTGGTATTTGGCTCATCTCCTTCCGCAATCCTCACCTGCCAATATCTCGATCTCAAGTATAGCTTGGAGAACCATCGAGCTTTCCCAAGTCTATCGAATAGATCCGCCATCAACGGGATCGGTTACTTGTTCTTGACGGTCACCTTGTTGAGTACCCTATAATCGATGCACATCCAGAGACTTCCATCGTGCTTCTTTTGAAATAACACTGGTGCACCAAATGGGGCCTTGGATGGCTTGATGAATCCCGTATCGAGTAACTACTTGAACTATTTCCTTAACTCTTCTAACCTTGGCAGGGCCATTTGATAAGGACTTCTTGCAGGTGGCTTTGCTCTAGGCTCTATTTCAATGGCGTGATCCACCTCCCTCCTAGGTGGAAGCCTTTGGGGAAACTCCACTGGCATCATGTCCTTGAACTCATGAAGGACCTATTGGAACTCCTCTGGGACCTCCATGGGTTCTGGGGAATCCTCCTCTATCATGGTGGCCAAGTAGCATGACTCCCCCTTCTTAAATCCCCTAGAGAATTGTATGGCAGAAAGAACTCGGGACTCTACCTTAGCTTGGGATAGGGAACAACATGGCTCTACTTCCCCTTGGTGAGATGCATGGTGCTATCTCCTAGAAAGATGAGTGGAGCGGCCATATCGATGAACTCCATGCCTAGCACCATGTCGTAGTCGTCCATTTCCGTTACCGTAAAGTTCACCCTTCCTTCCCATGATCCAAGGGTGATGGGGACTCCGTATGCTACCCCATGTGTAGGCATGGCATTAGAGTTTACAGTCTTCATCTGTCCTGCCTCCTTGGTCACCTTGAGGCCCATCCTTAGTGCTTCCTTAGAACTAAGGAAGTTATGATCCAAGGGTGATGGGGACTCCGTATGCTACCCCATGTGTAGGCATGGCATTAGAGTTTACAGTCTTCATCTGTCCTGCCTCCTTGGTCACCTTGAGGCCCATCCTTAGTGCTTCCTTAGAACTAAGGAAGTTATGAGAAGCTCTGGTGTCCACTAGGGATTTGCTAGTGACACCCTTTACTTGTGCCTCCACGTACATCAACCCCTTGGCTTGCTTCTTCGGCTTGGAGTTGATGGAATTAAGTAGGGTTAAGGATCCCATATGAGTCTCACCCTGTTCTGCCTTCTCTCCTTAAGTATTAACCATAGCACTCAAGGCTTTCTTTTGAGGACAATCACGAAGGAAATGATTACCTCCACACATGAAACATTCATGCTTGTACTCTGAATCCTTACCTCCATGATCAGCCTTGTCCTTCCCCTTTGAATCGGAGTGCTTGTAACCCGGCTTGTGGGGCTTGGCTCCTCCACCTTTGTTAGAGCCATCCATTCGATCCTTGTCCTTCCTCTCAGACTTTAACTTGATCAAGGACTCGACCTCCCAATAGGCTTCTGAGAGATCTTGGACCTTCCTTCTCTGAAGTTCTTGTTCGGCCCAACCTTGGAGTCCATCAATGAAGTAAAGCAATCTTTCTTTCTTGGGCATGTCAGAGATCTCCAACATCAGGGAACTATAGGCCTTGACGTACTCCATAATGGTCCCCGTATGCTTGAGACTCCTGAGCCTCCTCATAGCATCTAACTTGGCATTAGCAGGATAGAACTACTTCTTGTGCTCCACCTTGAACTGCTCCCAGGTGTTGATCACACAGGTACCTCTCTCCATTTCTTGATGGAAGGCACGCCACCATAGTATAGCATCTTCCTCCACATAAATAGTAGCCTGTGTAATCCGCATATTATCATCAATTAAATGAGTAGCAATGAAATACCTCTCAAGACCATAGAAGAAGTTGTCAATATCCTTTGCGTTTCTTTCCCCTTTATACTTTGATGGTCGAAGAGTATCCAAGATAGTTGTAGATCCCCTTGAAGTTCCAGCACCCCTCAAGATGGCTTCCTTGCAACGAGCACATTATGCCTCAACGGTTGCAAGCATTTCCTTCAACTCGATATTCTCGGCCATGAGTTGGCCATACGACCCATCCATGCGATTCAACATCTCTTGCATGAGCTTCTTGTTGGACTCGATCATGTCCTCATGAAGTTTGGTGGCTAGGGCATTCACCAAGCCCTACACCTCCTCCTTGTTGGGTAAGGACTCCATGTCCCTCTCCAACACTTCCACCCTTCCCTCTAAGGTGGAAAGATCCTCCTGGCAAACCATCATGGAACGGTCCATCCTTTCCATAACTTCATCCAAATTCACCCCATGAGACCTGGAAGTGGCCTTGGCCTTCTTCCTCTTCTCAGCATCAGGAACATGAGTGACTTGTGATGACTCGGGGTTGTAGGCCATCGGAACCGTGCTCTAATATCACTTATCACACATCGACTCTTCACCAAGTCTAGCTACATACGGCCTTAGTCTTTTCTCACTCCTTGAGAGACTAAATCAACCTTCCTCCTTCAAGTGTATTCAACACTTAGGCTAGAGACACCTCTTAGACCACCACACCGAACCTTTACACAAGAACTTAAGAAAGAACTTTTAGAGAGAGAAAGGGAGATTGTATTATAGAGAGAGAAGCTCTAGAAATACAACTCTTGTTGGATGATCTCAAATGCTTCTACCCCGCCTCTATTTATAGGAGAGGATCTACCCCTTCACCTCCTCCAGAAAGATTCTAGATACGGGCCTAATAGATTTATCTAGAATGGCCCAATAAGCCCATTAGGGGTTCTAGAATAGTCTATTAGGGTTTTTAGAGTCTCCTTTAGGGTTTTTAGAATTATCCATACATCTCTACACAAATAGAGAAGGATCTAGAGACATTCCCCTCTATAACCTTCTAGAACCATCTAGGAGAGTGTAGAACCCTATACATCTCTCCATACTTATTTAGATTACACAAGGATATTTTAGACTATTCTGGGACCGGCAAAACCTTAATGCCAACCTTTCGATACAACCCATAATATGCGGCCCAAACCCTCCTCCCTCTCTTCTCTTCCACACGTGGCCCAGCCCGCGTTGCCTTTTTTTCCCCTACTCAGCCATTGGTTCACCCTTCTTCTTTTTTCTTTTATTTTTCTCCTAAACAGGTCAGTTGATCCTTCTTCTCCTTTTTCTTCCTCCCGCTCCTCCCATGCATGTAGATTGCAGACCTGCACTGCCCTGTATGCCAACCAGCCAGCCACTCTACGCCAACCTACCACCTCCCTTCTCTTCCCCATCCTTTTCCGACCCCAACCACCCCCGTACCTCCTCACATGTGCCCTCATTTCTTTCCTTTTCTTTTCCCCTGACCAAAAAACCCCTACAAAATTGCAGGCCTGTACCGGCTTGCCACCGCCAGCAGGTGATCTTGCCACGCCTGGCCCCTCTTATCCTCTTCCCCCCTTTGTCATATCCACCCCTCATTAGCTAATAAATGCCCCCAACTGATCCCTTAAGTGGGCTTCCTTTTCTTGCCTAGAAACTTACCTGCCTTGCACCACCGCATGTTCAGACTCTTCCTCCGCCACCGTTACCCAGCGCTGCTACCCAAAACAACTATCAACATCCTCCCTACATCACCCTCCATCGAACTACACCACTCACCACCTCTAATTCTCCCTGTGTGATCCGCCTCAGCCGTGCAATTTGGTTGCTCAATCTTCCACTTTGCACCCCCTCATCGCCCTTCTTGCTGCCGTGCGCCGCCATCCCCCTCGCAACCACCACTTTCCCTACCTCCCAAAACACCTAGTAGAGCCCCCTCTACCTCCCCTTGCCTTCCTTTCTCCCTGCCTCCCTCTCTTTCACCCTCCCTCCTTCTCCACCACCTTCGGCCACCACAATAACCGCAGCCTGCGCCGCCCTTTTGGCTGCGCCACCATCACCTTTTGAGAGGGTTTAAATTAATGAGTTAGATTAATTTTAATAGTTAATGTCCAATTTGACCTAAATTAAGGTCATTTGATCTAGGATTGACTCGGTCCGAATCCAACCTGACCCATCAAATTTTAAAAAGATCCTATTTGTTAAGTTAACACAAACCCCACCGTTCAAATTAATTTAAACACAAAATCACTCGAATACAAACTTGCTCGATCCAAACCAAATCCAATAGGGATGTGAATGGGGTAGATTCGAAGATAGTATGTCAATACCTGTACTTGTACTCGATAAGAAAATCGGTACCTAAATTTGTATCTGTACCCTCGAACAGGCATCCACTAATACATTAATATCTATATTCTTTGAATATATGTTACCCGATAGATAATCTGTTTTCCGTAGATATTATCTAGCGGATAAATTCATTACCAAATCGATAAATCCATTTAGAGTTAAGTCAAATGACAAGTTTAACCTTAATTTATATTATATTTAGTTTAAAAATAAAGGTAAAAGGATAATTATATATGTGATAAATGGGTAAAGATATATATACTAGTATGGGTAGAGATATATTATACCTTTGTCTGTACCCGAACCTTATGAATATTTTTTTTATCCTATATATTTATTTATGTATATCCATTTTAGTATCTGATGGTTAAAATTCATTAAATTTTAGATAAAATCCGTTTCGTTTAACTCTCTAGACTTAATCTGACCTTACCCGATCCAACAAGATAATCTAAAATAATCTAATTTTGACTCTACTTAAATCCGAATTATTTCAATCTAAATCCAAATAATAAGACTATCCAAAAAAATTTAATATAAAAAAAAAATAATCTACATATAATTGGATCAAAAAAAATCCAACCCAGTAAAACCTCACCTGTCCGATTCAATTGACGGCTATAGTTAGGATAAAACTAATTTATAACCAAAGATGCACGTCCCTTTTTATATTAAAGGTCTAGCCTTGTCATGAATGAAATAAGTCGAAACTCGCTCATAGTTGCAGTGGCCAATTGTCATTCACGCAATTTCAGGGTTGAAAATGCATCTAATCAAAATCTCTTACAAGTGGGTGTACTCTCAGGACTCCAGGAGGTGCCTTAGCTCACGACTCTTACTTTCAATTTTTAGCAATTTTTTTTTTTTTAACTAATTAATTCAGCATTCACCGTGCATCGATACCAATTTGGCTTCTACATATGAATCACCCTATAATACATGAGTCAAACAAAGTAAGCAACTATTTAAAAAATCTATTTCACTTTAAATCCACAAGGACCACAACACGAGACCGACTCTTCAAAAAATAGTATGCCACGGTGAAATAAAGTATTTTCAATATATTTTACTTGTTTAATGATATTATTATTATTATTGTAAATTCATGGTAATTTTAAATTTCTTTCAAAAAAAAAGAAAAAGGAGTACAACAGCTTGGACAAATAATAACTTTTCAATATGGCTAAAGAAGAAGAGTACACAAAGCAAAAATGGCCTATTCCTTGTATATTTATAATTATAAATCTGATATATCCAACCTATTTTCTCCTCCTTTTCTCTCTTCTCTAGATCGGAGGCACTGCAATACAAATCTTTTTACAGAAAATTGAATCATGGTTTCCTTTTTTTCTTTTTTGCATCGACAGGACTAATTAATTGATTGATCACGAGCCCTTGGACAACTTTATCCTTCTATTAATCTCCTTATCTAACTCTTCTTGTCCTCCCACCTCTTCAACTTCCTGCAGATTAATCATACCAAATAAACATAATACTCACCCCCTGTCCCCCCAAAAAATGGAAAGATTTGCGAAGCAAGCCATGATCGTAGCTAGATGCAGGTACCTTAGGTCCTAAGAACAGCCCATATGGTACTCCATTAAATTTATCAGTATGGTGAAGCTGCAATAGAAAATAAAAACGATAAGCCAGCCGAAATCAGAGAAGATCTTGAGCAACAGATTCGGTCAAGTTTATTAATACTACAATAATCTAGTACTAAGAAGAACTAGTAGTATTAAATTAGCTTCCGAATTAAAATATAATACTCCTCCTAGTGATCAACACAACAGTGTGAATAATAATATATAGTATTGGACGGGGACAATATTGAATGAGTAAATGTGAAGTACTACTCCATAGTTTAAGTAAAATTTCACTCCCTCCTCTCCGCAGCGTTTGTTAGAAAAAATAAAATAAAAAATGAGATGTGATTATCACCTACTAGATTTGTGTATATTTGTTACAAAAGAGTACATAAATTATCAGTTATATATTTATTAAATAAACCACATTAAATAATTACAATAGAAATTATTCCATGAGTAGGAATTATTTTTTTTTATAAAACAAAAAACTTACTTTTTTATATATTACAAATTTAAAATGTCACTTACACTTTTTAATTTTTTTTTTAACTAAAATAACATTTAATATAATACTTGCACTTTTGGAATCGAACCTAGCTAGTATCTCTTTCGGCGGTAGAAAAATACGAATAATACCTGCACCTTAGGAAATAGTAATGGTTACCTGATGGGCAGCAGCAACCTTTCGGAAGTAAGGGACGTTAGCAATAGGACCCACTGAAAAACGTTTGTGAACGAGACCGTCGTGTACAAACATGTAGGCCATCCCAAATACCGTGATCCCAAGTCCCTGCCAACATTAACTTAAATTTAATTCGTCCCAAAATATGATCAGCAAAAATTATCTTCAATTTTTCTAACCTGGACCTGTTGGACTTTTAGAGTTCTATATGTCTATATATACTAGTAAAATGATTTTTTTTAAAACTAGATGAAAATCCGTATCCTTAGAAATAAAGTACTACGGTGATTCCGGTTCTAATACATACCATATATATAGCATTAGACAAAGTGAATTATCTACAAGTGCTACTAGTTTATACGTAAAAGCCAATAAACATACTGCAACAAACAACAACTAAGACATTATATAATTAATTCATATTATTAATTTATATATATATATGTTTAAATAATAAAGTTAATACTAAAATATCACTTACATTCTTTATTAAATTATCTAATACATAGAAGAAGATAATAAAATAAAAAATTAATTTTAACTTTTTAAAAATATTTTTTTACATATAAATATTTACACATAGATTTATTATTATTATTTTTGAATAAGGAGTCGGAGAGGAGAGTAATTTTTTGCACGATCAAAAAAGACTATATTTGCTTCTTCTTTTTTAACCTTTTACCTTTATAGTATACCATAGGAACAGTAAACTTACAGCGCCAAAACAGAGACCGGGAATAAGGCCTCTATGGAAGAAACCGTAAGAGAGAAGGGCAACAGCCGGAACAGCATTTATGATTGCAAACACATCGTTCAGCTCAAATGGTCCATCCCTTGGTTTATGGTGTGACTGCATCATTTACACCAATTAAATTAATAAATGAAACAAATTCTCCCCTTCAATAGTACGACCGAGAGCCAAGAGTATACTGTAGTGTACTAGTATTATTTTATTCTAGATTTTTCTAGCAGCAATCAGTCAAACTAAAAACAAATCCAATCCATTGGGATTACATAATAAATCAACATGTAGTTGCAGCGTAATAATACTACTACAAAGTAAACAGACCTCATGCATGTGCCATAGGGAAGCATGCCATAGGGCCTTGTGTGCCCACCTTGCCCAAAATTCCATCCCGACCTGCCCGATTTCAATTTCAATTGAGTAAAGGTAATAAGGATAATAAATATTAATTATGCTCGATAATTAACCCAATTTTTAATTAATTATCGCATACATGAGAATTCAATGATATAAATAACTAAATTCCTCAGTAAAAAAAGGATATAATTAACTAAAAACAGGTTCTGCGAGAAACTTAGCAAATGATTAGTAATTTTTAAAAATATTGCGTACAATTAATAATAATAATAATAATAATAATAATACAAGCTATGAGAGGGGGAATGGAAGCTTACAGCAGCACCAACAGAAAGGGCGAATGTGCCAAACATTTCGGTTAATGGAACCTCCGCACCCTACAAAAACAATTCAAACAACGCAACCAGCAAACAAAATCCGAATTAAAATTGACACAATAAGAAATATTATCGGAAGTTCAACACGGCAAAGCATGCTACTTTTTGAATGCCATTTCCAAATCCGTCCACCACTGCAAATTCTAATATATACATACCATTAGTTTATTTTTATCTTTAAAAAAAATTAAAAATATAACAAACGCGTAACTAACTCGACATACCTCCATTTGCCAATAGAATCTGTAATAAACAGCCATAACCGCCATAGAAGTTATCCCAAAACTCGACATCACAGCTGCTATCAAATAAGTCGCTCTTTCAGATCTCTTCCTCTTCAATTTCTCTGATATCCGTACATTTACTTTGGCCGAACCTTCATCTCCAACCTTACTACTCTGTAATTCCGAACTCGTCATCACTTCCGTATTCGTCATCATCACCTTATCATTAATCTCGGTTAATTCTGAGCTCAAATTACGGTCGTCTAATACGAAGCATACTGTGAGTGATTTCGTATTATCGTTTCTTCTTATTCCGCGTTGGAAATATGAGGAGCGATGAATCGGAGGTAGGCGGATTGGGGCAGATATAGATATAGGTTTTTGTGTAATTAGATGAAATGAATTTGAAATTCCGTGGTCTTTGCGCAAAGAAGTGGTGGCAGTGGAGGCTGAAAGATTGGCCGCCATGGACGGAAAATAAGAGTATGTAAGTTGGAGTTTAGAAGGAATTAAGATGTACGCAGGATGGGAACGGAGCGCAGAGAGTCAGTTTTGAGAGGAAGTCCAATGAACAAGGACCACATATTCTGCTTCACACTTTTATAATGACTAATGAGGGTCTCTGCCGCTTTTATCTGTTCTTTTCTTTCTTGATCTTTTCATTCCTTTTTCGTGGTAAATTTAGCAGGGGTTACTGGCTTACTTCCTTACCGGAGGGACTGGCCAAATGAAATAACTTTTGACACTCGTCTTGGTAGATGCCCCCTTTTTTAATTGAATGTTTTGAGTGCATTGCATCGGGTCCGATTCTACTAGTTGTAGGGATGTCGATGGTATTTGGTATCTGATTAACTAATCTAATATCTAAATTATTTTAATTTAAAAAATTATATAATTGATATGTTTTAAAAATTAAATAATTAGTTTGGTTAATAAAAAATTAAACAAGTCTAATATTCGATTTGCCATATATATATATAATATCCTATTTAAGATATTATATGCATATACATTGAATTTTGTTTATTTTTCATAAAATTTTAGTGTGTGTATATATATATATATATATATATATATATATATATATATATATATATATATATATATATATATATATATATATATATATATATAGTTAATGGCATACAATTTTATGATGATGGACAATTTGCAAATATTATATTTATTTATTTTTGTTTATAACCATAAATTTATGCTTTTTAACTATTTTTATTTTTAATAAATATATAAATGCTATCCAACATTTAGAATTACTAATTGAATATGATGTAATTTAAGACTTAAATTAAATTATTAGATTATATGAATTCAAATTAAATTAATGTATTATCTTTTGATTGAACAATTTTTTATCAAATATTTCTTATTTGCGATACGCTTGAAAGTTTTGGATATTTAACGTATTATTTGTTATTCGATTAAAAATTTTGAATATTCAATCTTTCAGATTTTTTTATCGAATATTTAAAATACCAAATATTTGATTTATGAACACCAAATACCGAATATCCAAATATTTGATCAAGCATGCGAGTTGTTAAATCTATTGTTAATGAGGTTTTTGATTAACAAATTTGTACCTAAATAGGATAATTCGATTTGTGAGTTGACTCAACTCTATAAATATTCGATTCAACTCTATAAATATTTTGATCCATTTATTTAATTAAATAATTTTTTTAATCTTCTATTTAATTAATTAAGTTAAAATTAGATCGTTTAACATTTGTTTATTAACCTATCCAAGATCGAGTTAGGATGAATTCGACCTGTGTGTTCATGAATGGTATTTGATTTGTTTATAAGTTTGTTAAGAAGATTGTTTAAATGCACATTTATAAGTATTACAATATATGTAAATATATATATATATATATATATATATATATATATATATATATATATATATATATAATTATTTATAATAATTAGTTTCAACAAAAATTGATGTTATACATAGACAAAGTTGAATTTATCTTGGCAGATAAGTGATCTTCCTATCGTAATTTTAGAGTCAATCAAAAAGTTTCGTATAAACAATTTGAGTCATAAATAATAGAGCTAATATTCAAACAAGTTGAGATAACTTGTTTTACTTATTTAAATTGATTCAACTCATGGAATAAACAAGATTGAGTATGGGCATCATCTTTAATCTTATTTAGTAATAGAGTCAGACTGGCTTAGCTAAATTTGAATAAGAGATGGCATGGTTTAACAACTCACTTACAATCCTAAGTATTTGTCCAATCAGAATCAAATATGGAATATTAGGGGCTAGTTGGCTCATTGAGATTAGGTATGACGCGCCTTTCACTATTCCAACGAACTTGATTTGTTGTAATCCTATTGCTAATTAATTAGATATCTTCTAGTTACTTTCTCGACTTTTACAATTATTTTCCAATTTTTTTACTCCACCACATCATGTATCTCCTTAATGCACTTGTAGCTTTCTAAATAAGAAAAATATCAACGAATATCATGGAAAACCTTAATCATTATTTGCAACTCTGGTTTAGCATGATAAGAAAAATTATCTTTGTCTTGAAACTAAGAAACTAATGACCTCTGTTAAACTAGTATAGAATATTTTTCATATAATTGGATCATAAATTCTATTATATACTCTAGTGTATCTTGTAATTTACATCTAATTGATGTGGCAGTGACATATATTTGACACTCAGGATGCAAAAGTCCAACAAAGTAGATCATTTTTTATAAGACAACACCGAATCTAAGAAGAGGAATCAACTTTGTATTTTAGTGGTTCACGTTTGTGTTATATTGGAGGTCATGAGTTCAAATCCCACTAAACACGTGTGTTTTATTTTTAGTTGGTGTTTACTCTTCTATTGGTTGATGTGTGTTCTCTTATTAGTTAGTGTTTATTATTAACCTCAATGTGTATCATCCTCTTGGAGGAAGTTTAACCTTCTTTTAGATGTTTATCCTTCTATACCTCAATACATATCCTCCTCTTATTGATATTTATCCTCCTTTCTTGAGGAAGTTTATCTTTCTTTGGGTGTGATTTATGTTTATATTTCTCCATCTCAATATATATTCTCCTCTTGATTGATGTTTATCCTCCTTCAATTGAGAGAATTTATCTTTCTTTGAGTTGGGTTCATGTTTTTCCTTCTTCGCATTGATGTAAGTGCTCCTCATGGAGGATGTTTACTCTTCTCTTTATGCAGATTATCTTTCTTATTTGGGCTAGGACAGGTTGATGTTTATCCTTTTCCACCTCAATGTATATCAGCTTCTTGATTGATGTTTATCTTTTTTTGAGCCCAAAGAAATTTAGTTTCTATTGAGACTTTAATATATTTCTTTGTAACTAGCTATATAAAACTAGATTTTATGACCCCTATGCTACAACACAATTTGGTTATAATAATTATTTGGTCGTCTTATAACTCTTTTATGACGGTCTACATTAGCACCCCATGCCATCCTGGGTGCACCTTGCACAGTGCACCTAGATGTATAATATTCATATTGTAATTTAATAATGTTATTGCATCATTAAGCTAACAAATCATTACTTAAACTCGATCATACCCAATTTAATGCATGACTTATTAGGGACTAGAAGGAATTCCTTGTCATTTTTTATTATATAATAAGAAATAATGTTATGAGTTGTGCTCACCATGAACTTTTCATGCTATTATATATGATTTCATCATGATGCAATTTTATTTATTTTTCATTTGGGAACAATTTATTTAATTTTTTCTTAAGAATAAATTTTATACAATAGTTATTGCTTTGTTGCAAAAAAAAACATGGTTATATTTTTATTATATGTTATCAAACAATATTTGAACTAGGAATCAATTTATATAAACAAAAACCAGCCAAATAATTTTTTTTAACAATTTTTGGAGTCAATTTTTTTAATCAATTTTTTTTTTCTTTTTCACAAAGCTTTTGCTATAAGTACAATGACAAATGGCTTATTCTCTATAGCTTATTTTTACAACTTATCATATTAGATTAGATCAACACCAATAAAATCATGTTAGATTTACATAATAATTATTATAATTTAATAATAATAATAATAATATAATTAGAAGCTAATTAATAGAAATAATAATATTTTTATGATAAATGTTAATAACAATATTAATAATTAAAAAAATAATAAAATAAATAATTTAGAAAATTATTATTATTATTATATTTATTATTAAAATAATTTATATAATTATTATTATACATATAATTATTATTATAGTTATTATTAAATACTAATTATTTTAATTATAGCTATTTTTATTATGATTAATGTAACTATAATTATTATTAACAATATTAATAATATAATTATTAACATTATAAATATTCACATTATAATTATTATTCTTATCAACACTAATCAGGTCATATTAAATCAACACTAGTAAGTTTAGATGATATCAAATTAACAAAAATAAGCTCAAGAGAACATGCCCAAATTAACACAATACCTATGCCATAAGTCTGGTTGCACATTTGTGCATCCTACTAACATCAGCATAATGTCATCATTTTTTAAATAAAAAATTTAAATATCTCCCATTAATATTATTATAAAAATAAGAAAATTATAGCACAATGTTTTTGAAAATTTTCTCTATAAATTAATATCTATATTGATATACTTTTAATCTAAAAAAGAATTTGTATGCATCTTTTACCATTATTGCGCCAATCTTTTACTACTATAGTTCTAATAAATATTACACTACAACTATGCATATATTTTACTATATATCTAAGTATCTTTTACCATTGTTGAACATATTTTTTATCATTATTTTTCTAAAACTTTTATCATTAATCTAAGACTTATGTATATCTTTCATTACAACTACATATGTATTTTACCACGCATCTAAGTGTTTTTCACCACTATTTTTTTTTTTTGAAAATTTCCAACATTTATTTAAGCATAGCATTAGCCTTATACATATCTTTTACCATATCTATACTTGTATTTAACCACACATATAAATATCTTTCACCACTATTTTCCTTTAATTTTTCAAAATTGATCTAAGCATATATCACCAATCCTATGTGTATCTTTCACCAAATTTACACATATTCTACCACAAATATAAGTATATTTAATCATAATTACACATATATCTTACCACAAATTTAAGTATCTATAATCATAATCACACATATTTTTTCAAACTATTTCATTAAAAAAATTTGACCTCAATCTAATTATATGTCACTAATTATATATATATATATATATTTCATTACACCTACACATATATTTCACTAAAATTCTACCTATATTTCACCACAACTATTTAAATTTAACAATTCTTTTAGGCCCTATTTGGTTTGTAGAAAATTAAGCGGAAAGGAAAATATAGAGGAAAGAAAATTGAAGGAAAGAAAATAAAAGAAATTAATTTTCTTTCCTTTGTTTGGTTGTTGGAGAAAATTTTGTGGAAAATTGAATTCTTGAAAAATGTTTCTAGTATTTGGTGCATAGAAAGAATATTCTAGGACAAGTCAAATGTTATTATTTAAATATTTTTATATATTTAATAAAAATTAAAATATTATATTGATACATAAAGGTTTTCATAAAGTTTATAATAAAATTATAAAAAATGTATGAACTCAATAATAATACAAATTTTTTCAGAAAAATTCTAAAATATTACATACATAACTAATCATAATTTTTTTAAAAACATTATGAAATATTAATAACATTCAAAATTTTCTACTAATAAGAGATAGAGTAAGCAAAAATGAAATAAAATAAATCATCCTACTTTACTCACCAATGTATATATCAAGATCTCCAAAATTAATTAGGTTCGTTATGTAAATTAAAGAGTAAAAAAAAGTTATTATCAAATACTCTCACAAAATTAAGCTTCGAAATAAAATAAAAATTAAAACTAGCAATAGTGCAGTCCATTTAACTCGACAAGTTAACTAGCTGGCTGCCGGTCATAGCGAAAGAAGAGAAGCAAAACCCAAAGTGCAGTTTTAGCATACTATACTCTGCCTTCACCTTACCCTTTCGATATCCATCATCTCTAGTCTTCCTAGCTATTGGTACTACTAGTACTACAATCCACAGTCTATTACCAATTTTATCAGTTACCAATATCACCCTTCCGTTCCCCCACCCCTAGGTGACCGTAAAATACCATCACTCTATATGACAGACCCGTCATCTCTAGAAGTATACAAATTGAACCAAAGTAAGAGAATAACAACCTTTCAAAGGCAACCAATTTGTAACTGCGAACCGAAGAAATAAGAGCAACTATCGGCATTTCTTCACTACACGTGTTCACTGCTCAAATCAAGGAAGTAGAAGATGGATTCCATGGAGAAAGAACAGGAAGATAGAGGTGGAGCGGTCGATGGAAGAGACAAAGTCAGGGTCAAGGTTGATGGAGGAGAAGGAAGGTGATGTTCGTCGATGGAGGATGTGCACAATCAGTTGTGGTCGAGTTGCAGGTCGAAAATATTTCCACCGATTTACAAATTTTTCCTCTGATAAAGGTGAGGAAAATATAGTAGTTAAACTTTCTCTTTTATTTTTTCCCCGTTTTCTTTCTCTCTAATTTTCTAGGAAACCAAACGTGTCAAAAAAAATTTCCATCAGTTTTTTTTTTCCTTTCCTCATTTTTTTTCCATAAACCAAACAGACTCTTACATAATCTAATCTTTCACCATTACTCTCAATATATTTCACCATTATCTACTTAAAATTTTACCATTATCTATTTAATATTTTACCATATATAGTTTCATCAAGAAAAAAAACCCATAGACATAAAGATCTTTCACTACGATACAAGAATGCCAAAGAAATGTGGAGAGGGGTAGTGATTGTCCCTCTTAATTTCTGAAATGCAGTTCACCAGTTGCATGGTCTATACGAACTAATTTTTAATCATTATTGTATTGATTTTTCAGACCTATTGTAATGATTTTTTTTTTACATATAAATTGATCTTTAACCATTATTATTCTATTTAAAATTAATCTTTCACAATTATTATTCTAGTTATAATCGATCTTTTATGGAAGGATCAAGGTAGATAGGCCACTTTCGAGCAATGGCTGCTCCAGAATGAGAAAGGGAGAGAAGTTGTCAATTTCTGTCTTAATACTTCTGCCCTTTCAATACGTCGATATACATATATATAGCCATGCAACCATGCAGATTATCGAGAACCTTCCCCTAACAACTTCTAATGACTCAGCAAAACAGAAAGATCATCCAATATCCTTACTAACCGTCTAGATATTTCTCCAACCTTCTAGAAGACTAAATTATAGATTCGTGCAAGGATAGTTATCAAGCAGTGGGTTGTCTGGCTTGGAGTGTGGATCACGACCTGCGATAGTCTTCTAAATAGCTGGGTTGCCTTGTTTTCCTCTTGGACCTGATGCTTATATTTGTATCATTTTACCATTAATATATTAAGTTTTTACCAACGTATCGACCTTTTACCATTATTCTATTTTATCTATTTTAGTAAATATAATCTATTTTCTAACATATATAAAATTTTAAAAATTAACATTTTTATATTTCTCAACATTCTCATTTTCACATCCCGTCGCGGTGCCCAATTTTCGTGCAAAACAGAGGGAGACCAGTGGTGCAAACTGCAGCGTAGGCAAAGACAAAATAAAAAGAAAAATGAGGTAATAGGAGGCAAAAAAGAACGGCACGGGTGTGGGGAAAACTGGGGGAAGAGAATCGGAAGGGAAAGCAGAAGAGAACAAAGTCGACAAACAAAGGACACAAGATGGAGTCGGTTGTTACGAACCGGCGAATTACAGATTTACAACTGCAAGGTGACGGGCTCCCGTTCGTGGGGCCGCGTGGGGGTCGGCCACCCCAAACCCTGCCGAAAATAGTTCCGGGCAAGAGGCAACAACAATCACCTAAAGATTTTTTTTGTTGTCTTTTAACACCTTTTTTTCTTCAGCCCAAATGGCCACGTCCTTTGAATCTAATGTGTACCAAAACGTGTCATCAAACACTTGTTACAAAAGGAGAAGGACGGTGAGATGGGGCCGGCCATAGTACACGTTTGAGGCCGACCATGAGTATACGGAGAAGTGATTCGTTCCACAGTTAATTAACAGCGTAGTTTGCCTTCTCGTGTCTCTCCACGTGCCATACGGAAACCAAAGGCTGGAAGATGGTGCTCGGGTTGCACAGTGTACCGAGCCTTTTATTGGTCCTCCATCCCGGCGTACTCGGTGGCCAACGGCGGTGTCTGCATTTGCTGTTAGTGTGTCCTACAACCCTAAATGAGTTAAGTTGCTCGTGCGTCCGCTCATGTAATCATACATGTTATAAATCAAAATTACTATATCGAAGATATTTTTTTTTCTATAATACCCTTCCTCTTTATCTTACTTTCGCATTTCATTGTTGACTTTCGTGTAATTATATTAACTTCGATAAACGCAGCGATTAATAAAATAATTAAATCCAAACCGAGATTAACGTTGTGCCGTGAATAATAATCACTGCTCTGAAGTGATTTTCGACCGGACAATTGGCGCAGATCCCTTCTTGGTCGATTCACCCTCAAGGTTAACACAACTTCCTTCGATCTCGTGCACTCGGGATTGAATGATGGAATTTGCAAAGACCAATGACCAGATCGGGAATTTTCGAAAAAACAATGAGCTTCCTTAGGGTTAGGGTTAATGGTCGTCGTTAGGGCTGCGGTTTTCTCTTTTAAAATAAAAGCTCTCGTCCTATATATTTAACAAAAGAAAATTATCATTAAATAGGCAAAACCAAGTAAGTGCATGAGTGGAACGTCTTCCACTCTTCACTCCACAAAAATGAAACGGTTGAATAGAAAAAAACGCAACCGACGACGAAGACCAAATTAACCGGATAAAAACGGTAAAAGAAAAAATCGGGTCGGATCGGACCACACCCACACCCGGCCCGGACGCGCGTGTGTGTGGTATATTAGGTCCAGCCCACAACCCACAAAACAACCCCAAGCTCATTATTCAAACAACCCAAAAGGTGTGGGGATATAAAAAGTAAATACTTTTCCTATTCACCACCAATGTGGGACAATGGAAAAACACCCACATGGTTGTCATTGCACCAACAATCCCCCACCAATGGCAAACAGAAGAAAAAACCCGATAGATCTGGACAAGGAAGGAGTAACACTTAAGTATCAATATCACAAGGATTGAATTGATACGTAGTGAAATGAGGCAACAATCGTATCTGAGGAGTGAACGAGTCTTGAACTACTTAGACTTCGATTGAGACCCTCACAGCACATGTTTTACCTTAAATTTACAAAATTCCGCGATAGTAACACAAGCGCTTTTAATGGCCATGCGCACACCTTGGGTACTCATGAGTGCTCTAGAAAGATAGCCTTAATCTTTCATAGAAGGCGGCCCACCTTCACACTCACCTAGGTGAATCCATCAAGTGCGTCTCATAAGCAACACCAAATCTGGTTATGGATCCATTAAGAGCATAGTCATGCTCAACCTTCTAAAAGTCTAGCAGTAAGTTCATTAGATCCGTCTCAATAGGACCACCCAAAATATAGGGCTATGAACTCATCAAAGTAGAAAGTTGAACCTTTCCACAACGCACTACAATGCGCCATAGGAATGAGAACGTAGTACAGAGGAGTGATCATAAGATTTCATTTGATCACATATGGTATTTACCATACCTTCCTCAACTCAAAGGCTTCCCTCGACGATTCAAGGATAACTCTCCTTGTTAGACCCTTTGTTAGAGGATCTGCCAGATTCCTTTTGGATCTAACAAACTCTAAAGAGATCACACCATTCCTCAACAGTTGTCTCACACAACTGTGTCTAACACAAATGTGTCTTCTCTTACCATTATAAACAGTGTTCTTGGCAACACATATAGCTGCCTGTGAATCACAATGTAAGGAAACTGGTACACTGGGTTTCCTCCACAAAGGCACATCGGCCAATAAGTTCCTTAACCATTCTGCCTCTTGACTAGATAACTCAAGGGCAATAAACTCCGACTCCATGGTGGAGCGATCTATGCAAGTCTGCTTAGTAGACTTCCAAGATATAACTCCTCCTCCCAAGGTAAACACATAACCACTGGTAGAACTGACTTCATCATTATCAGAAATTCAATTTACATCTGTAAATCCCTCTAGAATAGCAGGAAATTTACAGAAATGCAAACCCCAATCTTTAGTACCTTTAAGGTATCTAAGTAAACGACGTAGTGGAGTCCAGTGATCATTACTTGGGTTGTGAGTATATCTACTCAATCTACTCACAGCATATGCTATGCCAGGTTTGGTACAATTCATTAGGAACATTACACTGCCTATGATTTTAGCATATTTAGATTGAGAAACACTAGCACCTAGGTTCTTTTTCAAATGTATGCTAGGATCATAGGGTGTCTTCACAGGCACTTCATCTTGACATTCAAAATTTTCTAGAATCTTATCAACATAGTGAGTTTGATTCAAGTAAAAGCCATTCTCAGTTTTTCTCATTTTAATGCCAAGAATTACATCAGCTTCTCCTAAATCTTTCATTTCGAAATGAGAAGATAAAAACACTTTGGTCTCATCGACCACAGACATACTTGTACCAAGAATAAACATGTCATCCACATATAAGCATATTATCACACATTCATGTCCAATCAATTTAGAATATACACAAGAATCAGATGCATTTACTATGTAACCATTGCTGACTAAAGTCTGGTCAAACTTTTCATACCATTGTTTAGGAGCTTGTTTAAGGCCATACAATGACTTTCTCAATCTACACACTTTAGTCTCCTGACCTTCAACCTCACAGCCCTCGGGCTGCTCCACATAGATCTCCTCTTTCAAGTCACCATTCAGAAATGCTGTTTTCACATCCATTTGATGGACTATAAGTCCATGGATAGCAGCCAATGCGACCAAGGCTCGGATAGTGGCAATCTTAGTCACAGGAGAATAAGTATCAAAAAAGTCAATGTCTTTCTTTTGCTTGTAGCCTACAACTACTAATCTAGCCTTAAACTTATCAATGGTCCCGCCAGTTCTTAATTTCTTTATGAAGACCCATTTGCATCTTATTGGTTTACAACCTTTAGGCAAATCAACCAAATCCCAAGTGTGATTGGACATAATCGATTCTAACTCATTTTTAATTGCTTCTTTCCAAAAACTAGCATCCACAGAAGTTACCGCTTCCTTATAGGATTTAGGATCCTCCTCAATTAGATATGTAGACACAAAGTCAACATTAATCATGTCAATGTCATCATTTTCAACAAGAAAAGCAGTAATAAAATCAGGTCCGAAGCTAGTTTCTAGTCTTCGTCTTTTACTCCTCCTAGGTTCATGAACAATATCATTTTCAATACCAAGAGATGGTGAAGAAGACAAAGGCACCGAAGAAGCATCAGAAGAACTACCAAGTTCACATGCATTCTTTTTCATAGGAAACACATTCTCAAAAAATTCTGCATTTCTAGATTCACAAATAGAAAATTCATTCAAACACAGAAATCTATATGCAGCACTATTTTGAGCATACCCAATGAATGCACAATCAAATGTCTTTGTTCCCACATTGGTTCTTTTAAAGTCAAGTAAACCAACCTTAGCTAGACACCCCCACATTTTTAAAATTTTCAGATTAGGTTCAAAACCTTTCCATAATTCATAAGGAGTCTTGTCTAGTTTCTTATGGGGAACCCGGTTTAATACATAGCATGCAGATAGGACAGCCTCCCCCCACATTTGGTAAGACATACCAGAACTCAAAAGCATAGCATTCATCATTTCTTTTAGAGTTCTATTCTTTCTTTCTGCCACACCATTTTGTTTGGGAGAATAAGGGGCACTAGTTTCATGTATTATACCATGATTATCACAAAAATCCTTTAAAAAACTAGTTCCATATTCACCACCCCTATCAGACCTAAGCCTCTTAATCTTTTGGTCCAATTGGTTTTCACTTCTGCCTTATACTTTAATAACATACCTTCAGTCTCATCTTTAGACCTAATGAGGAAAACTCTAGTATATCTCGAATAATCATCAATGAATGTCACATAATACCGTTTTCCTCCTCTACTCTCTAAAATGCCCCAAAATCCTAATTTCTATTATCTATTACTAAATAATATTTTTATGTGGGAGTTTAACCAAAATAATTCATTTTTATTAAAATAAGAGGAAGTTAACTAGGTTAAACCAAAAAGGAAATTTAAAAGTGTTTTAAATAGGAGGAATTGTGGTATTTTATGCTAATTAAGGATTTTATTTTAGAAATTAATTAAACAAATTAATTTATTTAAATTAAGAAGAATAAAATAGTTTCAAATTAATATAAACTTAATAAATAATTTAATTGTAAGAAAATTTGAGTATTTGTCCTAATTAGTATAGAGGTTAAGGAAATTTATCTAAAATAGTCTAAACTAAGCAAAAAGGAATTTATTTAATATCTTATAAATATTAATATTCTAACTAGCCCAAAAATATTCTAAATAATTTATGCAAAATCCCAAAACCCTAAGTAAGCCTTCCTTTTTCCTTTTTCCTCCTTTTCCCTTTTCCCTTTTTCTTTTCCTTCTTTTTCCTTTTTTTCCTACTCGCCCCGCCGAAGTTGGGCCTCGACCGGCCCAACTCCCCCTTCCTTTCCTTCTTCTCGCCTCGGCCCAGCGAGCCCGGCCGCCCATGAGTCAAAACGCCGCGTTTCGACGCTGAAGTAGCTGAAACGCCGCATCGCGATAAGGAAATAATAACCGTTGCCAGACCGACTCAGACGCCACGTTTTGCCCAAATATAACCCAAAACGCAGCGTTTCATTAATAAGGGGAAATAACTGCCGCCACCCGGCCGGTTCCCCCTTCCCTTTTTCCTTTCCCCTGGACCGCCGGTCCAGCCCCTTCTCCTTCTTCTTCTTCTTCTTCTTCTTCTTCTTCGTCTTCTTCCTCAGGCGGTGACCGCCTGCAACACGAAAGCTCGCCGGAGGAAGAAAAGCCTGCAACACCAGCTCCAGCTCTGGTCGTGTCACCCTCTTCTCCCCGTTGAATTTCCCATGGATGTGACCGAATGACACATCCCTTCTCCCGCACAAAATTCCTTTTCTTTTTCAGGTAATCATGGCCTGAAAATTTTCAGACCGTACGCCGGCTAACTACGCCGGACAACCTAACCTAACCCTAAGCCCTAACCTCCCACATGAAACTCGTCGTTTTTCGTCCAATTTTGCCTATAAATAGACCCAACCATTGCCTTAATCGGGTTCGACAATTGGGAACCCAGGCAGAGCAAACCGCGCGCCGCCCTGCCTTCAGACGGCCGCTTCTCCGCTGTCAGCCACCCCTACCACCTACCCTTGCCACCAAGATACTCCCTGAACCTCCCTCTACACAACCAAACACCTTAGACTCCCTGCCTTGCGACGCACGTGCCGCCCTGGCCGTGCGAAAACCTCTCCCCAAATCGACCCCTTCCAGCCTTGCGCCACCTTCGTGCCGCCGCCACCGGCTGTGCCGCCGCTTGCAGCAGCACCACCACCCCCCCAAAACAACCAGGGGTTCCTGCTCTACCACCCTATACCTCCCATTTCTCCTAGTTTCCCCTTCCCTAGCCTCCACCTCCATTTCCCCCCCTCTCTTCCCTTCCCCCACCACCGCCGCGCCGCCACCACCTCTCAGCCAGGTTGCCCAACACCCTGAACCCTTAATCTTAAAAAAAAAGTAATTAATGATTTAATATTATTAACTACTATTATTAGTATTATTATAATTAATATTAACATTATCATTATTATTACTAATATTATTACTATTACTAATACTACCACCCTTATTATTATTAGGACCCGATCCTCCCCTAAGAACTTCTAATTAATGGTATTAAGCAATACAAGACCCTAATAAAAGTTATTATTATTATTATTAATATTGCTAGTATTATTATTATTATTATTATCTTTACTATTATTATCTTTATTATTATCGTTACTATTATGATTACTATTATTATTATTATTATCATCATTGTTATTATTATTATTATTATTAGTACTATTATTATTATTGTTACTATTAGTATTATTATTATCACTATTATTACTATTATTATTATCATTGTTATTATTTTACTATTAGTGTTATTATTGTTATTAGTATTATTATTATCAGTATTACTATCATTAGTACTATTATTGTCATTATTATTATTATTATTATTATTATTGTTATCAATATTATTATTATTATCTTTACTATTTTTATTATCAACATTACTATTATTATTATTATCATTATTATCCTTATTATTATATTATTATTATTATCCTTGTTATTATTTTATTGTTGTTGTTGTTGTATTTAATGCATTTATTATTTTATCGATTATTACCATCGTTATTATCCTTAACGTTATACTTTAATATTATTACCTTAGTATTTTTGTCATGCCTAGTATTGCCACAACTATTGTATTGTTATTATTATTATTGTAATTATTATTATGGGTATTGTTATTTTACTATCATTATCACTATCATTACTGTTATTATTACTATGGTTAATACTAGTGTCATTATGTTATCTTTCTAACTATTATTGTTATCGCTATTATTCCTATTAGTATTATTTCTAGTACTCTTACTATCATTTGTATTATTACTATTATTATTATTATTGTTGTTATTATTATTATTATTATTATTATTATTGTTGTTGTTATTATTATTGTTGTTATTATTAATATTATTATTTTTGTTGTTGTTATTATTATTGTTATTACTATTATTATTATTATTAGTATTAGTATTATTGTTATTATTCTTATCATTATTATTATTATTATTGCTACTACTATTATTATTATTATTATTATTATTTTCATTACTACTACTCCTTCTACTATTATTATTGTTATTATTATTATTATTATCATTATCATTATTATTGATATTGTCATCTGAATGATTATGGTTGCGTTATTATTTTATTATTATCGGTAATATTACTATCAATAATGCTACTACAATTTCAATTATTACTATTATCATTATTATCATTATAGCCATTATTATTCTTATTATGAGTACTATTATTATAAGTAGTATTCTTATTATTGTTAGTATTATTAGTAATTATTATTAATAATATTGGAACCCTCATCTTAATACTATGGATTTGCTAAAACCTACTTTAATTAGTGATAACCCGTTTAAACTATCGTGAGGATAGTAATAACCCTACCCTTTATTTATAAACCCCTATTATTAATATTAGCCTTAGTATTAGGCCATGATAGGGGTAAGATAGGAATTATGATAATTCGGGTAGAGGGAGATTGACCCTTAGTATTTCTTCCTTATAGGTGAATCGGGTCAAACCCCAGGAGGTGTAGGAGCGTGCTCTAAGCCCGACGCCGATTTAGGTAAGGACGTAACTAAGGCCACCTGTGTGTATTGCATGTTTTACCTGTCTCGTATGCTTTGTGCGGTTGTGTGCTATAACCTGTATATTATCTGTGTACTTGTGTAGCGCAGCATGGAACCGAGGTACGTTCTCGTGCTCTCGTATGTGTGTACTAATATGTTGTGGTACAAGTATGATGTGATGTGATGTGACCCCTACGGCATGCATGCTAGGTTATGTGAGGAAGTGTTGTGAAGTGGGGACTTGAAAAAGAAAAATAAGCAATTAAGATAACCAAAGGGAAGTACGTCGGTTAACATAGGCATGGACGACCTAAGGAATTCATAATTTTTGAGATGATGAGGAAAAGGGGGAATCAAATAAATAGAAGAGTGGGAATAAAATAAGGTTGCATGGGGGAAACTAGGGTTTGCATGGAAATGATAGAGTTGGCATGGTGGAAATGATAGGGTTTGCATGGGAAGGTTAAGGTTCGCATGGGGGCGAACCTTACGTATGAAAAGTTACCGTGGGACGTGAGGAAGATAGTGGAAGGTCTGTTTGGGAGTTTGGAGACTCGAGGTGAAATATAGTACGTAGGGTCATATAAGGGACCCGATTAGGGTTTTGGGAAGAATTAGTAATCTGAAAAAAAAAGGCGAAAGAAAAATGATTAAGGGTGAGTGAGGTGTGGGTTGAGAGTGAGAGTTTATGTTATAAGGAATGATTATGGGAGTTTTGAGGAAGAAGGAATATTGGGTGAAAAGGAGAGGTTACTTGTGGGAAAAGAAAGGTACTAGAGTTGAAGTGGCCAACTAGAGTTTTGGGGTCACAGGTAGAATCGATGGGTAAAGCAATATGATTTGGGGACTGGACCTGAATGAGATGAGGTGTTGAGGATAGATGAATTAATGGTAGAGGAGGTTGGACCACATAGGTCCAATTAGGGTTTCAAGGGAAACCCTAGAGACTAATGGCGGGTGGAGTCGATGTCACGAGGTGTTGTGCCTTAATTCATACTCTAGGAGTTGGTTTTTATTATGTGTATGTATAGCGGGGAATTGGATATCGAGGTGTGATAAGGGGTGCACGAGTTCCAAGATATGGAACGGGCCCTCCTGGGAGGATAAGTGCGGATATAGTTAGCCATGCATGTCAAGGGTAAAACACTTTCAATAAGATACGTTAAGATACTAATCACTTAAAGAGAAAGATGCTGAGCCGGGCCCAGACCGGTCCACCGACGAATAATAGTGGCCAGGAGCCGGGGTGCCCTGGAGACCGTGCCACCGGCGAACAATAGTGGTCAGGAGCGTTTTGCCCTGTATGATTTCCGGTCCACCGGCTATAATAGTGAGGGTTTCCGTGCTCAGCAAACCAAACGTAAAATCTATAAGACATGGGAAAATACTAAATACTTACAGTGGAACACCATGTGAGTCGGGGCCAGACCGGTTCACCGACAAATAATAGTGGCCAGGAGCGTTCTGCCCTGGAGACCGGTCCACCGGCAAATAATAGTGGTCAGGAGCGTTCTGCCCTGAGTTTATATATTCCGGTCCACTGGCTATAATAGTGGGGTTCCCGCACTCACATGGATTAGTAAAGACTGTGTGTGAAATGGACATATTATTAACGAGGATAAAGAATAGGTCACCGGAAAGTACTCAGGCCTTATCTTGTGTGTTATTGCATGTTACTTATATGATTGTGTTATGTAGGCTACTTGGTGAGACTGTATGCTTGGCCTTAGCACACCTGCGCCCTTACTCAGTACTGGACCCGTACTGATACTACACTGGTTGAATGGGTCCTGTGATGATCCACCGATGGTGGGGAGCAGACCTTGATGCAGGTTTTGATCGGTTATTAAATTGGGGTGGAAGGCTTGACTTGAGTGAGTAAGTGGTCCGGATATTTACCCTTCGGAATTTATTTTGTTTAATCATATTTGTCTTTGGAAGTTACAAGTGTTGTATTTAAATTTTCAAGGGTTTTATCGTACCTTATCCTTCCGTTATTTTAATTCCTCTAACATTTGGAATTTTAAATTGTACTTCCGAACGTAACTCTTGACTTTCGTACTCTGACTTCCTTATCACTTATGCCTTACTAATGATTTGTTTTGGTTCTAATATTTTAGCCTTAGCACTTAGTATCGGGTCGATAGTTGTGAATCGATCTGGTACTAAGTGTGGCGGTAATACCCCGAATTTATAGTTTTATTTGCTTGCTTCCGCTAAACTTCTTTAAAATATAACGAAATTTTTCAGTAGTAAATTTGGGGGTGTTACACTCTCGGTGTTCTTAAAATCTGCTAAATCTGTATGTATTAATTCAAGCAATTCCGTTGTTCTCGCTGTGACTGGTTTAAAGGGCTTTTTAGCATACTTGACTTCCACACAAATGGGACACTTCTCATAATCATTAGTGTCCAACACATTAATTAAATTACTTCGTTTCAGTTTGTCTATGGAAGCCACATTCACGTGCCCTAGCCTACCATGCCACACAGATACGGATTCAGCAATATAAGCAGAAGTAGAACCAATTTCATTAATAGGAGCAGAAACAACATTCAGAACAAAGAGTCCATCAGACAAATACCCCTTACCCACAAAGTCCCAATTTCTGGTCAACACGACCTTATCAGCCTAAAAAAATAGTTTCAAACCAGCCCTATTAAGTAAGCTACCAGAAACTAAGTTCCTACGGAGGGAGGGGACATACAACACATCATTTAACATTAAAGATTTTCCAGAGGTAAGTTTCAAAAGAACCTTTCCTTTTCCCATAACTCTAGTAGTTGCAGAGTTTCCCATGAAGAAGTGCTCTCCATCTGTAGCATCCTGGAGCTGGTGGAATAGCTCTCTGTTCGCGCACAGATGTTTTGAAGCCCCAGTGTCCAATATCCAATCTGTCTTGTTCTCGACCAGGTTCGCTTCCACAACCACAGCAGCAATAACTTCCTCTATCTCAACAACATTATCTTGTGGAGCAGGAGGACCACCACCTTATTGATTCTGAGTCGGTGGGCCCTTTCTCTTGAAGCATTGATAAGCCTTGTGACCCGACTTACCACACACATAACAAGTGAGCTGTTTCTTCTGAATTCTAGTGTCACCCTTCTTGAAGTTAGGTTGACCTTTCGCTTGACCCTTTTTCTGAGTCCTTTTGCCTTTTCCCTTAAACTTGTCAGCTACAGCAGAAGACTCTACTATATTAGCGCTCATGGAACCTGAGGCATAAGGTACTCAATTTTCCTTCAAACGGTTCGCCTCTTCTGTCCTCATATGACTGATTAACTCTAGCAAGGTCAAATCCCTCTTCTTATGCTTCAGATGGTTTCTGAAATTGCTCCGGGATGGAGGGAACTTTTCTATCAGCATGTTTGCCTGAAAAGTTTCACAGATCATCATCCCTTCACCCAATACTTCAGCAACCAGCAACTCATAGTCATGGACTTGGTTCATAATCTGCTTGTCATCAACCATTTGAAATCGCAAAAGATTTCCAATAGCATATTTCTTTCTACCTGCTTCATCTGAACCATACTTGTTCTTCAGAGTGTCCCAGATATCCTTCGAAGACTCGACATCGAAGAACATATCAAAAAGCTTGTTGTTCATATGCTGTAGAATATGACCTCGAACGGTTTTGTTGTCCTGTTTGCATTTTTCTTTCACAGCTTCATCACTTTTCTTTGCAGCAGGAAGAACTGGGGTAGTGGTTGGAGTAGCAGGATCAACATCTATGTCAATCTAAGTCGGTGGATCAGTGAACAGAACATAATCAACCTTCAAAGCCTCAAACAAAATTGTCATCCTCTGAGACCATCGACGGTAGTTAGTACCATCAAGTGGCTCAAATTTCGACATAGCGATGATGAATCTTGGTACACTTGAAGCCATATCAGATTCAGGAAAACTAGCACAACAAGATTATGAACAGAAGCTACTATAACACTAGTAGCAAGAGTCGATTATCCAAAATCGAAAGCAAACAAATTCTTATATCCAACGAAAGCACACCAAACTTGAGAGGCTATAACACTTCGAATAGAACACTTTTAATCCAGCAATAATTCGAGCAATAAATTCGAATAGAACACTTTTAATACCGCAAACAAATTCCAGCAACAATCGAGCTTATGAATTCGAGCAGAATGAAGACCCAAAAATCCGAAGCCGAATCAGATATATTTTCGACTTATAAAATGCAGCAAGAACCGAGCAAAATCAATAACTCCTCGTAGCAGCAAAAGGCGAATAAATTAACAATAATGGAGGCCAATTAAATTTCGGTATGAAGAAAAAAAATTGAGCAGCACAACGAGATTAAAATTAATCAATCCGAGCATCAGCAGGTCAGGAATAAATTGCCACAAAAATGAAATTATAAGCGTCACAAAAATCACTTCAGAATGTAATTATATTAACTTCGATAAACACAGCAATTAATAAAATAATTAAATCCAAACTGAGATTAACGTTGTGCCGTGAATAATAATCACTGCCCTGAAGTAATTTTCGACCGGACAATTGGCGTAGATCCCTTCTTGGTCGATTCACCCCCAAGGTTAACACAACTTCCTTCGATCTCGTGCACTCGGGATTGAAGGATGGAATTTGCAAAGACCAATGATCAGATCGGGAATTTTCGAAAAAACAATGAGCTTCGTTAGGGTTAGGGTTAATAGCCGTCGTTAGGGCTGCGGTTTTCTCTTTTAAAATAAAAGCTCTCGTCCTATATATTTAACAAAAGAAAATTATCATTATATAGGCAAAACCAAGTAAGTGCATGAGTGGAACGTCTTCCACTCTTCACTCCACAAAAACGAAACGGTTTTATAGAAAAAAACGCAACCGACGACGAAGACCAAATTAACCGGATAAAAACGGTAAAATAAAAAATCGGATCTGACCGGATCAAAGACCACACCCACACCCGGCCCGGACTGGACGGGCCGGCGGTGGCGCGCGCATGCGTGTGTGTGGGGTATATTAGGTCCAGCCCACAACCCACAAAACAACCCCAAGCTCATTATTCAAACAACCCAAAAGGTGTGGGGATATAAAAAGTGAATAATTTTCCTATTCACCACCAATGTGGGACAATGGAAAAACACCCACATGGTTGCCATTGCACCAACATTTCGCACTCTGAATCTATAATTCTCTCTCGCTCATTCTCTCCAACCCTTCTATTTCTTGCTCACTCCGGCTTGCACTCTCTCATGGTGCAAGGTACGTACATCTAAGATATTTTTTTCCATTCTCGGGCTAACAAAGGACGGCAAAGTAAGAGGAAATCGACAATTTTGACTGCTAGGGGCGGTAACAAACTATTGGGGTCCTCTTATTTTGTAGGGCCATAATAACGCCAACAAATTATTAGAAAACATTAAAAAAACAGTGAAAATTAGTGATGTTCAATACATCATTAGGCTTCTTGACTTAGTAAATGAAAATTACACATTATTTAATTGTCCATAGAGTTATTTCTATGAAAGAAGTAGTTATACTTAACTACTCAGTTATTTCTCCACCAATTTCACATATTAATTGGAGTTAAAACATTCGGTGGAGAAGATTAGAGATATGTAAGGATGATTTATATATTCACTTATAAGTACCTTTGCTTGGAGAAAGCAAGATAATTCATAAGTTGTAAAGAACATCCATAACACAAGTGAGAGATATCCTCTTTTCAAGTGTGAGAAAGAGAGTTATATAAAAAGTGAGGGAGATTATTAAATCTTGTAATCCATCCTTTGTAGGTCAGTTCATTTGAGAGAGCTCCCCTAGTCTTTACTAGGGATGCTATTTTTTTAATCCTACTATATTATAGTGTAAGTTTTACTAGATTAAATGTCTCGTGGTTTAACGTTTACCTTAAAGGGTTTTCCACGTAAAAATCTTGGTATCCTCATCTGCATTATTTTTTGCAATTTATTTTTAGCACAATTTAAATTTTACAAAAAGAAAAAAGTTATTTCATAAATTAATCCATTTTTTCCAATAGTGGTATCAGAGATTGGTTTTTTTGGCCATCATATTCTTCTGTGATTCAAGATGGAGTGAAGCATCATTCATGATGGTGACATGTTCAAATTTATAGCGAAAAATTATTCCTATTGGAAGCCAATGATGGAGGACCACTTCTATGGTAAGGATTTACACATGCAAATCATAATTAAGACGTAACCGCTGGGTACGATCAACAAGGAATGAAAACCTTTAAATAGAAAGGCAGTTGCTATAACCCGTAAGTTTATTGATTGGATTTTATTCGGGCACATGTTTCCTTACACCAATTCCTATGAAATATGGACAAAACTAGATTCCATGATTCAAAAGAAGATGCCTCAAAATAAGGCCCATTTGGTGAGACATCTAGTGAAGTTGGAGTATAAAGATGGCCAAAATATGATCAAACATCTAAACACCTTCAAGAGGATTATCAATAACCTTGGAAAGGTTGAGTTGAAGATTGATGATGAGTTGGAAGCCTTACTTCTCCTTATCTCCCTCCCTGAGAGTTGGGATACTCTCGTTATCAATCTTAGCAACTCGACCCTATAAGATAAACTCACAACTGATACCGTCTTAAACAACTTAATGAATAAAGAATCTAGGAGAAAGGAACGTGGAATCTCTACACAATTTGAGGCCAATGTTTTAGAGACCAAGGGAGAGATGAAACCCATGAAAAGGGTAGAATCAGAGGTCGTGAAAAGTCAAGAGGGCAGTTCAAATCACACCCAAGGATCACTTGCTACTATTGTGGCAAGCTAGGTTACAAGAGGTCAGAATGCCGAAATCTCAAGAGAAATATGAAGGATAGGAATGTCAAGCTCGACCAAATCGACCCAAAGAAGAAGGAAGAAGATAAAATCACAACCGTTGTATCAACAAAGGATGACATTGATGATGTCTTTCTATTTGGGGAAGACAATTAACTTAACCTTGTTTAAGATGATAACACATGGATAGTTGATTCAGGTGCCTCTTTCCATGTCACTCCAAATGCAGATTTCTTTCCATGTCATCCCATATGGAGAATTCTTCTCAACTTACCAAAGTGAAAACTTTGGTAATGTTAAGATGGGAAACAAGGTGACAATTAAGATTGTGGGAATAGGTAGCATTACCTTGATAACCAACACGGGATGTGAGCTCTTATTAAAGGATGTGAGACATGTTTTAGATATACGCCTCAACTTAATATCAATAGGGAGATTAGATGATGTTGATTAGCTAAACCTATTTGGCATCAGGAAATGGAAACTCATGAGAAACTAAATGATCATTGTCAGAGACAAAGAGGACGGTTTGTTGTATTTTACTCAAGTAAAATTATGCAAGAGAGAAGATAATATTATCCATGATAACTTCCTCTTAGATATGAAAGGTAAAATACTCAAATAGTGCACTCATTATTTGGATGGAAAACAACATAGAGTTTCATTTTGTAGACCTAGTTAGCCACGTAGAAGACAACATGTTCTTGATTTGGTGCATACTAATGTATGTTCTATGATTGAGAAATCTCTTGGTGGTGCATTATAATTTTTTTTATTGATGACCACTCGAGAAAGGTTTGGTTGTCTTTTTTGAAGAAAAAAGATCAAGTACTTGAGGTATTTAAGGAGTTCCATGTTAGGGTGAAACGAGAGATTGGTTGAAAGCTCAAGCGTGTCTGTTCTGATAATGGTGGAGAGTATTGTGGCCCTTTCAAAGCCTATTGCAAGTCCTTTTGCATTAGAATCAAGAAGACACCACCAAAGACATTACAACTAAATAGTGTGGCTGAGAGAATGAACCGCATGATCGAGGAAAGAGTTTGTTGCATTCTCTCTCATGCCAAACTCCCTTAGTCATTCTAAGGAGAAGCCATCAAGAGAGCCGTTTGCATTATTAACAATTCTCCCTCAGGTTCTTTGGATGAAAATATCCCAGAGGAGGTATAGACAAAAAGAAAGGTCTCATATGATCAGTTCAAGGTGTTTGACTATTGTGCATTCATCCACATTCCTTAAGACAAAATATTAAAGCTCGATTCAAAGACCAAGCAGTGCATCTATCTTAGCTCACCTCAAGATGAGTTAAGATATCACCTATGGGATCCTTGTACCAATAGGATCATAAGAAGTTGAGATGTTCTGTTCTTCAAGGACCAAACCATCAAAGACACTAGGGAGCCAAAAAAGCCCAGAGTTAGCACTCGACATAAAGATGACTTATCCCCTATTTCACGTGATGAGTTAGTGGAAAAAAATAGCGAGAACAATGATGATGAAGTTGGTAATATGCCTGATCAAGATGATCCCATGACAGAAGAAATACAAGAGTCATCAATAGATACTAATGATGATGAGTCTATCAAGTCCAGTGAGGAAGTGGAACAACCCCAGTTGCTGAGATAAACTAGAGTGAGACAATCTTCCACCATATATCCTCCAGATTAGTACGTGACACTCATGGATGAGGAGGAGCCTCAAAGTTACTATGAGTCCATGATTGATCATCACAAAGAAAAATGGAAAAATCCATGCAAGAGGATATGCAATCTTTGCATAAGAAACATACTTATGATCTCATCAAATTACCTAAAGGAAGGTGATCTTTGAAGAAAAAAATGGATTTACAAGATAAAGGCCAGAGAAAACAACCCAAAACTAAGTTACAAGGCTAAGATAATGATCAAAGGGTGCAACCAAATGAAGGGTATTGATTTTGACAAGATATTCTCTTTAGTGGTAAAGATGTCATTTATTGGAGAAATTCTAGGTCTATCCACTATCTTAGACTTAGAGATTGAATAAATAGATGTCAAGACTACATTCTTACATGGAGACCTAGAGGAGGAGATATACATGGAGCAACCCAAGGGGTTTAAAGAACCGGGTAAAGAACACATGATGTGTCTATTGAAAAAGAGCCTCTATGGTCTAAAGCAAGCACTGAGACAATGGTAAAAGAAGTTTGACTATTTCATAACATAATAAAACTTCAAGAAGACCTATGCTAACCATTGTGTCTGTGTGAAGAGGTACACTTCTGGGGATTTTATCATATTTTTTCTATATGTTGATGATATGTTAGTTGTTGGGTAAGATAAGAGGAAAGTTGCATCTCTTAATAATGCCTTAAGCAAATCATTTACCATGAAAGATTTGGGTTCTATAAAGCATATCCTTGAATGAAGATCACCTAAGATTGTTCTTAAAATTTATTGTGGCTACCTTAAGAACATTACATTGAGAATATTCTTGAAATATTTAACTTGCACAAGGCCATACCAACCAGTAGTCCACTAGCCAAACATTTCAAGCTAAGTAAGAAGCAGAGTCTAAAGAATGAGATAGAGAAAGAAGAATTGGAAAAGGTCCTATATTCATCTGTAGTTGACAGCCTCAAGTACACCATGGCATGCACCAGACCTAATATTACCTACGCAGTCGGTGTAGTTAGTAGATTCTTTTCCAACCTCGAGAAACCGCATCGGAAAGCTGTGAAGTGGATAATTTGTTATCTCCAGGGTACAACCAAGAGGTGTTTTTTTTTGGTGAAGGGAAGCATTGCTAGAGGGTTACACAGATGCAAACATGGTAGGAGATGTTGATTTGAGAAAGTTAATGTCTGGTAATGTGACTACCTCTGAAGGGGAGTTGTGTCATGACAGTCAAAACTCCAAAAGTGTGTGGCACTTTCAATAATGGAGGTAGAGTACATCGCAGCTACAGAATCATGTAAGGAAATATTATAGAGGAAAAAAATTTCTATTTGAGTTAGGATAAGAATAAGAAAAGTATGTGTTGAAGTATGACAACCAGAGTGCTATACATCTAGCCAAAAATGTAGCCTATCACTCCTGTACAAAACATATTGATGTTCAATATCATTGGATATGGGATGTGTTAGATGAAAAACTACTTAAGCTAGACAAAGTTCACACCGATGATAATTGGTTGGACATGATGACCAAAGTGATACCAATCAAGAAATTTAGTGATTGTTGTGAAGTTACTAGTGTGGTGACCCCCCCCCCCAAATAATTGGGAAGGGGAAGATTGTTGAGGTCCCTACTATTTGGTGGGGCTATAATAACAACAAAAATTCATTAGAAAACATAAAAAAAATAAAACGGTGGAAATTAGTGGTGTTCAATGCACCATTAGGCTTCTTGACTTGGTAAATGGAAGTTACAAATTATTTAATTATCCTTAAAGTTATTTCCATGGAATAAGTAGTCATACCTGACCATTTAGTTACTTCTCTAGGAGTTTTACATATTAACTGGAGTTGAAACATTCAATGGAGAAGGTTAGATTCACACAAGGGTGGTTCATATATTCACCTATAAATATCTTTGCTTAGAAAAGGCAAGAGGATTCATAAGTTGTGAAGAATATCCACAACACAAGTGAGAGATACCCTCTTTTAAAGTGTGAGAAAGAGATCCACATAAAAATTGAGGGAGATTATTACATCTTGTAATCCATTCTTTGTGGATGAGGTCATTTGAGATAGATCCTCTAGTTTTTACTAAATATGTCATTTTTGTAATCCTACTATATTATAGTGAAAATTTTATTTGATCAAAGGTCTCGTGTATTTTACCTTCTCCTTAAAGGATTTTCCATGTAAAAATCTTAGTTTCCTCATTTACTTTAGTTTTGCAATTTATTTTTTGCCCACTTTAAATTTTACAAAGAGAAAAAATTTATTCCATAACTTAATCCATTTTTCCCAACATGAACTACCAATTTTTCCCATTGGGAGCTAATGGATTAGGCCATGATGGACAATTGTTGTGTATGGTTTGTAGAAAATGTTGTCGTTGGAGGTGGGGAATCTAGATCTAGGCTAGGGAGTGGTGGGTGAGGTAAGGGATCGGTGGATCTGTGCAATAGCTGTGGGAGATCTAGACCAGAAAGGGTGGATGGATGGGATCGGTAATTTTGGCAAGTGGGGGTAGTAAGGGACTGATAATTTTTACCATTGGGGGGCTAATGGGTTCAGCAAACTTCATTGTTGGGGGAGGGGGAATACTACGATGGTGGTATGCGATGTAGATCTAGGCAGGGAAGGGTGGATCGGTAATATTTGCCATTGGCGAGCACTAGATTTGGCCATCTACATCCCTCACCATCACCATCTCATGTTCTTACTGCTGCCTTTGACTACACACTCCCTATCCTTTTCTTTTTCATATAACACACACAAACAACCATCACCATCTCATACTGTTGCCCTGCCATTTTTGACCCAACACTCCACCATCATTCTCAACCATCCTCTCCGTTGAATTTTACTCCACTCCCTCGTTCCACTACCACCCCTCTTCCCCCTATAATTGTTGTTGCCATCACCTCTACATCTTACAATTCGCACACCTCCATACATACACATATATATATACACCACTCCACCACTCTTCCTTCTTCACTTGTTGCCTCATTTAATGCCCAAATTCTTTAAAAAACTACCGCCCAAAACCTTCTTTCTTTCTTTCTTTCTTTCTTTCTTTCTTATTCTTATTCTTCTTCATACGGCCACTGCTCTATTTTATACCACATTTCACCACCTTTACCATCATGCACCACCACAAACTCCAAGTACCGCCCAAATCTTGGTGGTGATCAACCACCAAGGCCACCACATCACTCCCCTTTGTCATCGTCGTTGACTACTGCTACTTTTTCCTCTTCTTTCCTTGTGTTTATATCATTTTTGTGAGGTCACAACCTCACGCATGACCATTCACTTCTATTTTTTTCTTATCGCATGCCCATGCACCCTCACACAACTTGCACATAGCATCCACACACCTATGTGCACCTATTCATTATTTTATGAGATATTCATTACTCTTCGCACAGCCTGCCCGTGCAAGATCTCAGCTCACGGCTTGGGTGTGCACCACCTACCACATGTTCATGTGTAACACCCCCAAATTTCACTCCTGAAAAAAAAATTTGAAAGAATAAAGTGGAAACTAGGAGAGAATTTGGGAAATGTTACCACCACATCTAACACAAGATAAATTTCAACCATCTATCTCATGTTATATGCAAGGCTAAAACCTGTCAAACAATTAAATCCGAATTTTAAAAGTTTATCAGAGTACGAGAAATTAAAAGTCAATTACAAAGACCTTGGAAATTTAAATACAATAATTGTAACTTCCAAAGATGAATACAGTTAAACAAAAAAAATCCTCGAAGGATCAATATCCGGATTGCCTACTCACTCAAGTCAGGCCTTCCACCCCAAAATAGTATCCGATCTTAAACCTGCACAAGAGGTCTGCTCCCCACCATCGGTGGATCATCATAGGACCCATTCAACCAAGGTAATATCAGTACGGGTCCGATACTGAGTAAGGTAGTAGGTGCGCTAAGGCCAACATACAAAACACACTACACAGTATACATGGCATAGTCATATGAACAACATATAGTAAACAGGTGATAAAGGCTAGCTATGGTCTAGATAGACTTATTCTTTTAGATTTCTGGTAATTATAATAGATTCACATCATAATCTTTATTAATCCATGCGATTACAGGAACCCCACTATTATAGCCGGTGGATCGGTCACTTATAGGGCAAAATACACCTAACCACTATTATAGCCGGTGGATCGGTCACTTATAGGGCAGAACGCACCTAACCACTATTTTATGCCGGTGGATCGGACTGGCCCCGACTCTCATGGTGTTCCACTATAAGTACTTAGTATCTTTTACGTGTATTAACAAATTAGGGTTTGGTTTATTGAGCTCAGGATCCCCCACTATTATTGCTGGTGGGCCAGTCACTTGCGGGACGAAGTCCACAACATTATTATTCGCCGGTGGATCGGTCACTTGCGGGACAATAGTCCACACCACTATTCCTTACCGGTGGATCGGCTGGCCCCGGCTCAGTACTCTTTCACTTTACATGATTAGTATTTTATCATATCTTATTCAACAAATTCCGCTCTAGACATGCATGACTAACTCCAGCTATGATTATTCCCCAAAGAGGGCCCGTCCCATATCTTGAGACTTGACGCCCACTAACTCACACTTCGTCCTCCATTTCCCTTTACACTTACACTTTAATGAAAACCCAACTCCTAAGGGTGCGGGTTAGGGCCCAACACCTCACGACATCAACTCCACCTACCATTACCCTCAAGGGTCTTCCCTTGAAAACCCTAATTAGACTTATGTGGCCTAACTTCCTCTCACTTACACAACCATTGCTCCATCCATCTCCCCACATCTCACCTTAATTAGATTTAATCCCCAAACATATCACTTTACCTCTCGACTTCACATATGACTGGAAATACCCTAGTTAGCCACCTCAAACCCTAGTACCTTTCTTCTTCAACAAGTAACCTCTCCCTTTTTCTCACTCAATATTCTTTCTCTCCCGTGACACCCATACTCACTCCTTACATAATAAATTCCCATTCTTAACCCGTAGTCCACTCTCCCTTAATCATTTTTACTTCCACAATTTCCAGATTATTACTTCCTCCCAAAACCCTAATTGGGTCCCCTATACACCCTTACACCAACCTATGTACTATTTTTCATCCCAAGTCTCCAATCACTCCATAACTCTCCCTTTAGCTTATTTGCACCCTAAATAAACTTTTCTCACGTAGGGATCACCCACTTGCAAGTTTTGTCCATCCCATGAAAATTCTCGAAGTCCCCATACAAACCTTAGGATTTCCATACATGGTTTCCATCTCTCGTTCATTTTGGTCAACCTCGTATCCCCCTTAGCATCTCACTTCCCATTTGTTTCTCATTGTCCCTTTCATTTCCCATATCATAATATCATTTGTCCTAGCATGCATGTCTTAGAGGGCCATATCATATCACACCACAATCACCACACATACATATTATACTCATGCCATAAGAACACATACAAAACATACCTCAACTCCAAGCTGCGCTACACATAAGACAAGTTAAGGAAAATCATACGATACATAATATAACACAAAATATAAAGCAACCAAGGCATACAAGTCACATAACACACATGGGCCTTAGCTACATCCTTACCTAGAGCGACGCCGGGCTTGGAGCACGCTCCTACGACTCTTTAGGGCTTTGGCTTGATTCACCTATAAGAGGGTAAGACTAACGATTAGTTTCCCTTCTATCCAAAATACTATTATTTCCTATTTTAGTCTAAGATTAGGGTTGTTATTATTACACAGAGTTTTATAAGTGAAAACTAGGGTTTTTACCATCTAGTTAGCCTACTAGTTATTACTAGTTAAAATATACTTATGTTATTATTCATAACTATATTTATCTCATCAAACCTAATAGCTTTATTTCTTCTAATGGTAGTACTAATACTTGTTAAAATTAAATAGTAATATCGATGCTCCTAGAAATAAAACCCCTATTATTTTTAAGGCTAAGGCTAATAATGGTTTTAGGGGTAAGATAATAATATAATATTCTTATTACTAACAAAGTATTAATGTTATTAAAGATAGTAATGATATTAGTTATATATGGAATAATAATAATATAAGGGTTCAAATGTTTTTGTCATAATAATATTAACAAAATAATAACAATAGTACTAGTAATAACTAATAATGATACCATAGTAATAATTATAGTAACAAAGGCATTAGGAACAATATTGGCAAAGTTGAATAATAATAATAGTAATAATACTAAGGTTGGGTATTCTCCTTCTATAGTAACAAAAGGGGAAAACATGTCAAATTCGGTTTCAATAACCTTACTAATAATAAGAATATTAGTAATATTATTAACAACGCCAACAACAACAATAACCACAATAATAATAATAATAATAATAATAATAATAATAATAATAATAATAACAATATTAGTAGTAATAATAATAAAGTAATAATAATGATAATAATAATAGTAATAATAAAATAATAATGATAATAGTAATAACGTTAAGTATAGTAATAATAATGATAATAACCATAATATAGTAATCAAAATGATAATAATATTAATATAAGGGTCTAAACACTTATTTTAATAATAAAAGTGATAATGGATAAAGTTAGTTTTAGTAATACTAACAAGATAATGATGATAATGATGATAATAATAATAGTAGTAGTAGTAGTAGTAGTAGTAGTAGTATAGATAATACCATTAATATTATTAAATAATTAATATTTGTATAAAGTAAGTTTAAGGGTTGGGAAAGTTTGGAGAACCACCTAAGGCAGTGGTGGCACCGGCGGCGGCGGCGGCAGTTGTGGGAGTTTGAGGTGGAGGAAGAAGGAGAAAGGAGGGAGGAGGATAAGGAAGGGAGGAGGAAGAAAGGGAGGTGTGGGGAGGTAGAGGAGGCTCCCCTGGTTGTTTTTGAGGGTAGAGGTGGTGCTGGTGGCGGTGGAATCGGCGGCGGGAGGCGGAGCGAAGAGCGGTAGGGCTGGAAGGGTGTAAATTGGGTTGGCGGTTTTGCACGGCCGGGGTGGCTCGTGCAGGGAAAATTGAGGAGCAAAGAAGGTGTAGTTAGGTAGAGGGTGGTGCAAGGGTTGGTTCTGGGGGTGTTTTGACCATCGGCGATAGGCGGCGGCAGCGGCGGCGGAAAGCTAGTCTAATGGGGCGGCGACGAGGATGGCCGACCCTAGGGTATCGGGGTCCAAAACTTCGAATTAAGGTAGGCTATGGGGTATATATATAGGTCGATTGGTTGGGAAAGGACAAGGGGAAGAAGACAAGGGTCTATAGGTGCCAGGCAGGCTGGCCGGTGGCGGCAATCGAGGTGGTGCTGCCATGGCAGGGCGGTAAGGTAGAGGGAAGAGGAAAAGGGAAAGGGGCAGGTTGCTCAAGAGAGGGGAAAAGGGACGGTGGGGGTCAAATCTGTGAAAGAAAACGACGGGAGAGGGAAGGGAAGGATGGTCGGCCGGTGCAGGTGGCTGCCGGCAGGTGAAGGGTCGTAGGGTTGGGGTACGGTCACGCAGGAGGAAGAAGAAAAGTGAAAGGGGGTGGACCGGCGGTCCAGGGAAAAAGAAAGGAGGGGAAGAACCGGCCGGTCGGCAACGGTTACTTGTTGCTTAGTGAAACGCGGAGTTTCAGTGGATATTTGGGCAAAATGATGTGTCGTCTCTTCGGTTTGCAACGGTTATTTGTTACTTAGTGCGACGCGGCGTTTCAATGATTTTAGAGGCAAAACACTGTGTCGCGACCTACGATGCGGGCTGGACGCGCAGGGCCGCAGGGGAGGGAGAAGGAAGGGAGAAGGGGAAGTTGGGCCGGGCGAGGCCCAACCGGCGGAGAAGAAGAAAGGGAAAAGAAAAGGAAGAAAAGGAAAAGGAAAAGGAAGAAAAGGAAAAGGAAGAAAAAAAAGGGAAAATGGGGTTTTTTTTTGGTGTTTTGGATTTTGCATAGATTATTTAGAATATTTTTGGGTTATTTAGAATAACAATATTTAGAAAATAATAATTAATTCCTTTTTAGCTTAATTTAGGCTATTTTAGATAAATTTCCTTAACTTCCATGTTAATTAGAAAAAATACCCTAAATTTTTCCCAATTAAATTCTTTATTATTGTCCTCCTAATTTACCTTAATTAAATCTCTTAATTTTAATAAAATAATTTATATAATTAATTTTCCTAGTAAATCCTTATTTGGTCATAATTTCGAGAATTAGCAATTTGGGGTATTTCATCATACAACCCTTTATTTTTGATCGTTCACCCTCTTTTTCAACCACAAACTTTACCCAAACACCACCAAAATTTTACCATAGCACCATCATATATTCCACCACACTTCCATCAACTCAAGCTTCCCTTTGAATCCAATTATTTTCATTTTTACCCTCCTTTACCTTAAATTCTCCCTCAGTTTTTAACTTCTCCCTTAGTTTTAATCTTTGAGACTAATCATATATTATATTATTTTTTATAGGTGATTTTCCAACGATCTAGGAGGAGGAGGAATATGATTACATGTATAGAGCATGGTATCCTTGTTGGTAAGGATACAAGTCGTAGCAAGGACTTTATGTGTATGTGTAACACTCCGGTTTTACTACTAAAAAAATCATTTTATTGTAGAAGTATATAAGAAAAATATTTGATGTTACCACCATAATTCACAGAATTCTGGTTTGCCCAACCATTCTTACATCAATCACAAGGCTAAAACCATTCATAGTAAAACAAGGAAATTAAAAATGGAAGAGACTTTTATGAATACAATACGAGTTTGGAGGTTAACTCTGAATTACAATAAAAAAAATTGAGGGATACTATAGATTAAAGAGTCTAAAAAGGTATTTGGAAAAATACATCAATCGGATAACATCACTCTTCACCCAAACACCCAATGCAGATAAAAGGTCATTCATCCCTACATAATGTAATAAAAAGTAGCATAGTTATCTAGAGAGTCTTCAAAGATCTGCAGAAAAGAATCAAGGTCTTCTACTCATGGGAATGAGCAACACCCATAAAAAAGGTGGTTAGTACGATATGTACCAAGTAAGGTAACAATACTATCAAATCTGGGATACAAATAACACATGCATTCACAACTAATGATGAGTACACATTAAAAAAATGAAAAATCTCATAAGATAAATACCAACCCAGGCCTCTTTATTATATATAACCATTTTATACTTTTATATATGTTGAGTTTATGAACCTCACTATTCTTAAACCGGTGGAATTGTCTAAAGCACCTTCTCAGGGATAATACACCTAAGCCACTATTATCATTCAGCGGAATGGATCTAAAAACATTACCATCTTGGGATAAAACGTTCCTGAGCCACTATTATCATCTGATGGAATGGATATAAAAATATCACCTTGGTCCTGACTCATGTACACTTCCACCTTAAGTCATTAATGTCTTATCCATAGGTTACACAATTTATATTTTCATTTACGATGAGCAAGGACCTCACTATTTTTAATTCGGTGGAACAAACTATAACACCTTCTCGGGACAAAACGCTCTCGATCCACTATTATCATCCGATAAAACGGATATGAAAATATCACGTTGGCCCTACTCACATGATCTTTTACTTTAAACGATTAATATCTTATTCATGATCAATTTATAGGTACCAAACACATTAAGACATATAATCAAATCACATAGGTAATAAGGCATATCTCTAGAGTTGAGATCCTAAAATTCCACAAACCTAAATTTTATGCTCCTAGCATAACTTCTTTTGTATTGATCATTCAACCACCAACTATGGTATATCATTCTAAAATATTATCTTTGTTAATAAACCCAACATTCATGGTTTAACACCCACATCTCATACATACAATAATAGCCCTATCCTAAATGTTACTATTTACATTACTCCCAAAACCTAAATATCAAGATTTATCATAACTCTTCCCATAATGCTCGTATGATTACCTGAATTCAATAACCCTCTCTAAATTACAAAAATTAACAACAGATCAAATATTTGTGGTCTAATTCAAGGATTTTACACATGGGATAATAATATTATCATTTTAAGGTTTTTATACCCTAATTAATCCATTATCTCATTTTGAGGAACCCACAACATTCAATAATTACTCCAAATACTTCTCCTAAAATCATTATCATATTTAAAAGACCTAACACACTAAAATACTGAGATATCCATATTAATCCATATTAATATTCCATAAATTATATTTTCCCACAATTACGACTTAGTGTATTAAGATTATAACAACACACATTTCCCATTATCACTTCCTTTATATCATATAAATCCATTATCATGACATATCATTAATAACATGTATTCCATCATATAACAACAATATTATGAGGATACATATATCCATGTAAGCATTTAACACAAAAACTCTAAAATATCAATTAGTATCCTTACCAATAAGGACACTAGGCTCTAAGCATGTAAATCCTAGAATTTCTCCTCTAAGATCACCAGAATATCAACTATGAAAAATAATATAATATACAGTTAGGCTCAAAGATTATAACCAAGGGAGTAGTCAAGGTAAAGGAGGGATAATGGAAATAACTAGAATCAAAGGGAAGCTTGAGTTGCGTGGAAGTATGGTGGAAGATATGGCGGTGCTATGGTAAATTTTTTATGGTTTTGGGTAAGGTTTGGGGGTGAAAAGAGGGTTCATAGCCAAAATGGAGAGGTTGCACAGGTGTGCAGCAGGTGGTGCACACCCAGGCCATGAGTTGGGATCGTGTAAGGGTAGGTTGTACAAAGACACATGGGCGTGCTTGACAATAGATTAAAAAGGAAAATAACGACAGGTGTTTATGAGCTTGTGGTAGGAATTGTATAGATGGTGCAAGTTTGCACGTGCGTGCTATAAGGGTAATTAGTAGTTCACGACCATGCGTCAGGTCATGCTTGAGTCGTGCATCTCACATAAATGCAACAAACATGAGGAAAGAAGAGGGAAAACTATGGTGCTCAATGGCTGGTGATGACGAAGGAGTGTGATGTGGTGGCCTTAGTGGTTGGTCCACCAAGATTTAGGAGGTATGTGGTGGTTGTGGTGGTGGTGCGCCGATGAAACAGAGTAGGGAAAGAGGAAGAAAAAGAAGAAGGAAGAAAAGGAAAGGAAAGAGAGGGGCTCAGGGAAATGGTGATTGATAGAAGATTTTGGGCAATAAATGCTAAACAAAAGAGGAAGATAGAGAGGGGAGTAGTATTTATATATATACATGCATGGTGGTATGCACAGGTAAAAAAATGCAAAGGGTGGCATGCGAACAGATGTGCAGGGAGATTCAAAGGGAGGATGGTGTAGCTACAGGGTAACAGGGATACAAGGGATGACAAAGGCATAAAGGAGCGGATACATTTTTCAATAGAAGAGATGGTTGAGAGTGATGGTTGTGTGAGAAGAAAAATGGAAAGAGAAGGGGTGTGTGTGTGTAGTTGGGCTAATAGTAGCACAAGAGATGGTAATGGTGAGGGATGATAATGATGATGATGGTTGTAGTACTAGAAGGTGAAGGAGATGGGTGCAAGTTGCAAGACGTAAGAAGTATAAGGAGGTAGGAGAAAGGAGAAAGGAGAAAGAAAACGAAAAAGAGAAAAAGGTTGGGGTTAGTTTTATCTAAATTTTTTATTATCCAAAATAGGTAGGATTAGTGACATAAATTTATCATAATTCAATATTGAGCTCCAAAAAATAATTTATGGGAGTCAAAGATTCAGATTAGGTTAAGATTTTGGAATTAATAAATTTGGTTAAGGCTAAAATAAAATTTTCTCAAAATTAGAATTGGATTAGGGTATTAATGATATGGGATTAGGTTAAGCAAAAATTTGGTGTATTACAGTGTGTGTATGCGTATGTGTTATATATTAGATGTTATGTGATTAATGTTATTTTATGATATAATATCTTAAGAAATGAGATTTCAAAAGTATGCTTTTGGTATAATGTTGGATATGGTATCTATGCAAATAATTAAGGATTTATATTCTGAATGGATATTGGAGATGTATATGTATTGGTATTGAGATTTATTCAACCTTGGGAGAATATAATCATTTTTAACTACCTAAGGGTATCATGGTTATTTGAGGATAATTTTGTGGTCATAATTATATTATTAAATTTATGTCTTGTATATTTACATTTTTTCTGTGTGATAATCTTGAATACACAATAAATTCAAATAAGATATTAATCATTTAAAGAGAAATATCGCGTGAGTCAGACCGAGATGTTTATATGGTTCTGTTCCACCCCATAATAATAATGGCTCAAGTGTCTTGTTACCGAGAGGTGTACCAGTCAGTTCCACCATATTACGTATAGTGGGTCCCCATACTCAACGTGAATAAATATACAATTAAGAGATAAAGTATTAATGGAAAAGATACCGATCATTTAAAGTGAAAGACTATGTGAGTCAGGACCGAGGTGTTGAGTCCGTTCCATCAAATAAATAATAGTGGCTCAAGTGTCTTGTCCCTAAAAAGTACTTCAAACTATTCTACTAATTTAAGAATAGTGACTCATGAGTATTTTTACTCTGAGAGGTGTTGAGTTTGTTCCACTGGATATAATAGTAGCTCAGGTATTTTGTCCTTATGAGGTATTTTAGACCGTTCCACCGGTTTAAGGATATTAGGGTTCCTGAACTCAACCTAAATAAAATATTATAATATGATATATTTATTTTGTGAGACTTGAAATCATTATTTACATGGCACTATTTTATATTATCTGATGTACGCTTATTTTCTAATGTGAATTCATATATTATGTGTAATCCGGCTTCAACTATATTGTTACCTTACTCAGTATGTAGCATACTGATAATCAGTTTTATGGAAGTTGTTCATTTCCACGAATGAACAACCCAAATTTATTTGTGCAGGTCGAGGCTGACCCATTAGATAATTTTGTAGCCTTTGATGAGTTATATGCAAAGGAGCGAATTCGTATCAGAGTTATGGGCATAGAGTCAAGTTATTTGGTTGATTTATTTACCCAGATACATTTTTGGACTCTTTAATCCATGGTATCCCTTAGTTTGTATTTTATTATTTACCTCCAAACTCATATGGTATTTGTAAAAGTTCTTATATTTATAATTTCTTTATTTTACTATGAAGGTTTTTGGCCTTGTGATTGATGTAAGGATAGTTGGACAAACCTAAATTATGTCAATTACAGCGGTAACACCCAATATTTTTCTTATATACTTTCACTATAAAATAAAATTATTTAGTTCATAAAAATAGAAGTGTTACAATGTTATCATAGTAATACTATGCTTGTTTAGATGTCCATGTGCAAGTACCCTTGCTTGAGTTAACTTGTGATTATTTGCTTGGTACTAAAGTTAGGGATATCTAGAGTTTTGCTACTTGAGAACTTTTGTGTTTTTTTAGATAATTTTTTAATTTCAAAAAAATTATTATATTTTATTTGATGATATAAATGGAAATTTATATTTTTGTTGTTTGGTTGAGGTTTTAAAATTTTAGATCAACTTCACAAGTTTTCTATTGATCTTATCAGTGGTGACTTTGTAGGTTTTTCACTAATTTTATCAATGATATTTTGGTTATTTGATATAATGAATTTTCCAGGTTTAGTTGGACAGATTTTTTTAGCTTTGCACCTAACATAATATAAATGATGAATATTTTTCTTATATTAGGCGTGACGGTAACACTCATGGTATTTAGTTTTGGCTTCTACCTTTTTCTTTTAAATAAATTTTACATAATTGAACAATAAGAGTGTTGCATTAAATATACTTTTTTAGCTATTTTTAATTTTTAATATTTTTTTGCGGGGGGGTTACTTTATGGTAATTTATAATGAAATGTAATTATATTTTCAAACTTTAAAAAGATTAGTACACTATGTCACCTGAAATGAATGATTTGGTTAAAACTAATATGGTTACGAAACACAATTATAAAAGAAACTTAATCAAATTTAGAAAATAATCTATCTTCAAATGTTAATACTTGAAAATATAGGGGTACCAGTAATTATGGGTGCTATTAATGTAAATGAATAAGGATACTAGATATTATGCATATGAGAAATAAATTAGGCCATGATGAAGAAAATGATGGACTAGGACAATTGATTATAATAATATAAGTACACATATTATATGAGTAAAGAATACTATCCTAAATATATAGTATTATGCACAAGGCACATGCAAGGAAAGCAATAGAACATGCAATAACAAGATGATACCATGCTTATATATATATGTCATTTTAGAAGAAGAAAATTCAACCACCAAGCATAAAATAATGTAATACGATTGAATGTATAAATGGAATCCATTGATTATTATATTTTGTTATCATGATCACAACCAATTTATTATGTTAACTGGAGTACAGAGACTCAAATAAATCATTGCAACTAATCTAGTACACAAATGGTACTATCCCAAGCTAGCTCGTCCAAAAATGTAATTAGACCAACAAATAATAGGGCATCTAATCACTTAAGTATGCATATTCCTAATAGGGAATAAATATACTAAGACAACTATAGAGTAGAAGATGGCTTCTTTAGACCTTATAAGGCATCAAGAATCATAGAACAGAAAACACTATAATGGTATCAAGTGAATACTAAACCTAACTCGAATAGCTACCTTAAGTAGTACAGATCCTAACTTAAGATATTTTACTTTAAGTGATTAATATTTTATCAAAGATTTAAGTCAAATAAGAACAAGGCTATAGAATATCACTTAATCACTTTTATAAAAATAAATAAATTATTTTATTAAATTATGATATTATACACGCAATTGATCCATAGAGGATTTAAGGATCAACCATTTAGAGCACAAAGACCCATTAGCATGCTATTAAAACCCAATTGAACATATGAGACATTAAAGAATAAGGAAGATTATTAAGGAATTAAAGCCCAATTTATATTATTGAAGCATTACCCAAGTTCCATGACATGAAATGCCCAATATATATATATATATATCAATGTATATTAACTCCAATTATTTGAGACATAGATCAATAACCAATATTAAATTCAACCAATGGCTCACTTTTAAGGCCGAATTAAATAACTAGTGTAAAGGAACATAAAATGACTAAAATATCTTAAGGTCCATTAATTTACTTTAATATTAATAAAGGTGTATTTCATGGTGAAAAGATGATACTTAACAAATTACTTTCTTTGGATGAAATATAAATGGGACACCAAGATAAAATATTAAGATTAATCAACACACCAAAATGTCTTTTTCTCCTTTTCTTTTTCTTGCTTAATTAACTATTTAAATTAAGATATCTAGGTTTATTCATCAAAAATTTTTTAAAAAAAAATCCCTCATTCACCTAAACTTACCTTAAACTTCTAAAATTCATAACTTACTCTAAACAACATTAAACCTTAACATATCATATACCAAATTTTATTTAAGAGACCAAATTAATACAATTTTACACTTAAAACTTTAAAAAATAATCTGCAATGCCTAATATTCCCATGGGTGAATATGTTCAAAACATAACTCTAAATGATCCAAATTTCATAACTTAACTTCTATACCCTATTAACATATAATGTAATAATTATATAAATTTAAAACAAAAAAAACTTACATCAAATAACAAGGAAGAGAGCTAAAAAATTTTGAATCTAGACACATTCATCATGACTATATTAGATAACACAATTCTACTGAGCATTCAACACAATTCTACTAAATATTCATCACCTTTTTAGCATATACAAGAACATGTAAAAAAATCACACAATTCATCTTCTTATTAAATTTTCATGCTTATAGACATAATATAGAAAAATTTACATGCCATACAATATATTTCAAGCTTATAATTAAAATAAAGCTAATAATGCATAAAATAACATATAATACACCTAACACAAAATAATATTTCTAAAGCAAAGCTAAAATAAGGAATCTAGAAACTCCTTCTCTAAACCACTTGTTCACCTTCAAGAATATTAGATTAAAAAGAGTTATATAAACTAATATTAATAAATATGTAAAAGGTAAATAAAGGAAAAGAAATAGAAAAGGCAAAATGACAAGATTACTCTTGAATATGGAGGCCACAAAACCACCAAAAACCACCAATTAATGATATATAAAGGTTTTTTAGAGTTAATGGCAAGGGAAAAAATCAGAAAGTAATGATGAAAAACAATTTTTTTTTTGTTGAACCAATAAATAGCAGCATTAGCAATTTTATAGGGAATGGCCTATAAAGAAAATAGGAGAGAGAAAAAAAGAAGAAGAAGTTGTTAATGGCATGATTTCTTGGATAAAAAGAGTTCCTAGATGAGTTATAACATAAAAGGAATAAAACCCAACAAGAATTAAAGGTAAAGTAATCAAGGTATAGGCATGGTAGCAGGTGGAAGTCACAAAGAAATCAACTTTGCCACAATTGCATAATTGGTTGGGAAGTGAATGAAGGGGTAAAATGAAGCTTGAAGCATATCTATTTCTGAGGTATAAATGGTATACAATTGTAGTATTCAATGTAATATTTTAAGCAAAAAAAAAAACCAAATGAAAAGAACAACCAAAGAACGAGAACAAGTTGTTGCAAGTTGGAAAGAAATCAATTTTGAACTCTATAGAAATTTTGTGATTTTATGTGCGTTTTGTAATGAAACACACAATTTGGCAAAAATAGAGCGATATATGATATGTAGGAGTGTGGAGTGAGTAATGTTTTTTTAATAAATTTAGCCTCACTTGAGTCCTAGGATTGGAGTGTAAGAGAGATGTTTGGCTATAGCTGAGTATGTAAGAGAAATGTCATAAAATTATTATTATAGTACTTGAAGCACTTTTTAGTTGGATGAAAGGTAACCAAGTTACAAATCAGATTTTGTTTGATGAAGAAACTAGTTAGGAGTAAAATAATAGTGATAGGATTGGTTACAATTTATTTTGAATAATTAAATTATAAGTCTAATAATGGATCTTCATTAGGAAAAATATCAATTGAAATCCAAAAATCTTGAAAATTTATAGAAAGGTGTGGAATAATTTTAGAAACTTAAATATATAAAAATATTTGGTATTGGAATTGTTTTGAAGCTCTATGGATTAAAAATATAAAATAAAGGGCTAAGATCATCTAATTGCGTAAATGGAATTTTCCACGATTTAACAGTTTGAAAGGAATAGGTGAAACATGAATGGATAGACTATATGGAATTAGATAATGAAATATAGAAAAATATTTATATATTTTGTAGACGTATTACAAGCTTACCAATACATGATATCTAAGGTTTGAGAAAATGGGGTATTACAATTGTATGTTCTTCAACCACCGCCTAAGGCTTAAGACTTCATAGAATAACGATGAGATATTTTTATGAAAAATCGAGCTCTCAACCTTGATAGAAATGGTAGCACTTAACTAAAATGTTCATTTTCATTCATTAAAATCTAATCCCCATTACAAATGTCTATCCCTTTTTATAGAAAAATAGAAGACTAAACTTGGTAATTACAACATAACTATTCAAGTTAGATAGAAGATGATTTAATTAAAAATAAACTAGATTTTTCTAAGGTAAATAAATTATCTAGTTGAGTGTTAACAAAAAAAATCATCTATTCTAAGTGTGCCTAGGTTGATTTTGAAATTCACACAAAAGGGACCTTCCCAATGGGGGTGTTCACGTGTTAGATATAAGACATTTTAGATATCCAATAAAAATGTTATTTTGAGCAAACTACAAATGAGAAATTTTACATAAAAAATTATTCGATTGAAAAATAATAAATTGATCATATATGAACCAATATGATCTAATAATTTGATTTTAGTTTTAAATTATATTATATTCAATTAATAATTCAAAATTTTAGATAATAGTTAAATATTTAATCAAAATAATAATTAAAAGGTATAAAATTTACTTACAATATACACTCATATTTCAAATTACACACACACAAACGATTATATACAATTAAATATTATAAAAAAAAAAATTTTACAACACATATGTATACAATCTATCATATTAGATATTATTTGTATTTGTTAGATTGAATATCCAATTTATTTGATCTTTTATTGATCGAATCGATTATTTCATTTTAAAAAATGAGGTCGGTAATTTAATTTTTTTATCGGATTCATTCGAATATCGGATAACATGAACAACTCTACTTCCCAACCTGAATGAGAGGTCCAACAAGTAAACAATATGGGAAATCATAAAACTCAAGCTAGTGCTCCTAAATAATTCAAATCAACCCCATTGATGTCCGATGTCTGGGAACTTCAAACATCACAAAAGAAAAGTATCTTCCCAATGTATATGGCCTAATTATTGGAGGCTTGCAAGAAAAAGAAATTAGTTATCCATCAAAATATGTCAAACAATAAATAAGGAAAAATCAAACAAACTAAGAATGGCTAAAACATGCCTATTATCCACTAGTTTTGTCACAGGGCACAAGGACTATTGTGAGATGCTTTTCATTTGTCAAAAGAAATGTAAAGAAGTCACCAATTAGGTTTGAAATATTTGAATTTGATGCCCATTTGTGCCAAACCCCAAAAATGCCACAAGGTGATTCAAAAATATCAAAAAGGTGCTAAAAATGGCCGGTCTTGATTTTCATACAAAGAAGGTTGATTTGGATCCACTTAAAAAGTTGACAAAAGTGGTGGCTTGAATATGGCTATCATGACTTCGCATGGCTTAAAGATTTCAACCATTTACTTTCTTTTAGTAAGAAAGATTTGTACGCCTTCATACTTAGTAGGGTTGTTCGCGGATCAAAAATATGATATTTTGGATATTCAATTGTTGGATATTCAAAATTTCGGATATCTAAAAATAATATTTGATATTTGATTTTAAACTTTGTATATCTGAATTTTTGGATCGAATATCAAATATAACCGATATTATTCGAATAAAATTTTAAATATAAAAAAACCACCAAATCACAATTATATTTGATATTATACGATTCGTTGAGCAAATATTCGATCCACTTAGAAGTTATCCTACTTGCTCAACAAATATCCGATGTTAAAAATAAAATTAAAGCTACTATATCACAAGATTTAATAGGATTTTATTATATCCAATTCTTTAAATACATTATATCACCAATTCAATAATTAATTTAATTTATCATAAGTTAATCATAGAAATTTAATATAGAAAAGGAGTTAGGGTTTGGAAAAAAATATACCTATTGAAATGAGCCAAAATAGAGTAGGTAAAGAGAGGTCGGGGAACATTCGCCAATGGTGGATGCCACTGGGTTAGCCGGCAGTGACAAGGCGAGGTTGTATGTCATCCATTGTTGTTGTCCACTATCGTCTACTAGTGTGCTGGAGCTTAAAGGTGGTGGCGGTTTTTTATGATGTGGTCGAGTGGCGAGGCGAGGTGGTATGACGGTGGGGTGGATAGATCAAAAACAAAGAGAAGACAAGGGAGCATAGAGGGAGTAGGAAGCACCGAAGAGAAAAAAAATGGGAAAGGAAGAGAGAGAGATTAGGGAAAAATGAGGAAGGGGTGAATGAGGTTTATTGACACACAGAGTCTTTTTTTTTGTATAAATATCTAAAAAGAAATTATATTACAAATATAATTTGAACTCATTTAAATTTTGGCCCAAACAATAAATCAAATAAGTAAAAAAAATAAATAAATTTATATATATTTATGTATGTATGTATGTATACACATATGAATTTATTTATATATAATTATATATAAAATAAAAAAATATAAATATATAAATATTTTTCTTTGGATCAGATATTATTTATATTTGTCGGATCAGATATCTAGTTTATTTGATTTTTTATTGGCCGGATCAGATATTTGATTTAAAAAAAAATCAAATTAGTTATTTATTTTTTCAGATCAAATTAGTTTGGATATTTGATTCAATAAATAGATATCGAATAACATGAAGAGTCCTAATACTTAGTTAAAATGATGGCTATCTTGTGGTGATCTTCCATGCTAAATACTCTTAACCTAACGTGATGTGAGTTGGCAGTATGTACCACTATTTTACTCTGAGTGGACGAAAATGCCGTTGGATAAGCACTCTTGATGTGTGCATGGAAAAACAACTTCATTATAATTTTTATAAAAAAAATAAAATTAAGGGTGGATGCTCCTGCACCAAGATGACCTTTGATGGTTTCAGTCGAACATAAAGTTTGTGAGTTTGCCAACATTGTCATTAAAGGTATTCAGCATTCGATCTCAAAGTAAAAATAAAAATTGGTCTTTAATCAATTATAGTCTCATTCTAATCCAAAAACTCTTTCACATTTACCCAAAAATATAGTTTTTTATTATATATATAATTTAAGAATATTGGTCATTACTGGTCAGACTAAGTCCCGTAATTTCTATCTGATGATTCTGATCTCAACTGAGTCACTTATCCCTCTTTTAACAATTTCGATCCTTAATCGAATTTCGGTCCGGTTCGGTCGTTGACCCGTGAACAACCCCTCGTGGCATAGGAGGAAATCTCAGGAGGGGGTTCGCCTTTAATCACTGGTCTGACTTCTTCCTCCTCGATCAATGTTTCCTGGAACCTCATTGGCCAGTAAGGAATGCCATTGTCGGGACTTGCACTTTGTGGCCTGGCTTTATATCTTTCATTATAATTTAAAGCACAAACCTTGTGTTCACTTCGCGATTGTATGTCAATAAAGTGACTCGGGATAGTGTACATGATAATGGAAGTGTTTGGACGATTTGGATCGAGTACTGGAAGTCGGGATAGAAGTGGTGCCTGATGATTGTTTTGTGGCGGCAAGAGTGGATTTTTGTCTGGGATTGCATTTGAAGAACCCTTGACTGACGTTTAACTCGTCTTAGGTCAATTCTGTCACAGAGGTGACAGAGGAGATGCCATGAGATTTTAGCAAAGGCGTCTCGTGTTGGATTGGTGGTTTCAAGTGAGAGAGGCAGCAATTCAAGATGGTTGAGATATTCTCTAGGTAAATTGATACTCAATCGTTGTAGCGTTTTGGGATAAGCTTGAAAAAAGTGGCATGATGGTCGGCAAAGATGGACAGACCGAGTTAGTTAGTGTTCAATAGCCTGAGCAAAAGGCCTCCAAAAATGATAGCCTTGTACATCCACTTCAACAAACTCAGCAGCTGCGGCCCCGATCATGTAGAAACTAGCTAACATCAATCCTTTGCGCATCTGGAGTTGAATGACATGAGAAATATCTTTCGGCTTGTATCAGTTAATAAAATGTGTCGGATCTAGCAACGTAACTCAGCTTGCATTCTGCGTTTTGGCTGCAAGGGTTTCAGAAGAAGAAGAAAAAAAAGGTGGGTTTTGAGTTTAGGATAATGATAGCTTGAGTTTTGACGAGAAAGATGCGCGGTGTGTGTGCGGAGGAGGTGTGGTGGCTGTACTAGCGCAGACTGCATTGTTCAGGTGAGTCAGTTGTGCTAATATATCTCGTTGATGGGTGCTTCATTAGAGCTAAAGTAAAGGTCTGAGAGTGCATTAAACATCTGGATAATCTCGAAGGTTTGGGTATTTTCTACCTTGGTCCTATAATGGGTGTGGCTTCTTACATCTTCCGTGGTTTTTTTCCCCCCGTAATTACAAGGTTGTGATCGACGAAAGTTGGTAAATAGTTGACGTTGTGGGTTTGTATTTTTGTTTGTAAATAATTGACCCCTGGTATTGAAAACCAGCTATTAACATTTAAGCCGTGTTTGGTAATTAGCGTTTCAAATAGTGGATAGCGGATTAAAGCATAAATTAGAGTTTTGACCAATCAAAACTCTAATTATAGTGATTGGTTAATTAGATGAAAGAGTTAGTCGATCAACTAAAAAAGATAGTTTTTGGTCCAATTTGTAACCGCTCATATATTAGCAGTGTTTTAAGAGAGAAAAATGTGACATTTAGGTTAATTTTCACTAGACTTGTTTGATAATCCTAAATTTCCATTCCCTCTTTTTTTTTTAAATATATAATTGAAATAGGAAACAAAACAATACGAGAATAGCATAAAAAACAAAGGAAAGATACTCCCAAAAGTAGAAAGACACACCCCACAATACCCACAACTCATAGAAATGCTTTCACGTTATGGACCACTTCATCAATTTTATAATGAAAATCTTCTCTTATATTCTTGATTCAGAAGTCAATCATTTGTTTTATGAGCAAAATCATCTAACTTCTACAAATTTGAAGATTTTTAAAAATAAACTTATTTCTAAACTTTCAAATAGCCCCCATTATTGTGAAAAAAGTTGTTGAACAAAATTTTTCCTTTATACCTTTCTCTTTACCTCTTAACCAAACTACAACAATTCCTTCAGTTGACCTCAGCATCACCCAAGTACAGCCAAACCAGTCACATATCTCATACCATAGCTTCCCTGTCATACTGTAATGAAGGAAAACGTGGTTGAGTGACTCTTGCTCATTTCTGCAAAAAGGACACCCTGGCTCACTGATATTACCAATGTAAAATTTGACCAGCCTATCTCTTGTATTAAGCCTCTATTGAACCGCAAACCATGAGATCGGCTCAATCATCGGCGGTGCTAACTCAATCCACATCCTACTGCATATGTTACTGTTCAAGTCACCCCCAAGAACACTCTGATAAGAGGCCTCACAAAAGGATTTGATAGAAAAAACCCTCTATCATCATATGCCCAGCTAATACTATCCTGTCTTCCCTTACTTAGAACAACCTGCTTGACAATACTTTCCATCTGTTCTTTTTGTCTTTCCTCCCAATAGAAAATTTGCCTCCTCCATGAAAACTGATAGGTCCATTGTTCCCCATCCCAAAAGCCCATATCTGCTACTTTTTTCTTCTTCTGATCTGACACCATAAAAAGCCTCAGAAAAATGTCTTTTAACGGTCCTTGCTCCATCCATTTATCAATCCAAAACCTGACTCTATTGCCCTCTCTAAGGATAATCTTCAACCCATAATTAAGAATGGGATTCGTCCTGCCTATTCTCAAAAGGGCCACCCATGGGGCCCATCTCCTCCTTTTATCAAGAATATGTAATCTACCAAATTGATCATCAGAGTAAATGGATTGAATCATTTTCTTCCAGGACGCCCCCTTCATGGTAAAAAACCTCCACCACCATTTGAATAAGAGAGCATTATTTCTCATGGTTAAGTCCCTAATACCCAAGCCCCCTAGGCTCTTAGGTCTCTGCATCACCTTCTAGTTAATCAAAGGTAACTTCTTTTTGTCCCTGCTACTACTCTAGAAAAAAATCCTTTGAACGCGAATAATCTCCTTTAACACTCCTTTTGGAATCCCGAATAAGCTCATATAATACACAGGTAAACACTTTTTATTAGAACCATTATCCCTGCTCTTGAAAGGATTTTCGATTTCCATCCTGCCAATCTTTGTTTAACCTCATCCACCACGGGTTTCCACACCTGACTATTTATCACATTGGCCCCTAATGGTAGTCCAAGGTAATTGGTTGGCAAAGCACTGATTTTGTAATTTATAATTTCTGTTGCCTCCTTCTAAAACTGAGTATCCACCCCAAGACCTATAAGTTCTGATTTTGCATAGTTAACACTCAAGCCAGATAATAGATTAAAGCAATCAAACAAACGTCTCCAGCTTCTAATATTCTCAAGAGAAGCCCCACAAAAAATCATAGTATCATTTGCAAACTGAAGATGAGTAACTTCACACTTATCCTTTCCCACTTCTAAGCCATAGATCAACCCTTTATTCATACCTCTTCTAACAAGTTGATTAAACGCCTAAACGACCAACACAAACTAAAACGGGGAGATGGGATTCCCTTGCCTGAGACCCCTACTCATCTTGGAGGAAGTAGAGGGCGTCTCATTAACAAGAACACAAATGATGGCCGTTGAAATACATTCCTTTATCCACCCTCTCCAAGTGGTTCCACCCCCATGATGCTCATGATACTATCCACAAAATCCCATCTTATACTGTCATATGCCTTTTGGAAATCTAGCTTGATCATCACCCCTTTTGTTCCTTTCGTCTTCTTAGACCATTGAACAATCTCATTAGCTACCAAAGCTCCATCAAGAATACTTCTACCTTCGATGAACGCCAATTGAGAATCGTTAACCAAGCTATCAACCACTTACTTCAATCTGTGTGCCAAAATCTTCGAAATCACCTTATAGATACATCCTATCAAACTAATAAGCCTGAACTGATTAACCTCCTCTGGCTTCTCCACTTTGGAAATCAAAGTAAATAAAGTGGTATGTAAAGCTTGAGGCATTTCACTCGAATAAAAGAACTCCAAAATAAAGTCAGTGAAATTTTCCCCAATCCAATCATTAAAGGAGATGACACTACCACTATCCACCCAACCTCCTTTTCTCTCACTCTAACTTCGTACCTCATTAAAATCCCCATCACCAATAGCGGCCTATTACAATGATGTCCCACGTTCCACAACTCTTCCCAAAAATCATTTTTATCTCTTAGATCAGAGAAACCATAAACAAGCATCACCGCACATTCAAAAGAAAGCGGACCTAAACATCCTTCAATCAAAATCCATCTATTTTGTAACACCCCAAAATTCACTACTTTTTTTTTTAAAAAAAAAGCGGAAGCAATTAAAATAGAAATACTTAAAACCCGTGAATTCTGGAAATGTTACCGCCACACTTAGTACTAGACCAGTTCTCTCCGACCGTTCCAGTATCAAGTGCTAAGGCTAAAGAAGAGATTAACAATCAATTACAAAATTAATACAAACTAAACTCCAAATAATCATTAAACGGTTGTAAAAAAAATCAGAGTACGCATCAAGAAATGTAATTCATTTCCAAAAGAGAATTAAACTTACAACCGATAAAAGGTTCATTAAAATACTCAATCGAGTACTGAATCAGAAAATGGTAAATACTATACCAAAGAAATAACAAAATGAATGAAATCGCGTAAAGAAAGAATACGGCCACGACACTCTCGAACTTCGAGCCAAACATGCTCAACACTCAGCCCCAACTGATATCTCGCCCACCTGCACAAATTCAGAAAGGCATACCACTCGTGGGAATGAGCATCACCCATGAATAGGGTGATCAGTACGCTACGTACTGAGTAAGGTAACCAAGCACTAAGGCCAACACGTAAGCTCATGAACCATGCATAAGAATAAAAGATCATAATCATGATAACATAATTCATGTGATCATCCAAGTAAAAGTATAAAAGCCCATATATATAATCCGATTCAATTACTTCGTTTATCTCTGATCACCAGTCAATTCACACCATACTTTTATTCAAGTCCATACAATTATGGGAACCCCACTATTTTTGCCGGTGGATTGGTCGCGAGGGTACATGCCCTGCCACTATTTTAGCTGGTGGATCGGTCGCGAGGGTAACATACCCTGCCACTATTATATGCCGGTGGATCGGTCTGGCCCCTTCTCATACGGTGTTCCACTATAAGTAATTAGTGTCTTCCCATATCTTATCAACATCTATAGTTTGATTTGTTGAGCTCGGGATCCCCCACTATTATAGCCGGGGGATCGGTCGCGAGGGAAAACATTTCCTGCCACTATTATGCCGGTGGATCGGTCTGGGTCCGTCTCAACATCTTCCACTTTAAATAATTAGTGTCTTAAGTATCTTATTAAAAGTTTCCACCATGGGTATGCAGGAATCATAAAATTCCACCATCATAATTACACTTTAATTACCACATGCACATGATAACACAAAAACCCTAATCAGCCACCACAGACCTCAATTAACCACAACAAACCATAGTAACCACTCCAAACCTTATTTAACCATAACAACCTTAATTAGCCCTCCACTCCTTAGTTAATCATAACAACCCACAATTATCCACTCCAACCCTAATCAATCACAACAACCCAGAGTTCATTACTCCAAACCCTAATTCAATATCTTCCATACCCTCATAATGCTCCGCGTACTATTTTTCATCCAAAATAGTCTAACACCCGAATAATACTTACATTACCTTCCTTACATCCCAAATTAACTTTCCACACGTAAATTTCATATCCATGCAGACATTAATCTCCCCATGCAACACCCTAACTCAAAACCCTAATAATGTCATTCAACCACCAATGCTACCATGTAAACCCTAATACCACAATGAAAACCCTAATGCCACCATGCAACCATTAATACTACTATGCAAAACCCAAGATTTTATTGTACAAAACCCTAAATTCAATCCACATAACCCAAAGATTCATTCATACCAAACCCTAGATTCAAACCATATAAAACCCAAAGATTCATCTATACCAAACTAAGTATTCATCCTTACCAAACCCTAAATTCAAACCATATACAACCCAAAAATTCATCCATACCAAACCCTAGATTTGAACCATATCAAACAAGAGATTCATCCATATAAAACCTTACATTATATCCTTCCACATAAAACCATAAATTAGATTCTCCAAATCAAAACCATAAATTAAATTCTTCCATACAAAACCATAGATTAAATTCTCTCACACAAAATCACACAAAACCATAAATTAAAATTTCCCATATAAAACCATAAATTATATTCTCCATACAAAACCTCAAAAATCATAAATTAGATTCTCATACACGAAACCCTAAAATTCTCCATTTTATTCCTTTACTCATGAATCAATGGAATACTTAGGTCAACTCACATCCCTTAATCAACTTCTTTCTCCATCCTCATTTTTCATCCTCTACCCCCGCACAAATCATATCAACATCCTCACATGCATGTCTTTTAGGGTCACATGCAAACACATATTATTCCATACACATAGTACATATGCCATACATCAACACAAAAGCATGCTTGGACTCCATGCCATACCAAATATGCAATAATTACAATAATAACGTAGGATGCATAACATATAAGGAACACAATGCACATTAGCACACAAAAGGCCTTAGCACCCCTTACCTAAAACGACACCAGTCTTGGAGCACGCTCCTACACCTCCTTAAGGCTTTGACCAAAATAATAACATAGAATAACCTTAAAAAAATTCTAACTTTGCTAACGACATTAAAATAATAGAGATATTATAAACCTTGATAATATAGGGTTAAAGACTTTACCCTAATAATAATAATGATACTAATATAATAATATCAAGGATAATAAAACTAATATCAATGAGAATATAAATAATAATAATAATAATAATAATAATAATAATAATAATAATAATAACATTATTAACAATACTAATGGTAAAATATTTGCATTAATAATAATGGAATAATAATAATAGAAATTCGAAATATAAAATAATAATAATAATTATACTTATAACATATTAATATTAATAATAGTAATAAAAGAAATAATAAGGGGAATAAGAATAAAATTGAATTAAGATATAATAAGGCTTCAGCCCTCAACATAAATAATAATAATAAAATAATACTACTAATAAATAATAATAAAACATATTAATAACACAAATATTAAGAATAATAATAATGGTATTTATATGCAAATAATTGAAATAAATTAAAATCAAGGCTTATAATAATATGGAAAATGGTTGAGAGGGTCTAGGGTTCAACCTTAGGCTGGTGGGGATAGGCAGCACCGGCGGTGGTGCACGGCAGCGGCGGCGGTGGCCGGAAAAAGAGAAGAAAAGAGGAAAAGATGGATGATGGAAAAAATATAGGGAGAATTGAGGTGCGATAAGAGGTATTTATTGTTGCCCAGGAGGAGAGGGACAAAATGATGGTGGTGGTAGAGCCAAAGGTGGCGGCGGACAGTGGTTTAAGGTTTCGGGGTCAAAATTCTAGTGAAACGAGTAGCCAACTTTGCACGTTTATGGAGGCTCGTGCAAGAAGAATCAAGAGGTGAAAATGGTTTAGTTAATTAGATGAACTTTCAGGGAAGAAAATGGAATGTTTGGGTGGCGCTGAGGTTGGCCAACGGCGGTGAAATTTGCGTCTAAAGTCTCGGTGATGAACAGCTCTCACCGAGGGTTTTCGGGGAAGAAAATCTCCAAAACTCCTACAAGTAGGCTATTTATAGGTTTTAGATGGTATAATAGGGTTTTGGGTGTCGGCAGGAAGTTATTAGCTGCGAAGATTTGGGTGGCCGGCGCCAGAAAACGGCCGACGATTCCTTGATTTTGGTCGAAGGTTCGCGGGGTTAGGGAGAGGAAACGGGTGAGATTTAACATCCAATAATTATTCCAATTTATTCCTGGAGTTAAGAGGAAGACAATGAGACAAGAAACGGCCGGTATTATTCACCGTAACCGGAGATGCCATTGACGATGCCAGGACTGCACCATCGTCGACGGAGGAGAAGGGAGGAAGAAGGAAGAAGGAAGGGAGGCGGACCGGTCGGCCGGGAAAAAGAAAAGAAAAAGGGAGAATCGGGCGGTTCGGCGCGGGCGGAAGAAGTCATTAAATGAAACGACGAGTTTCAGTGGAAAAGAAGGAAAAACGCGGCGCGACACGGGGCGGAAGGAGGACGTCGCGCGGGCGCAGGCTGGCCGAGGGAAAGGAAGAAGGGGAAAAAGATTGGGCCGCGGGGGAGGGCAGCCCAAACGGGGAAAAAGAAGAGGAAAAAGGAAAAGAAAAAGGAAAAAAAGGAAAGGAGAAAAATAATTATATTAGGCCAATTAAATTGATATGAATATTTAGGATGTTTAAAAATAATAATATTTTAATAAAATAATATTTAAATCCCTTTTTAGGCTAAAATAGGATTTTTAAAAGGTTTTCCATAAATTCCATTTTAATTAGCAAAACACCCTAATTTCTTCCATTAAATTATTTATAAAAATAATATTAATTTGGAATTATTTTCTCCTTCTTATTTTAAATAAAATAATTTATTTAGTTAATTCCCAAATTAAAATCGTTAATTAGTCAAAATACCCAAATTCCTCCTAATTAAAATACTTATAAATTTATTCTTGATTTGCCCTAATTAATTTCCTTTTATTTTAAATAAATTAATATACTTAATTAACTTTTATAATAAAACCTCATTTAAATATACTATGCACACCAAACCGCTGTGAATCCCAACCAATAATCATACCTCTAATCCTACCTTGTGTTCGTGAATCTCTCCATTCAATCACCCCATTCCTCTAAACCCTATCCTTCCATGCATCCGTCACCACTTGATGTTTTGTTTCCACCAACCCGCATATCCATGGCCTTTCTTTTGCTATCAATGCCTGGATACAAGATAATTTGCCCGTAGCTCCAATTCCCCTTATATTTCAACTAATTATTATCATAAGATAAACCACAACTCTATCACCCTGAGCCAACTACTCTCCCTTACCTTACCTTCCTTTTCACCTTTCTCTGAATCCTCTTCAACCCTTCAGTCTTTTCAATACACTTCCTCTCCTCTTTTGAGGAAAGACCTCTCTTTCCTGAGCTGCCACGTTTCTCTTGCTTCTTTCCTCTCTTCATCCTCCAAACTATTCTCTTCAAAAATTGGATTCGTTGGATTCGAATCCTCCCTTCTAGATACAACCGGAATATTAAATAACGCACCCTCAAAACTAGGGGGCGACCAAACTTTCTTGTGGTGAACCTCTCTCCCTACTCCCTTTTTCTCTATTTTCAAAAGTATCCTTACCCAATACCAAGTTTGAGAACATCTCCAAATTTTCCTGCCTCTTCCACTCTTCGATCAATCTCCTTTCCCCCTCAAAATCATGACCAACCCTTACTGATTTAGTGATGGAAGAAATGGCTGAATTCTCTGTATTACTTCCCAAACAATTCCCTACTCTCCGTAATGCACCGACTGCAGCCACCCAACCTTGCGATGATGGCATTGCTATCACTTCCCACGAAATGCCATCATCATTATCCCCTACGTGTCCCGACCTTTCCTTACAGCAATTGGACTTTAATAATTCTTCCTCCCCCAATGCTCCAAACTGTAGCCGTCGGTGCGTGTATTGGCATTTAATGACATGCCTACCAACTCAACTACCAACCTAGAGGAGAGAGCTTGCACACTTTGGCTGCTAGACAAATGGTTGTCTCCTCCTGCGTCAATTGGAGTCCCACCAGGTCATTCAGCTACCTCACCGGACGACGAAACATCAGGCCGGATCACCTTCCTAGCCGCCGTATTCTGCTGCCATGGGATGAAATCTTGGCTGACCTCATGCACCAACCATCACCTTCTTCCCTACAAAACACACTAACACTTTATCTCTGATCTCCTCCAGGTTTCGGGTATCAATCAACACCCTAGTGACTTCCATAGAATCTCCAAAGTCTTTGATCTCCTCCCAACAAATCCATCTCCCCCAAGGTTCGACTATTTTCCTTGTAAACTCCTCTTTCCATGCCACCACCGGTAACCCTCTTATCTCCACCCATGTCCTCCTCAAATTGCATATATCTTCAACTTTCCAGTTACGAACCACCGAGAATGATTCGAATAGCATGCTATCATCCTCCATGGCTCTATTTTTTCCTCAATTGATTCAAAAGTAAGAAGAAACTTATACTTGCCAAAGTTTCTAACTCTGCATAATGTACTCCACGACTCCAAAAGGTGTCGTGATACCAAGCCAGGGAGCAACGATTCCACTACGAGACTCCTCTTCAGCCACTCCAACTCCTGCTCTGATGCCTGCAGATTGATGCTCCTCATATCCTCCTTTCGATTATGATTCCTCCAGTCTTCACCTTTTGCAACATCAGCGTAAGAACGCACGTCCCTCATTGCTGATTTCCAACTGATAGGGTGGACGCTTATCTTCACCCTATGTTCCTCATCATGTTTCTTTAGTATCGATTGCATGGCACCTGTGTTCCTCCCCAACCTTGCCCTCTTCACGTGAATTTTTATTCCATGCAGCAAAACACTGTTAAGCTTTCTTACTGCCTCAGTTACTTCCTCTTCTCCAACATAACGCACAAAACGAAATGAAGGTTTGAGGATCTCCTTTCCTTCCAGCTAATAAACACATCCTCCACCTTCCCTACTTCACCAAACAACTCCTTCACCTCTTTCTTCTTTATTTCCATGCCTAAGTTGTCTGCAAAAACCTTAAACCATTCCTTTGCATGCTGCGAGTAGCCCCTTCTTAGAAACTCTCTTCCATGGTTGATATCTTGAAGCCTACCCACCGTTCTAAGGTTTGATTGGTTCCTTTCTCTAGATTGAAAAGCCAGATGGTGGTGATGACGATAAGATAGGATGACAGTTTTATTTTAGTGGTTGCTGGAATCAATGATAAGGGTGCACGGCAGTTCTCAAACTCCCTTGGGTGCATGGTGTCTTTTCTTTTGTGGTGATAATTGGAACATTGCCCAATTTGATCAGTTTGTTATTCGGCAATAGTCCTATATTGTACCAAGCGACAAACTACTTTGGCATGTTAACATAGACCTTTTAGGTTTGTTACTGCTAAAGTAATGTATTTTGAATTTTACAGCTTAATTAATAGAAAAGAAAATAATTGCCTCCAGGACCAGTCTACTGTGTGCGTAATAGCCTCAGTGAAATTCGTATGAACTTTTATGAATTATGATTACAGTACATACATGCATCCGAACTCTAAATACATTTTCTGATTGAAGCCATTAGAGTCAGGTAAGAAATAGTGAAAGATGGTATGTATATATATTACTGGTACTTTTATTTAAAGATGCCGGGGATGAGCGAGGAACAATTCACCACGTTCAAATTATGAAAAGAAAAAAAAAAATTGCTTCTAAAGCATAGTGGAAACATTGGAAAAGAGATGGGAGAGTCAGGACCGAAAGATCTTTAACGTCGTAGTCGATTGAGATCACAGGTTCATGCACCCTGAGAAATGGACAAACAACAAGTAGTTAGTAAGATGCCATGTCACGACTCGTCTCCCTCACCTCCCTCTTGTCACGCCTCGTCATCAACCATGCTGCAACTACATCCCTTTATTTTCAGCTCGCATCTCATGTTCCGTTAGAGTTATGCATACCCCTATTATCTTCATGTCAAAGAGAAATGTCCAACAGGCTTACACATCTATCAACCTTCCTTATATTATGGAAGGTCATATGTGACTGCAAATGATAGGGCACCCAAACTACATAATACGAAATACCAGAAGGTCGGTTTCCTTTAAGATTACATTATTTACATGGTTGAACTTGCTAGTTATTTGAGTCTTATTTTTGTGGTAATTTTTCTAGTATTTCTCAGTTCTTGCAACCTTGTTGATGACATTATATTTAACCTATTGGGTAGAGAGAAAAAAGGACAATTTGTTTCATACTCATCAATCATTGGCTATTGATGAAGAGTGAGAGATTAAACAAGTAAATTTTTTGGAGATATTTAGGTCTTGTTTGGTAAATAGAGGTTTGAAGAGCTTATAGTAGTTTTAAAATATATTAGAGGTTTGACTACATCAGTTTTCTAATTTAAGTATGTGGTTAAAAGTATTTTATATTAGTAGTTTAGAGTGAAAAAAACTTTTTACGAAAAAGTTTAAAATTAGAGTATTTTAGATTAGCTTTTTAAAAGTCATTTATATTTTCAATCCGCCAACAACCTCACTTTCAACAACTATTAACAAACACCTTTATATAAATAGTTAATATTATCTATTCAAACGAATTAGTGTAATATACTATTATTAACTGCTAATTTAATGCACTAACCGTGATCAGCTATCCATTAATTGTCAAATAAAGCCTCAGACTATAAGAAATGATATATTAATGAAAGTAATTAATTTTATTAATTATTTTGAAAAATATTAACCTTTCAAAGACTAACGTATAATTTAATAAAACCCTAATTACTAATTAAAATGTTATCCAATAAGTTAAAACCTGCAAAGAAACTACAGCTAATATAGAAATTCTCACCTTTAGTACCTTAACAACGGAATTTGATTGCCAATACTTAGGGCTGTAAATGAGCCGAGCCGAGCCGAATACCCCCAAGTTTGGATTCGGCTCATTTAACTAAACGAGCCTAAAATGTTGTTTGGGCTCGGCTCGTTTAACTAAACGAATGAGCCGAACCGAGCCGAGCTCACGAGCCAAAGCCAAAAAATGAACCGAGCCGAACCTCATTTTGAGGCTCGTTTAATTAAACGAACGAGCCGAGCCGAGCTTTTAACGAGCCGAGCCGAATACCGAACTGGCTCAGCTCATTTACAGCCCTACCAATACTTATGAAAACCACATCGGATGTATACTAATTGAGCGACATGCCTCCCCCTTCTTTCTCTCTCTTCGTTTTTTTGGGTATATGCTCTCAGTCTAGCAGATTTTTTATATTATATTTTTACTAAGATGCCCTGGCAGATTTACCCTAGCATATAGTCATCGAGCCTTATGGAGCAACTGGTTGATTAGTTGAGCCTAGCCGAATATTGGGCTACATCATCGGCCTGCCAAGCGTGGCATAAAGTTGGGTGACACATTTCTCCTTCTTATTTGTTTTTGGGGAGGATAAAGTCGGGTGATATTAACAAAGAGAGTAGGCAATAAGATATTTACTTCATTTTTACTTTCCATTCCATTTCCCTTGAAATTTTGATGAAAATTATTTTGCCATGCAATTATTAACTTCATATCGTCAGTAATAATATTTCCAAAGCAAAATATAGCGGGCTTGTGAAAACTCAGTATTTGGATTCAATTATTATATTGAGTTTGGAAAATAAAAGATTGAGAAGAAAGAAAGTAATTGAAAAAGTCTCGGCAAAGAAAATGAAAATCAGTAATGGAGGTCTAAGAGAAACACATTATCTCTAATTGATTTCACCATGGATAGTTATAAGCTAATATCAAGAACACCTTCAACTAAAGTTACAAATTAAATTCTCTCTCAGTTAGAAAAACAAGATTGTTTGTATATGTATCGCTCTCTCTGATTTTAAATTCAATTCATTAGGCCTAAAATCTAATTACCAAGCCAACAACATATTCACACACACAAGCCAAAGCCGCATCGCCCCGATTAAGGTGTTATAAGAATATAACACTAATAAACTTATCTTCTATTATCATGTTTTTGTGTCTTCACTATTGACGAGAACATATTAGCTAACATTAGCTTCACATTTCTCCACCTTTTCCCATATAGCTAACACACTAAAGCAACTCATAGCAATACTCAAACTTAGATGTTGTCACTAATTTTGTCAAAATGTCAGTTGTGTTGTCTTTAGTACTTACTTTCTTAAGTCTTAATTTGACACCTCCGATCACCTCTTGAATAAAATGCAACTTAACATTAAAATGCTTTGTCCTCTCATGATGGATAAGATTCTTACTAAGAATTGTCACACCATACCACCCCACTTTTGAGAGTAATCTGAAAGTCTTTCACCAACCCTTTGAGCCAAACTACCTCATCTATTGCCAAACCCCAAAAATGAGAACACATATGAAAATGTGCAAAATAATTTAAAGAAAAAACTTAAGTATATAAAAGTATTTGTTGATAAAAATTATTTAAAGCTTGAACAAATAAATACAAGGGAAAACAACAAAAATAGGTAATCCACAAAAATATATTTTTCCACAAATGTGTGAAATAAATAAAGAAAGGTTAAAATAGGTAAAGGTTGATGTAGAAGGATTTTAGAAAATTAAATATGAAACAAAAAATGATCTCAGAATCAATTTAGAGGTTAAACAAATCAAAATGGGTAATAAGAATCAAAATCATCTAATCTTGCAAACAATTTTTTTTGTGATTTAACAAATCAAAAATAACATATGAATTAAGATAAAACGAAATGAGTTGATAAGCTTAAAATGTTTTGATAATGAGTTATGAATGTCGGATGAGTTGAAAATATGCATAAATAATTAAAATAAAAGAATCGTGGAAGATGCAACTTTCTATAAATGAATAAAATAAATTGCGGAAGGCTCACATCTAATACAAATGACTTGAAAATCAATATTAAAAATTTTAGAGATAAATTAAAAGTCTAATTACATAGTAGGTTAAAGAAAAATAAGATGTTACAATAGCTAACATGCATTTTTGGTATTCTATAAAGATAATTAAAAAAATTCTAATCAATCTTTATTTTGTTAACTTTATTTAATTAATTGTCTACCCACTTTATTTCATTCTATGTTTATAAAAACCTTACATGTTTACTTAATTTAATTATCAAATCAACACTTTCATTATAACCCTTTATTTATCTAGAACTTTCATTATTAATTAATTATCTCCTACTCAGTCCTATCCCTTTATATGTGTGTGTGTGTGTGTGTGTTTATAAAATATTTGTTTTAAAAGCATATTTAATAGAGGATAATAATTTAGAGATAATCATTGCAACACCATAAATTTTCAAACATTTGGTTTTATTTAAAGTAGTAGGTTTGCATAAGCAAAAACTAAAATATGGGTATTAGCTGCTCTCAATATAAGTTCGGTTACAGAATCGTTCTCATGCTAGGGGCAAGACAAAAACACTTGACAAATAAGTCATGAAATAGAGACAAAAAAATAAGATATTAGATACAGTTTGTCGATTTATCATTGATAGTGGATCTTGTACGAATGTAACTAATGAGAGAATGGTGAAGGATTTAGGATTGAAACTACACTATATCCAAAGCCTTATTCTCTTCAATAGTTAACAAAGAACAAGGGATTCAAGGTAACCAAACAAACCCTAATATCATTTTGAATTGGTAATTATCATGATGATGTGCTATATGATGTTTTACCTATTGATATATGTGGAATCTTATTAGATAGACCATAGCAATATGATAGAAATGCTATTCATAATGGTATTACTAATAAATATCTAGTTGAGAAGGATAAGAAAAAGCATAAAATTTAACCTTCAAAATGTAATAATGAGAACATAATCGAGAATAAAAATAGTTTATTCTTACATGAAAAGGCTATGGTCAAATGTATTAAAGAAAAAGGAATGTGTTATGCTATGATTATGAATAAATCCCTAAAAGGGGAGAAAAATAACATTAATCCTCAATTAGATGAACTTACTAATGATTATTGTGATGTTTTTCCTAATGACTTACCACTTGGATTACCACCTAAGAGAGGAATAGAACATGCCATAGATTTAATACCTAATGTGTCTTTACTAAATTGAACTGCATATCAATGTAATCCGGAGGAGGCTAAGGAATTAGATAAACAAATACAAGAACTCATAGGAAAAGGGTTTGTAAAGGAAATCATGAGTCCATGTTGTGTGCCTACATTACTTGTCCCTAAAAAAGATGGTACATGGTGCATGTGTATTGACTCAAGAGTTGTGAACAATATAACTATCAAATATAGATTTCCAATGCCAAGATTAGATGACATGTTAGATGAGTTATGTGAATCACAAGTATTCTCTAAAATTTATCTAAGGAGCGGCTATCATCAAATGAGAATAAGATAAGGGGATGAATGAAAAACTGCATTCAAAACAAAATATGGTCTTTATGAATGGACTTTGATGCCTTTTGGTTTATGTAATACACCAATTCATTTATGAGGCTAATGAATGAAGTTCTTTGACCTTTTATTAGAAGTTTTATTGTGCTATACTTAGACAATATACTTGTATATAGTAAAAATGAGCATGATCGTCTTATTCATTTAAGGAATTATTTAATAAGCTAAAGGAAACTTAACTCTATGGAAAAATAGAGAAATGTGATTTTATGTTTTTGAGTATTATTTTTCTTGGATATATTATGAGTAGTGAAGGTATTAAAGTGGATCCCACAATGATTCAAGCTATTAAATATTGGTCACTACCTAAAGATATTCATGAGGTGAGAAGTTTTCATGGTTTGACAAGTTTTTATGGAAAATTTATTTTTTTTAAAAATCAACTATTTCTGCACCAATAACACAACTCATAAAGAAAGGCAAATTTAATTAGAGTGAGGATACAACTAAAGCCTTCAAAACTTTGAAAAAGAAGCTATGTAATGAATCGATATTATCTTTACATGATTTTGATATATTATTTGAATTTACGTGTGATGCAATTGAGGTAGGGATAGGAGGTGTACTCTCACAAGAAAAACGAGCCATTGTATTCTTTAGTGAGAAATTAAATGGGGAAAAATGGAATTATTCAACATATGATAAAGAATTCTATGCCATCATAAGAAGTATAGCAACATGAAGCCATTATTTGATGCCTAATCTATTTGTTTTGTTCAGACTATGAAAGTTTAAAATATTTACATGGGCAAAAGAAAATTAGTCATAGGCATGCCAAATGGGTTATTTCTTTCAATTCTTTGTGTTTTAAGTTAAATGGTAAGAAAAATATCATGGCAGATGCTTTATCTAGAAGATACATGATATTAGTTATGTTGGATGTTAAATTATTAGGTTTTGAAATGTTAAAGGAATTATATGCTAAAGATGAAGATTTTGTTGACATCTATAATGTATGTAAAAAGAATAATAGTTGCGGTAATTATGTGTTACAAGATGAATTTCTTTTGAAACTTAATAAGTTGTGTATACCCCATTCTAGTGTATGTGATGTACTTGTTAAGGAAATATTACAAGATAACTTTTAATGGCCATGAATGATAAAATTAGTACAAGCTATTATTGGAAGATGTGTGATTTGTCAAAGGAGTAAAAATTTCTTCCGAAAAGGTTTGTATACTCCTTTACAAGTTCCTAATTAACCTTGGAAAAGTGTATGGATTTTATCTTGGTTTTACCAAGAACACAAAGGGAGAAGGATTCTATTTTAGTGGTAGTAGATAGGTTCTCTAAAATGGCACATCGCATACCTTGTAATAAAACTGATAATGCAACTCATCTAGTATATTTATATTTCCAAGAGATAGTAAGGTTACATGGAGTTCCCAAAAGTATAGTGTCGGATATAGATTTGAAATTCTTAAGCTACTTTTGGAAGACAATTTGGCATATTTTAGGTACTAAGTTGTTGTTTAGTACTTTTCATCATCCACAAATAGATGATCAAACCAAAGTGACTAATAAAACTTTAAGAACTTTACTATGAGGATTAGTTAATAAAACTACTAAGGATTGGGATATAAAATGGACACATGCTGAATTTACTTATAATAAGAGTCTTTCTAATACAACTCATTTGAGTCATTTTGAAATTGTCTATGGGGTTAATCCTTATTTACCTATTAACATGTTGTCATTAATAAATGGTGATGTTAAGAATTATGATGTCAATGAAAGAATCAAATTCTTTAAGAAAATTCATGAACACATTAAAAACAAAATAGAAAAATTGAATGTCAAATACCAAACTCAAGCAACAAAAATAAAATTCAACAAGTGCTTTTACTATGAGATTTGGTATGGTTACACATAAGAAAAGAAAGATTTTCCAAATTTAAGAAAAAATAAACTTATGCCAAAAGCTAATGGACCATTTAAAATCTTTAAAAAAAATAGATATAATGCATATGGACTAGAACTACCTTAACATGAGTTTCTAGGACTTTCAACATTAGTGATTTATCTCCTTACTATAATGATGCTAATTTAAGGACAAATTCTTCTTTACAAGGAGAGAATAATGTAAGAGCATCTCAAGCTCAATCTTACTCTTCTAAGGATGAAGAACAAGAATTAGCATACTTAGAGATGTAACCAATTGTTCTTGAAAATCCTAATGCTTCTAATGTTTTTTTTAAGTAACTCTTGCAGGAATTATATATGTTTGGAAGAAGACCAAACCATAAAAGATCTTTGATGTGCAAGATAATGGCATTAAAAGGATTAAAAAGTTTCATAGAAGATATGGCTACAACACACAAATCTTGATTACATATGTTAATTCAATATATTACATATTTAGAGGTTGTGTAGCTTTTTTATTTTAGTGTATACTTTGTAATGCTTGTAAATTATCATTGTAATTACTATATATATTAGTATCATGCATGAGGTTTATCTTTTTTAATAAGGCCAGTTATGTGGGCTTCTTAATGAAGGGCCTACAAGTGTACATGCATATATACATGACATTGTACATTGAAAGAAAAGGAATAACATGAATTGAGTTTTAAAAATTGACACAAAGAGAGAGTGTGTGATCCTCTTCTTCAAGGGCGAGTCTTGGATAGTTGTAGATTGTTCTCTAGAGAAATAGGGTTTTTCTCTATTGAAGGTAATTGATCTTGGATTAGATCCATGTCATACCACCAAATCCATTGATTCCAACAAAGTCTACATCGAAAGTGCTAGTCATTTGAGGAGATTTTGCAACTTGTGATCCAAAAGAAAAGTTCTTGGATTGTAGAAGATTGTTTTTTGATAATCTTCCACATCAGGTGGCCTTGAGTTTACCAAAGTGATAATGTTCAGTCAAGATAAAAAGGTAGTTGATGCCCTTATAACAATCACTCTACTAAGGTCTAACCTAAATGTCTCCTTCTAGGTAGGTCATGACTTGTATGTTTTATATATAGGCTAACCTTGTTGTAAATATCAAAAATTGTGGTGATGATATTTGCGGCAACTAAATCTATTGAGATGTAAAGTGCCTTAGATAACTAGATAGTTAAGACCAAAAAACTACACTTATAGGCAACTAATAAGAGGAGAAAAAATAATGTTCAAATAGGACAAGTGAATGAAATGATTGCAAAGGCCAAGAAAGTAAATGATTTGGCGTAGAAGGATGTAGTCACCTCCATCAATAGGGTCATTACCGATGTTAAGCTGAGACACTCCCATGAAGTTGTGGATAATAAATTGAAGAGCAAGAATTTTGTAAATTATGAAGAATACCTTTAGTATCAATGTTATGTATATGGTACCTCAATAGTGTATGCTCAATTCAATGTGTTAATTGATCATGACCAGCTTTAAAGGCCAGATAAAGAAATTGATCATGGTCAAGATTTGGAGAAATAGCTTTTTCCACAAGGGTTTGAAGAGGAGCCAATGATATTGAATAAGATGAATCAAAAGCAGCTAAAGGTGAGAAAGATGTTAGGTCTAGCAAGTGAAGAACAACTTAATCTTCGAAACTTGTAAATATATATGGGTTGCCATTATTCTCCGATGTTTTATGTTCATTACTTTAGTATATAATTTAACCTTCAAAATGCTTTTTCACTTCTCTTGATTTATGGTTTGCCTTAACTTTCTACATTTATGCCACTATTGGTACATTTTTTGATTCTCAAGTTGCCCACACTTTAATTTTTTTATAGTTTGGTCGTGGCTAACCAAATTAGGATTTGATTCAAACCCCATTGGTCGATCAAGCGTAATAGACCAACCAAACCCTTCAACATTATACTTATTAGCCTCAACACATCGGCTTAGGATCTCACCATAAAAGACTAAGCTTAAAGTAGTTTAAAATCCACCAGGTGTGCCTAACTCTTCGCTTAGTAGCCCCAATACATCAGCTAAGGTGCACACTATGGGAGCCAAGGCTTGATGGATGAAAATCCACCAAGTGTGCCTATTATGTTTCTTTCTTATAGGCTTAGTGGCCTAGCACATCAACTAAGGATCACACTATGTGAACCTAGGTTTAGAGTAGTTGAAAAACCACCAGGTGTGCTTAACTTTTAGCTTAGTGGCCCTAGTATAGAAATTTTTGTTAGCCATTCTCTATGTTGAATTTGTGTGATATATTAGCCACCAATGGATTTAATTTATCATATATGTTATATGGTTCCCCATTGAATGGCTTGGTTTGCCATCAGTCTATAACCCTCCTAATCACTTTCTTGTATGAATATTTCCTTATCCAGTCTTAGTTGTAGGATTGATGGTGTCTCTACCCTTCTTTTCGCCAACCACACTATTTTTCTCATTTCTTTTGCATCACTCCTCTCCTATACATCTTTATTAAGAGAAGTGTGGGGCTTATGCCTTGCCAAGTATAAATTATCCACCAGCTCTTTAACATTAAATCTTTTAAGGAAGGATGATCTAGCAATGCCATTATCTAATTCGTTAATATGTCAGACCTCTTTGTCAAATCTATTCAAGAACAATTGAATTGACTTCAGTGAACCTTTAGTAAACCCCAAAGGTGAAGAAAAAATCTTTTTGAGATTTCTGCATGCATCAAACTATTTAATGAAATTTATGTAGAATATACTATGGTTAATTAGGGTTAGGGTCAGTATTAATATCTTTTTGGAAACGTGTTAGCATGATTCGTATATATATATAGAATAGCATGATACATTTGAGATTAATTCTTTCTAAGTATGATTCGTATTGATAATATAATGATATATTATGCTCAATACATAACATTCGCTCAATAAATAACATTCTAACATAACATAACATTCGCTCCATAAATAACATTCTAACATAATTTATTTATTTATTGTAGAGATATGGCCAACAAAAACATTGATAGGGACAGTAGTGATAAAGAAGGGAAAAGAGGACCTTAGATTATGAGAATCATCACAGACATGAGGAATAAAGGAGAATTAGTCAAGTTGTAATGGAATACTTACAATCTTCCCATTGGCCCTTATGCAGACACGTTCTTAACTTACATTTCACTTTTGACACGTAACTGTGTTCCTATCTCCTATAATAATTGGAAGTAGGTTTCAAAGGGTCATAAGGAGCATATTTGGCAGGAAATCATGGTAAATATGCTATTTTATGTAATCATTTTTGTATGTTAAATGTTATTAATTTTATTACATTAACATCGGTATACATCTACATGTCTTATTTTACAGAGAGTGTTCAATGTCCCAGAGAGTAGGAAGAAATGGCTTCTTAGACATTGTGGGGAGCGTCTAAGAATATTTAGGTCATATTTAGCTCGTAGGAAAATGTATAGAAAGAGGGATGGTTCTCTACGGTAGAACCCACCCAAACATTACGGTTTCATCGATCAAGAAAGTTGGAACCAATTTATTGCATATCATCTTACGAGGGATTTTAAGGTATTTGTTAGATAACAAAAACTTTTTTGTATCGATCACAGTATTATGCTTAATATTGAAATAACCATGTAGCTATGTTTTGGCTTGTCACATAGGAAAAAAATGCCAAAAATAAAGAGATTGCAAAGCAAAATAAATACCGGCATAATATGGCTCACAAAGGCTATGCGGGCCTTGAAGAGGAGTTGGTATGCATTTTGTGATTTATATATTTACATGTAAATGTATAATTTTATAATAATATTCTAAATTAAGAATATTTTTTGATTTATAGCTCCTAGCCCAAGACTTGAACCCATGTACCTCGTCCATCAATATTGGTACATTATGGAAGAAGGCTAGAGCAACATGAGATGGATATATTAATGAATATGTAGATGTTGCAGCCAAAAAAATTGTAATTTTGTAGATATATAGAACCCTACTTAGTTTTCTTTTAGAAAACTATTATATTATGCTTATTCCTATAAGTTAAATTTACATATATTATATACATTACAGGACGAACTTGAAACGTCAGATGGTGAGGAGGGGGTGGACCAATATAGCATTGTGTCCCAGGCTATAGGAATTGCAGAACACCCTGGAAGACATAGGGGTCTTGGATTAGGTGTTACGAGAACGAGCATATGTGGTTGATTTCGTGGTTCTCGTAGCACTAATGAGCAAGTCACCATCCTCACCCAGAAATTGAACATGACATTTGAACGGATGGCAACAATAGAGCAAGAGTTGTCATTTATTAAATCTCAAGGGTATAAGTTATTCGATTCAGTAGACCGTGATCAGCTTCACATATATATTGTAAATAGCATCAGAGATAGTTGTGAAGCTGATGCACGTCTTTCTACTCTTCCCGAGGTAAGCATTACAAACTATGAATTGTTATTAAATGTATTCAGTGTAATAAATAATTAATATTGTGTAATATTTTTGTTTAGGATTTGCATAAATGTGACTTGTTAGCGAATGACATTTTAACACTTTTAGCGAAAGGAAGGGTACGCATCAGTCATAGTACCCAAATGCAAACAGTCCACGGGTACAATTTAGCTCTTAATACAAGGCCGGTGAGTATTGACACTCCAATCATTGGCAGTGTGTACTTGCCTTGTTATAAAGAGGGAGATAAGGCAACCATAGTACTAGAAGCTCATGGAAGCTTCGTAGCTTGGCCTGCGGATCAGATACGTCTCACTACTGAAGAGGTATTAACATTCGACATCTTCATTAGATCTTGTTTAGTAGTTACACTATTCATACCTTTTTCATATATATATTTATATGCTCAATACATATTTTGTTTATTATTATCAATTAAGGAATAAAAAAAGAAGACAGCTCCTTCTAGTAAAGCCAAGAGAGGTACTAGCAGAACGAGCAACACAAAAGAGGGCACTGCTAAAGGAAAGAGAGCTAAATCTGAAAAAGCAGCTGCCCCACAAAATATTCCTTCTTCAGAGAAAAGCCAACCTCCACCAACAATAGCTTTCTTGTATTTTTATGCCCAAAACTACCTTAGGGACAATTATATTTTCATTGATTGTCGTCTTGAGTATATTGGGAGGGACGATGCTACTTACATGGTATCGACGGTTGATATAAGCGATATTTATAATCAGGAATGGATGTCAACCATGAGTGTTGTCGTCTATGTCACGTAAGTATTATTTCATTTTGAGATTTTAGTATCTTAACTTGTACAATTGGAATTTTTATGACCTATTATATGAGTTATTAGTTATTAACAAATATGCATTGTTATTGTCGTCCATAGGTTGGTAGCTAATCGCGCTGTGATGGAGGGAATTTTGTCTTCTATTGTGTCTGTGTACCCATACTACATAGCTGATGGTAGTACAGTAAGAGAGGGTAGGCTCATAAACTATTTAGCGGATTGCATTTTGATTGAGGGACACAAAAAGATCTATCTCATTCCTCACCTTGCAAATGAACATTGGGTCGCCGTCTGACATCTTAATAAAGTCTATATGTTTGATTCCCTTCGAACCTATGACGTGCCTTTTGAAGTCGATCATCGTGGTGGGAAGGAATTTATTGACATGTTAGTATACTTTTCACTTCTTACTTCATTAGCTTATTTATACATATATTCTACTTTCATTATTTGAGGTATATATACTTACAATATTGTGTATCCAACTCTATTTATTAGGGCACTACAGACGGCGTATCAAAGGAGATGTGGGAATGGTGTCCCAGACCTAAAGAATCTTCAATATGAGCCTGCTATAGTAAGTAGGAAGATAACTATTTTGTATTTTATTTTAATTCAAATTAATATCTAATAGTTAAAGAGCTAACTAAATTCATTTAACAGTGTCCACAATAGCAACATAGCGATGATTGTGGATACTATGTATGTAGAGCAATGGATCTGATAGTCCATAACAGATCGGTCAACATAGATCCAAGCCATGTATGTTTGCTTTTCGATATTTTTCCATTAATGAATCATGACATATATATTTGGTACTTGACGTAAGTGCTAACTGTATATTAATCAAAACTTAGGTATTATAGTTTTTCACCGATGACTATGCATGAGGCCAGCAATACAATGTTGATGAAATTGATGAAGTTAGAGACCAATGGGTCAAGCACGTGCACTCATTCATTCGGTATTAGGTAGAGATCTATATATTCTACATGCAGGTTCAGGTTTATATTTCATCTATGTCTTTCGGTCTTCTAGGCTAGATTTATGAACTTTTTACTTTGGGGTGTAGAGCTACCAAGTTGTGGTATGCCTACTAATTTTGATTCCTGAGTATGTCTGGTGTATTAAGACATGCATACTGATGAGTTCATATTTTGACACATTTTATACCCTTATAATCTTAGTTTTTGGTAGTTTATTTAGTTAATATAGGGGAATAATTATCGTTTTATGCTTAAGTGGTAAAAATTGCATAAATATTATTATTTGAGCTAAAATGATATAAATTATGTAAATTTAGAGCAAAATAATATTTATTAATATTTATTAATTTTATTTTGCAGGTTTTGTTTTTAAGTAAAAGAAAAAAAAGATAAGACCTTTGGACCAACGGCCGAAGGCCCAAAGGCGTGGAACAACAAGACAAACACGGCACGGACTAAGAGTCAGCGAGGGCTGACGTGGATGGACGAGAGAAAAAAAGAAGAAGGGTGTGCGCGGTATTAATTGAAGGAGAATGAGACGGCAGATAAGGACAGTCAACCGTCAGGGCTGACGTGGCACGAAAAGGGCCGCACGTTATAAATAAAGGAGAGCCGCAGAGAGTAGAAAGGAGCGAGTGCAGTCGAGAGCCTCAACAGGCTCGAGGGAGCGGCAGAGCCTTCCGAGGCTCTGTGAGACGACGCAGAGAGAGAGAGATGGGAGAGAGCCTTTATAGGCTCGGGAGAGGCTCGACAAAGGAAACAGCGAAGGACGAACAGGACAAAGAGGGAGCGGCAGCACAGCGATGCACGGGGTTCGAGGCCCGAAACGAGCAGCCTCCGTCAGCCGTCAGTGTCAGCCGCCAGCGGGAAAAAGAATAAAAGAAAAAGAATTTGGCAAGGAAATAAAGGCAAACAAGCAAGAAAAATAAGAAGAAACTAATACCGGTAGAATTTATTTCAGTAAAACTAATTTTTATCTGAATAAATTCTAAATCTTTTATCTAAAATTAATTCCGGTTATTTCTTTCTCTTATTTTAATTTATATTTTAGATATATATTTCTGTGTAATTAATTCTTTAATTATGGCTGGCTGATTATTTATTGTTAGGGAATAATTTGAAACCCTGGATTAGGATTTAAATTATAATTTTATTTTCTTTGTTTCGTGAGATTGTTTCTTGACTCTATATTAATTGCTATCGTTTATATGTATGATTCTTTCAAGTATAGTTTATTTGGTGCATGCCTTGTTCTAGTTCCTCATAAGTGAAAGTATGTAGGATTATTTGCTTGCTAGGTGGCCATCTAAATATACTAGAATTTATATGTATAAATTGCAGCTAGGTTAGATAACAATTCACCTAATCGTTTTGTGATTCTAACCGAAGTGGTAAAACGTTTCGATACGTGTGGGTCAAGGAAAGGAAATACAACTAGACATGCTTTTTGTACTAGTTTGGGTACTTAGATTGACAGCCTTCCACTTACACTTAATGCATTAAATCTAGTTAAATATAGGAGCCGCTTGTTGCTGCTATACTGCTAGTATTTAATAGGGTTAATATAGGCACGTGGTCGTATTAATTAATTAAGGGAAGTAATATAAGGTGTATGGACCTGCGTTTGGTGTGCAACTTGGTCGATCTCATTCTCACGATTAAAAGATGACTTAGAGATAAATATTATATTTCGACCTAATCTAGTGGTGGATTTTTATTTCCCTAATATATTTCTCATATCTGCGGTTTCCCATTATTTTCATTATTTTTATTCTTATTAGTTTGTTTTATTTTATTCCTTTTATTATTTTATTATTATTTTTACAACCCCCATTAGTATTTTTCTTATTTATTTATTCTGTGTTATTTAGGATTTTTAGTTTTAGTTTTAGTTTTATTTCCAAGCTAGTTAATTAGAGGTGAGCCCTCTCAATCCCCGGCTAGAACGATACCCTATTTACCAGTGCTACAATTGACAACAAGAGAGTTTAAATTGCGTGTCGGCTACGGCCACACCAATTTTTGGCGCCGTTGCCGGGGATTGGTAACTTCACCTTTATTTTGCTAGTATTTTTAGTGTGTTTTAATTTTTAGTGTTTTTGTATTTTTTTTCTTTTAGTTTTGTTTTAGATTTTCTTAGGATTTTTGGTGTGTTTTGTTATTAACCTTTTCCTTTGAAGTGTTAGTATTTTCAGGTGGCTATGAGAGGATCCTTTGGTTATGGACAACTTTGCTCGAATCTTAACGCAAGAGTAAATGAGGTAAGTATGAGTAGTCTTGAAGATAAACTTAACAAACTCACTGCTCTTGTTTTGCAGGTAGCTGAAGCTAGAGTTATTAATACAAATGAAGTGTATCATACGCAAGGAAATCCATATGCTTACCATGAACAAGCTATTAGAGGAGGAGGATGGACACAACCCAATGCTCAATCTTTCAATGGTTTTCAAGGACATGATCCCTATACAAGCACATACTATTCGGGAATGAGGCATCAACCCAACTTTGGATGGGAGATGACTGATCAGTATCAAGTGCCATATCAAGACCCTTAAACGCACGAATATGAAGCTTCAAAATATTATCAATATCCTCAACAAGATTCTTCTCCAGTTTCAGAACCCTCAAGTTTAGAAAAAATGGATAAGATTCTTGAAGAACTAATAAATGGTCAAAATCAGTTGGCAGAAAGCCAAAATCAACTTATACAAATGAATGATCATTATTCAGTGCCATATCAAGACCCTTACATATATGATTATGAAGCGTCAAAACATTATCAATATCCTCAACAAGAATCTTCTCCTGTTTCAGAGCCCTCAAGTTCAGAAAAAATGGATAAGATTTTTGAAGCATTGACAAACAACCTAAATCAACTGGTGCAAAGTCAGATTATGCAAAATGAAAGGGTGTCAGTGCTAGAGGAGAAAATGGGTTCTATGGTAAACATGATGAATCAATTACAAGCACAAGAAGAGCTCTCTAATACTTCAATTCCAAATTCAAGTGAGAGTTATGAATATGATGATGCCATATCCGAATGTAAGGATGAGCTAGTTGAGGAGGTTTCCATGAAAAACATTGAAGAGCAAGATCAAGTGGAAGAAGAGTTGTAAAAGTAGAAGAAGAATCTCATCAAAATGAGGATCAAGTGAACAAAGAGAAATATATGGATGACAAGACTATCACTTTCACCTACCATATACCATCTTTGAACATTTATTCCCCACTTTTGCTTGGAGATGACCATGAGACACAAGGTAAGCCTTTGAACCAATTTGATTTTATTTATGCTAACCACACTCCTTGTTTTCCCTCTTTTAGCAGGTTATATGGATCCAAGAGTGAAGAGAGTAATCAAATCACCTTGGATACCTTTAATAAGAAGCGTGATGCTCCAAAGGAGAGGTTATGTTGGAAGGATGTGTTTAAAGATTTTAAAATGGGAAAATATGTTCCTTCGATAGAGAGATCACGATACATGGACATTGGAAAAAACATTATCTCTTTACACACGAGCTTAAATTCCATGCTAGGTAAGTTACGTTCTTGCTGGATCAAATCTTTCATTAAATCTAACATCTTGTCTTTTTCTTCCTTGCAGGATAAAGATGATCATCACGAGGAAGGATTTGGTGAAGCAGCTCTCAAATGGACGTATCCACCTTGAACGAACAAACCGAGATCATGTCAGGTTGAAGACATAAAAACAAGCGCTACTTGGGAGGCAACCCAATGTCATAAGGGAGTTTTCTATCCTTTATTTATTTATTTATTTATTTTGTTTTCTCCATACTTTAAATTACATGTTTCTTTAGTTGTTTACACATTGAGGACAATGTGTGATTTAAGTGTGGGGGTGCGTGTGTTTTATGTATGAAAAAAAAAATTGAAAAAAATTTTTTTTTTGAGTGTTTAGTTTTTTTTAGAGTTTTAGAGTGTTTAGAGTCGTAGGAACCCTTAACTAGTTAATGAGGAATATATCTTTGAAATCTAATAAAAGTTTATCATGAAATTGAGATAAAGTAAGTGGAGATTTTTTGTGTTAATTTCGATATAGGGAACACATATCTACGTGCCTAAGTTTGAATGGAGAAAGAATATGTATGATTTTCTAATCACCAACATGGCATGTTGAGATTCATCACATTCCTCAGTGAGCGTTTGAACCATATGTATCTTTTTTTTTCTGAGCAAATTTACACAAAATCATCTATGTTTCTTGGCTTCAAAATTTTCTTTGTAAACCTCATATACATTTAATTGTTTTGATCAAATTATTTGCCATAGATCATGTAATGGACTATAGAGATTACTAGAACTTACTCTTATGCTAGTCGAAGCTTATAGTCAAAACATGCTTTGATTGAGAAAATGATAAAGGCAGCTTAGGAATTTTCCATCACATGACCAAATAGATTAACCTAATTTGTGTATCCATGATATACATCCTATAGAAACCCTTTTGAGCCTATACATGGAACATGCATTTTTTTTTCATTACCCACATTAAATAACCTTCGGGCCTTAATATCTTTACCCTTGCTTAAAGCTAGTGGAAGGAAATCAAATCATTATGGTTATAAAGAGTGGTTGTGTATGTGTGTATGTGAAATAAATATATGTATTTATGCTAAGAAAGGGGATTGGTTATGTTTGGTGGAGAAAAAAAAATTTGTCAAAAAAAAGAAAAAAAAATGAAAATTGTGAAAACAAAAATGAGAAAATAAATGTTAGGAAATAAGGAAGAGAGGGAGTTATGGAGAGTATGTTGAGAAAGTTCTATTCATGTTATATTTTGGTGTGAAGGTGGAGAGATGCATCATTGATGTGGAGTTAAGCTTTTATTTCATCTACTTATTAGATTCCACTAGCTCTTGATCTTTTTAACACCACACTTCTAAAATAATCCATACCCTTCTTTACCTTAAACCCCGCTACAACCAATAAGTAATTCCTATTTGATTCTTGAGATGAGCAGCCTTTGATCTGATGGAGATTAGTCACAAGAGTTAAGCATATGGTTTGGTCCATTTGGCAAGTATTTGATATCTTTCATGAGGTTTTATCCACAAGAACATGAGCTTTCTTTATTTATATATGTGAGTTGTTTGTTATTTTTATCATCTTAGCTCACATACATGAGTGTTTCTATACATCTATAGCCATGAATATAAGAGAGAGAAAAAATAGAGGGTATCCATAGTGAGGATGGATCTTGATGTGACTAAGGCGTGGTAGATCTTCATCCATAATATTGATCTGTTTATACCTGTCATGTTTATGTGTGAACCATATGTTGAAATTGATTCTTTAAATCTCCCAATGCTGAATTTTGATTGATTGCTAATATTGACATTTGAAAGTAAAAGATTATGAGACAAATATGGTTAAGGGTGTTAGGTTTGATTTTATTTTATTTGTGTGTGATTTTGTGGGTATATCATCTGCGAAACCCTCACGAGACCTTACTCGTCCTCGATCGGTGACCTAGGGGTTTAAAGGGCTTGTTGCACATGCTAAGTATAATCGTGAGACCAACGAAAGTGGCTAGTTAATTTAATTTTATCTGTTTAGAGTAATAACTTGCTTGAGGACAAGCAAGCAGCTAAGTGTGGGGGTGTGATGAGTTCATATTTTGACACATTTTATACCATTATAATCTTAGTTTTTGGTAGTTTATTTAGCTAATATAGGGGAATAATTATTGTTTTATGCTTAAGTGGTAAAAATTGCATAAATATTATTATTTGAGCTAAAATGATATAAATTATGTAAATTTAGAGCAAAATAATATTTATTAATTTTTATTAATTTTATTTTGCAGGTTTTGTTTTTAAGTAAAAGAAAAAAAAAAGATAAGACCTTTGGACCAACGACCGAAGGCCGAAGGCCCAAAGGCCTGGAACAACAAGACAAACACGGCACGAACTAAGAGTCAGCGAGGGCTGACGTGGATGGACGAGAGAAAAAAAAAGAAGGGCGTGCGCGGTATTAATTGAAGGAGAACGAGATGGCAGAGAAGGACAGTCAGGCGTCAGGGCTAACGTGGCACGAAAAGGGCGCACGTTATAAATAAAGGAGAGCCGCAGAGAGTAGAAAGGAGCGAGTGCAGTCGAGAGCCTCAACAGGCTCGAGGGAGCGGCAGAGCCTTCCGAGGCTCTGTGAGACGACGCAGAGAGAGAGAGACGGGAGAGAGCCTTTATAGGCTCGGGAGAGGCTCGACAGAGGAAACAGCGAAGGACGAATAGGACGAAGAGGGAGCAGCAGCACAGCGACGCACGGGGTTCGAGGCACGGAACGAGCAGCCTCCGTCAGCCGTCAGTGTCAGCCGCCAGCGGGAAAAAGAATAAAAGAAAAAGAATTTGGCACGGAAATAAAGGCAAACAAGCAAGAAATATAAGAAGAAATTAATACCGGTAGAATTTATTTCAGATCTAGGCTAGATTTATGAACTTTTTACTTTGGGGTGTAGAGCTACCAAGTTGTGGTATGTCTACTAATTTTGATTCCTGAGTATGTCTGGTGTATTAAGACATGCATACCAATTAGAGATTGATTGAAATTATGGTGCGATTGCATATTTGTTATGAATTGATGTTGTTTTACAATACAGATTTGGTAATTATTTGAACATACAACTATGTATATGGGTAGGAACAAAACAGCTAAAACATTAAAAAAAATTGTAGTTTTAATAACGGTTCTTATTAAGAACTGTTATTAAAACCACGTATTTCATCTCAAATTTATGTTCATTTAATACGTATTAGGGTTTAATAAATGCATAATCAATCTGAGAAACCTTAATTGGATGATAGAGTTTTAATAACGGTTATGATGAAAACAATTATTAAATCATAGGTTTTAATAACAGTGTTCATTAAGAACCATTATTAAAAATGTGCATTTAATCTCAAATTTATGCTCATTTAATACGTATTAGGGTTTAATAAATGCATAATCAATGAATGAAACCCTAATTTGATTATGTTTTAACAACGATTTTTGTAAAAATCATTATTAAAAACTGGTTTTCTACAACGGTTTTACTTAAAAAGGGTTATTGAAACCTTGTTTTTAACAACAATTTTACGAAAGAACCGTTATTAAAACCTTTTTTTTAACAACGGTTGTTACTTGAAAACCATTATTAAATATAAATTTTATGCATATATTCGTGGGTTTTTTTTATATTTTTTTATAATGGTTATGAACTGTTATTAAAGATTTAATAATGGGCGGTTTAATAACGGTTTAAAATTGTTATTAAAACTATAAAATAACCGTTATTAAAACCCCTTTTCGGAGTAGTGCTTGTAACCAACCCATAAAAAATTTTAAACCAAACAACTATTCTCACAAGCAATTGATCAGTCTAGCAAACCAATTGATTGGTCTAGGAGAAACAACACCCATACTTATGATCCACTTAACAAAATTTACTTGAATTTACCACATTAATCCTATTATAATTCTAAGTCATAAAACACATAGAATGACATACTACACACCTAGAACCACATGAATACATGTTATAATCAACATTGAATAAGATCATGCTCAAAACTACCCAAAATCATGCATAATAGCAAATAACTCAAAACATGCTTAAACTTAAAAGATATAAAACTTACCATATACTTGAATCCAAGAACCCAATTAACTCATACATATCATAAAAAATAAACCAAGAGTACGAAACTATAAGATACATAAAAAGAACTTATTCATATTTGAGATAAGATTATATTACCTCCAAGCAAATCTGCTAGCACATAATACTCCTAAATTGACGGTTGTCTACCATGACCTTGATTCCTTAGAGAATAAAGAATAAAAAAAAACTTAAAAATCTTTTTCCAAGATTTAGTAAGTTGAAATCAAAAGAAGAAGAAAATTTGCATAATCCAACCTTTTTCTCAAAATAGTATTCCAAGGTGAGTTAAGTTAAGGTATTAAACCTTTCTAAATACCTTAATAATTCCTTACTTAAGGGAAATGAGGAGAGTTAAAGCTAAGATTAGGAGAAGAGAGAAGAGATACGAATTTGACCAAATGATTAGGAGCAAGAGGCAAGCTTCTATTTTTTCTTAGCGGAAGAGGAAAGGAAGGAAAAGTGGAGAATTTCCAACACTTGAGAATTTTTCACAAAGGAAAAAGGGAGAGAATAAGCAAGTGCACATAATACGGAGTGAATTGAATCAGGAATGGGGTGTATAGGGGAGAGTGCTTTTTGACATACATGAGTGGGAGAGAGAGAAGTCTAACTTGGTTAAGTATGGGCAACCAAGGTATAAGGAAAACACATGATGATGAAAGGGAGGTGGAGTGTGGCCACAGAGAGCCATAATAGAGTGTTAGTAAGTCAGGAAAGAGATGTAGAAAATCAAACACACAGCCATAGCTGCTAGAAGATATAGGAAAGCAAATGAGAGGAGATAGAAGGTGGGCAATACCTCAAAAGTGATTTTGAAAAATTTTATGTAAATAAAATTATAAAATAATCTAAATAATATAAAAAAAAATTCCAAAGCATAGAAATATGCTCATTAGCACAACTAGATTCTAATTAGAATTTTTCATTGACATTGGAAAGAAATTTGAATCAAAATTAGAAAAGGATATGAAATCAGAGAACAATCAGTGAATCGGTTTGAACAAACTAGTAAACTATTTTATCGGGAAATAAAATTGCTAGTTCTTGAGTGTACCAATTGATCGGTTCCCGAGACTAGTCGGTTTGTGCACCTAAAATTTATACTTTTATTCAAATTTCAAGTCCTTTCCAAAACTAAAACTTATTTATTCTATATCAACATAATTTTAAATATAATTTGAAGGATTTTAGAATGGGGTATTACCGAGACAAAGAAGAGAAAATCAATGAACAAATTGGAAAAAGGTAAAAATTTTGGAAATCATTTCAAGCAGGGGTTAAATCCACAATTAGTTTGCAACGAGATTTGAGAACTACCTAATAATTATTTATAATCAAAGCATAACAAATTCCTAATGCTAGGTAAGGATTAGAAGGGATTCGAGTTCGAAAACAAAACTGAGCTCCAATAGTACTAGTTGACTGATTTTAGCATATCAGTCAAATGGTTCATTAGAACCAATAAAACAAAATCCACAATTTACCAGATGACTAGTTTTACCGTACTAGTCAACTGGTTCCCCAATTTGAGCATCATTTTCACAATTCATTTTAAAATTTATTATCCTTTAAAATAATGTATAAAACTACCTCTTATATAATATAAGGGTATTTCAATCGCAATTTCCTACACTAAAAAATAGATTTTACCTAATTTTCAATCCCTGATTAATTTTATCTTCACAAAATTTTTTTATTTAATATTAAAATATGCCAAAAGTTCATCAAATCATCTTTTACATTATTTCATTCTCTCTTTATCTCTTTCCCCTTCTTGCATCCTCTTTTTCTTGGATTAACATGTTGATTACTCAACTTTTTGATTCATTAGTGTGGACTGATTTTTGGGATAAAATAAATCAAAATTGGATATTGATCATTTGTTGTAGACAACCTTACGAGGGAAAAAACATAATTTACATTGGCTAAACAAATATAAGTATATATATATAGGTACGGATATAGTAATCTTGTCTTTGAGCCCGATAATTATTTCTTTTCTTATCTATATTCATTCATAAATTTTTGTATTTGTATCCATCACATAAAATTAGTTAGGTTTTGGTTGCAAGTAGTCTGACTAACATCTCTACTTAGGTTCAATCATGTACATGGACGGAGCTAATTCAGAGCACATAACGTTGCCTAACCCCATGGATTTTTTAAAATTATATATTATATATACAATAAAATGACGGAAAACATTTCTAGACCAGCAGTTAAAGAGTAGTAAAGGATGGGGTCCTGAGTTCAAACCCTAGTTTTGTCAAAAAAATTCACATGCTATTTTTTCCCTCTGTTTTTTTTTTCTAATTTGTGAAACAGTGAAAGTGTGTATAGTGTGCTTCGTCGATCCAGTCCCGACCCTAGGCCTCTAGCAGTCCAGCTCCTCTTCAATCATCGATCCACCACTCTTCAGCTCCTATTTGGATTTCAGAAAAAGTTAACCCTACCCCGCCGCCGCCGGTCGCCGCGTTCAGGACTGCTGGCCGCCAAACGCCCATTGCCGCTTCTGCCACGAGGCCCACGAGGCCCTGTTGTTGGATGATGCGAACCTATGGTGTTGCCTGCTGCCTTTAGTAGTTCAGCTATTGTCTTTGTCTTCTCGAAAATCGAAAGTCGTTGGACGTCTGATGTCCGCCAGTCCCTGCTTGCACACATCTCTCTAGCTCTCTGTCGCTGGCATGTTTGACTTCCGGGCTCCAACCATCCCTGTCTATCTCAACAGAAAACAGGCAGCCACAGCAAGCCAGCAAGTCAACAACCGAGAGATTGAGGGTTAGGTTTTTTTTAAGATGAAATCTAATTTATTTTTTGTTAATTGAATTTGTTTTTATGTTTATTTCTAATTTTATTGTAAATATGTGAATTTGGAAATTGGAATAGTTTGTATGTTAATTAGTTTATTATTGTATATTTATCAATTAGGTTATGTTAATTTTGAATTAGCATGGTATGAATAGTTTGGCTATAAGAATTAGTTTATTATTGTGTAATTTTGATTTAGTTGAGTTTGAGTATTTTTGTTAATTGAAATAGTTTGTATTTTTATTTCTAATTTTATTGTAAATATGTGAATTTGTAAATTGGAATAGTTTGTATATTAATTAGTTGATTATTGTATATATTTTAATTAGGTTATGTTAATTTTGAATTAGTATGGTATGTATGAATTAATTTGGCCAGAAGAATTAGTTTATTATTGTGTAATTTTGATTTAGTTGAGTTTGAGTATTTTTGTTAATTGAAATAGATTGTATTTTTATTTCTGATTTTATTGTGAATATGTGAATTAAGAAATTTCTTGTTATTTTTATGTCAATTGTAAAACAATCTTAAATTAGGGTGGATGATGCTTTTGGCATAGGCTATGTTAATTTTCATGAATTAGTTGATTATCTCATATTTTTTAATTAGGTTATGTTAATTTTGAATTAGCATGGTATGAATAGTTTGGCTATAAGAATTAGTTCATTATTATTTAATTTTGATTTAGTTGAGTATTTGTTCACTATATCTTGTAGAATTGTATTGTTGTATTGATAATTGCAAATTTGATTTTATCAAATTAACATGTGGAAATATTTTCAAAAGCAGCCTAAAAACAAAGAACGGGCTAATGGGAACAATTCTAATCAAATTCCTACTCCTATAATTCATGAACAAGTTACTTCATATCTTCATCAAGCTCAAGCTACACAACGCAATTTGGTGGATTTAAACTCTCTAAAACTTGATCCAGGTCTGAGGAAAAAAAATTCAAATTTCCATCCAAATCAGCAAGACGAGGTAAGGAGAGCTTATATTCATCTTGGTCCTTTCGAACCTCGTGCACACAATTTCCCAATCAAACTTATTGCCGGAAAAAATAGAAGATTTGTTGCATCTTGATTTGATCAGTATGACTGGTTAGAATATAGTATAGCAAAAGATGCTACTTTTTCCCTACCATGTTACTTGTTCAAACATGAATTTGAAGCTGATAGTAATCATTTTGTGGGTTAAGGTTTTGGGGGTTGGAATAAAAAGGGTAGGCTTGAAGTTCATGTTGGTAATTGTGATAGTCCTCATAACAAGGCTGTGAAAAAATGTATGAATCAAAAGTATGGCATTCAAGCTGCTTTGTCAAAACAATTTGAAATAGTAAAATCTAAGTATCATATTCGTCTAGAAGCATCAGTCATTGCTATTAGATATCTTCTTCGACAAGGACTAGCATTTCGGGGTAATGATGAATCGGATGGTTAAAAAAACTGAGGTAATTTTTATGAGCTCCTAAAAATATTCCAAGAAGTTAATCCATCTATGGCTCATTTTATGTTGAAAAATGCTCCGAGAAATAGCCAGATGTCTTCACCTGATGTTCAAAAAGATATTTCTTATGCTTGTGCAATTGAAATAAGTAATGAGATTATTAAGGAGCTAGGGAATGATGTTGTTGGCATATTAGTTGATGAATCTAGTGATATATCTGGGAAAGAAAAAATGGTTGTTGTTGTACGTTATGTGGATTGTAGGGGTTTCGTGATGGAAAGATTCATTAGTATTGCACATGTAGCTGATACAACTGTCGTGTCACTCAAATCAACACTTAAGACAATGTTAGTGAAATATAAATTATGCATATCAAGAATACGAGGACAGGGCTACGATGGAGCAAGCAATATGAGAGGAGAATATGGTGGTTTAAAAACCTTGATTCATAATGAAAATAATTCGGCATATTATATTCATTGTTTTGCTCATCAGCTTCAGTTGGCGCTTGTTGCAGTTGCAAGGTCTCATGAAGATGTTGATTGGTTGTTTTTTATCGTTACTGGTGTTGTTAATATAATTGGATCATCTAACAAACATCGAGATATGCTTCGAGATAAACGTGCTATTGAATTAGAAGCATTTGATCTAGGCGAGATAGAACGTGGGTGTGGATTGAATCAAGAATCAGCCCTTTCAAGGGCCGGAGATACTTGTTGGGGATCACATCTTAAGTCTCTTTCAAGTTTAGTTAAGTTATTTTCTCCGGTTATTGAAGTACTTGATTTTTTGAAAAAAGATTCAAAAAGTAGACAGAAAGGTGAGGCTAGAGCTTTTAAAGATCTACTAATGTCCTTTGAGTGTGTTTTCATGTTACATTTGATGAAAAGGGTTCTAGGTATCACGAATGATTTGTCTTAGATGTTGCAGAAGCGTGATCAAGACATTGTAAATGCCATGAGACTTGTTCAACTTGCTAAACAACGCCTCCAAACAATGAGGGATGAAGGATGGGAAGATTTTATTGTTGAAGTTTCTTTATTTTGCCACAATAAGAATATTATGATTGCAAATATGGATGATTGTATGTTAAGGAAAACAAATCACAACGGTTGGTTCCATTTCTTACAAATGTGCATCATTACAAGTTTGATTGCTTCTACAACATATTAGACTTTCAATTAGAGGAGCTTGAATCACGTTTTGATGTGATAAGCACTACGTTGTTGTCATGTGCAGCATGCTTGAATCTATCAGAGTTATTTTCTACTTTTGACAAAGCTTCATTAATTAGGTTAATAAAGTTTTATCCTGAGGAGTTTTCTGATGTTGATATTGTGATACTGGACAATCAGCTTGAGAATTATATTTTGGATGTTCGATTTTATGATAGATTTTCTGAATTAAAAGGACTCAATGATCTCTTAAGGAAGTTAGTGGAAACAAAAAAGCACACTACGTGTCCTTTGGTTTATATGCTTGTGAAGATGGCTTTGATTTTGCTGGTAGCTACTGCAACTATTGAAAGAGCTTTTTCAGCAATGAGTTTTATCGAAAACAAGTTGTGAAATCGTATGTATGATGAATGGGTACATAATTGTCTAATGTCATATATAGAAAAAGATGTATCCGATATCATTAGTAATGAGACTATTATAACTCGCTTTCAAAATATAAAATCTCGATGAGTACAATTATAAACGAATATCTATATATGATTATGGATAATATTAAATATATTATTATTATTATAATTTTTGTTATTATTTTATATTTATATATATGCTTGTTATTTATTAGGACCTCATAAATTTTATATCCCGACTTCATCCCTGGTTATGTAAGTCAATTTTTTAAAAGACATACAAGAAAATTAAGATAAAGAATACATAAATAAGATTATTTTAACCGCATTCATAAAAGTGTTATTTTTGAACCCCTCTAATTGTTGCCGACCAATACCTATATTTCAACGGACTCATATATCACGTGAGGGACGCGCGATAATGACTACGAATCGATGACAAGCCTACGGCCAATCGCCAACTCCGGCCCAACAGTACTCGGCCTCAGCGGGCCCGCCATTATTTTTAGTTTATCGCTTTTTTTTTTCATATTGCGTCGAGAAGAATGTGCCAATATGGACGTTGGAAGACTGAACTGGCCAGAACCTTCGCGAATTCATAAAACTAAACTCCTCCACCACGCATCGTTTATCACCCCCTTACTCCGGCACCCCGAACCACCAAACGCGACGTTTCGATGGAGAACAATAAGAGAAACCGTCACCGCCAAAGCCGGACCAACTACAAACTTCCGAAAATATCGATTTTCTTTGAAATACAGTAATCTCGAGAAGAGTAGAAGGCTCCAGAAGCAGGGGTTTACCCCTTCCCTCCCTCCTGAGTCCTGCCTTATAAAAGCTTCCTTCTTCAATCCGGCTCGCTCAGATTTCTCCAGTCTCTGTGTGCGAGTTCCCTAATCCAACCAAAAAACCTATTCGCTCTGCGATCGATCTTCCTCTCTCTTTCTACTTCGTGCGATTCGGGGTTTCGATCTTAGTTAGCAAGCGGTGATGGCGGACGTGCAGATGGCTGACGCCGAAACTTTTGCTTTTCAGGCCGAGATCAACCAACTTCTTAGCCTCATTATCAACACTTTCTACAGCAACAAGGAGATTTTCCTCCGCGAACTGATCAGCAATTCATCTGATGTATGTGTTCCTTTTTCTTTCGAGTGGCTATTTTTCATTTTTCTGAGTTGCCGGAGGTGGTCGACTAATTGATATTCGTACTGTGGGACGTGTGTGTTTTTATAGGCATTGGATAAGATTAGGTTTGAAGGTTTGACGGACAAGAGCAAGCTTGAAGCTCAACCCGAGTTGTTTATCCGCCTTGTGCCTGATAAGACTAACAAGACCCTGTCTATCATTGACAGTGGTATTGGGATGACTAAAGCAGGTACGTAATTGGATAATGTCTGCTAGATCAGTAGTGTTAATTATCTAGCGCGATTGTCTTCGGTGTCATCGCTGGCTGCTCTGTTAATTAATGACTTAGTGCTTATGGATTTTGAAGAAAACAAACATTTGATCTAGGAGTAGAGGCTTACAGCCCATCTCCTAGGTGGTGGATTGTTTTGGAAATGAATGTCTATCTGACTTATTGGTCTGGTTATTTGTATGATTTGTTGTATGAGGTGTAGTGAATTGCCGGTGGTTTTATTATCCATGTATTTTTGGATTCATGCCTCTGCATTGCTGGAAGAACCTATTAGTGAAGCTATATCCTATAAATATTCTTCGATTGTTTCCTAGGCGATTTATGCGCTGGATAGTGTCGACTATTATGATAGGCTTGTCTTACCAATTTCATCATGAGCTTAATAAGTATGTCAACGTGGGCAGTAATGGCTTTGTTCTGTCCTATGTCTCGTGGTCCTCGGAAGAATGGTCTGGGTTGTTAACCTATCCCGTGCTGTTCCTGCTTTTAATGTTTTCACTTCTCTTATGTGCATGCAATCATGAAGCTTCGAACAATGTGGCTATCCTGCGTTTGTGTCTATTTCAGGATAATACTGTCGTCGGAATTTAAATATCCAGACTTCTGGGTAATGGACGTACGTAGTTCTTACTGTGTTCATTGCTCTAATTGTATGACAGATCTCGTGAACAACTTGGGGACTATTGCCCGATCTGGAACCAAGGAGTTTATGGAGGCACTTCAAGCTGGTGCAGATGTGAGCATGATCGGTCAGTTCGGTGTTGGTTTCTACTCTGCATACCTCGTTGCTGAGAAGGTTATTGTCACAACTAAACACAACGATGATGAACAATACATTTGGGAGTCCCAGGCTGGTGGTTCTTTCACTGTTACGAGGGATACTAGTGGCGAACAACTTGGTAGGGGTACCAAGATCACTCTCTTCCTCAAGGAAGATCAGGTACAATAATTGTTCCTGGCTAGTTACGTGCTGGGCTTAGAGTTAGTGATGAGAAAAGGTCTAACAAGGTTTTGCTTTTGTGCAGTTGGAGTATTTGGAAGAGAGGAGAATTAAGGATCTTGTGAAGAAGCACTCTGAGTTCATCAGCTACCCCATTTACTTGTGGACTGAGAAGACAACTGAGAAGGAAATCAGTGATGACGAAGATGAAGAACCCAAGAAGGAAGAGGAGGGTGATGTCGAGGATGTTGATGAAGACAAAGAGAAGGATTCGAAGAAAAAGAAGAAGATCAAGGAGGTCTCCCACGAGTGGCAACTCATCAACAAGCAGAAGCCAATATGGTTGCGCAAGCCAGAAGAAATTACTAAGGAAGAGTACGCTTCTTTTTACAAGAGCTTGACAAATGATTGGGAAGACCACCTTGCTGTGAAGCACTTCTCTGTGGAAGGTCAACTTGAATTCAAAGCAATCCTCTTTGTGCCGAGGAGGGCTCCATTCGATCTCTTCGACACCCGCAAGAAGCTGAACAACATTAAGCTTTATGTCAGGAGGGTGTTTATTATGGACAACTGTGAGGAGCTCATCCCTGAGTACCTCAGCTTTGTGAAGGGTGTGGTCGATTCTGATGACCTGCCTTTGAACATATCTCGTGAAACTTTGCAGCAGAACAAGATTTTGAAGGTCATCAGAAAGAACCTGGTGAAGAAGTGCATTGAAATGTTCAATGAAATTGCGGAGAACAAGGACGACTACAACAAATTCTACGAAGCGTTCTCCAAGAATCTTAAATTGGGTATCCACGAGGACAGCCAGAACAGGGCCAAGCTGGCTGACCTTCTCAGGTATCACTCGACCAAGAGCGGTGATGAACTGACAAGCTTGAAGGACTACGTTACCAGGATGAAAGAGGGCCAGAAGGACATTTACTACATTACTGGGGAGAGTAAGAAAGCTGTGGAGAACTCCCCATTCCTGGAAAGGCTAAAGAAGAAAGGGTATGAAGTACTATTCATGGTTGACGCTATTGACGAGTATGCTGTTGGCCAATTGAAAGAATATGATGGGAAAAAGTTGGTTTCTGCTACCAAGGAAGGTCTGAAGCTCGACGATGACAGCGAGGAAGAGAAGAAGAAAAAGGAGGAGAAGAAAAAGTCTTTTGAGAACCTCTGCAAAGTTATCAAGGACATCTTGGGTGACAAGATCGAAAAGGTGGTTGTATCTGACAGAATCGTGGACTCTCCTTGCTGTCTGGTTACTGGCGAATATGGCTGGACTGCGAACATGGAAAGGATCATGAAAGCTCAAGCTCTGAGGGATAGCAGCATGGGTTCTTACATGTCGAGCAAGAAGACCATGGAGATCAATCCCGACAATGGCATCATGGAGGAACTGAGGAAGAGGGCTGAGGCTGACAAGAATGACAAGTCTGTGAAGGATCTCGTGTTGCTGCTGTTTGAGACTGCTCTCTTGACTTCGGGGTTCAGCCTCGATGATCCAAACACTTTCGCTGCACGAATCCACAGGATGTTGAAGCTGGGGCTGAGCATTGACGAAGATGAAGGTGCCGAGGACGCTGACATGCCTGCGCTGGAGGAGGACGACAACGAGGAGAGCAAAATGGAGGAGGTTGACTAGAGCCTTGAAGAATAGCATGGCAGGTCATTTTTGTGGTGTCAATACTGGGGTTTTCGGTTCATGGTATAATACGAAAGTGTCTTTAGAGTCCGTCCTATCGCTAGGAGTCGTTTTCGTTGTTTCTACTCTGGGTCTATGTTGGGTATTTTCTAATTTCTATGTTGCTCATTCCTTGTCTCTGTAATGAGTTCGATGGACTAGTGGATGAATGCGAAATATTTTACCCATCCTTGTGCCTTTTTTCTCCATCTCATCCAAGCATTTGGTAATGTATCAAACGTTACTAGCTTAACAGCAAAATGCTGTATACCTATCGGCAAATATTAAAATCGTGAAAAGCTCTCTGGAAGAATTTAATAAATCTTCATTTATGAGCAGAAAAGAAATGTGGTAATAAAAATTTGAAGAGTACATCAACGTAGTCACGCCTGGGGAAAAAAAACAAAAAAAAAATGTTTCTTAAGTTGGAATTTGTCGCCATTTTCCCTTTGTAAAGAACACGGTTTTAATTATATATATATATATATATATATATATATATATATATATATATTACTTCCTCCGAAAGTTTTTTTTTAAATATTTTATTATTTTTTAATAAAAATATAGGTGTAATTTTAATATTATTTTTATTATTTTTTAAAAAAAATATATGTAAACTAAGAATTTTTTTTAAAGTAATATTTAATCAATAAAATTTATATATTAGAAATATATAAAATCTTAAATATTAAAATTATATTTTGAGATTCCAAAAGAAGTTTTTAACTAACCCTTTGTAGCATGGCTGCATTTTTTTGGTAATAGATACGGTTGGTTTTTAATTTATTTGACAAAAAAGTTGCGAAGGTTAACTAATTTTTAGATGTATTTGAATTGGTAAGATTTTTTTTTTTGAGATATTTTTTTAAAATGTTTTTTTTTCTGACTTCTTCCAACTTCAGCTTAATTTGTAAATATATTATAAAATTATTAAATGGGGTTAAAATGATTAGCTTAAACATTCAAATCAATTAGCTCCTTAAATTGTGTGACGTGTTTGTGATCGAAGGATTTTTTTAATGCAGAATTTCTATTCCCAGAGTATAATATAAAATTAGAAATAGATCCAAACGTGCGAGTAGTAGAATTTGGAGGATAAAAAAATGCGCTCGCGGAAATCATAAAAAGCTATAACTAAAAATGATAAGGTAAGAGTTAGATTCAATTAAATCTAAATTTATTTATAATACCGAAATTTAGATATGATATGAATTCAAGTTCAAACAATTTAGATTTAAATTCAAAATCGTCATGTCCAAGTAAAGAAAATTTAAATAAATCCAATTACTTGCTTTTTAATGAACAATTTATATTAATACTATTACATTTATATTTTATATAACTTAATATATAATTTTTGATAAAAAAAATCTTTCAATAAAAAAATAAATAAATATTATAAAATTTTATCTTAACTTTTTAAAGAATATTTTAATACTTTTAGAATTAAATATCTTATAGATTATTTATATAATTAAATACATAGAAATAAAACTAAAACAATATAGCACAAATACTATTATAAAAAAATGATAAATATAAAATTAGTGTTACATATTTAAATTTATGTATGTGTGTACATTCAATGAATGACGGATTAGATTTAAATATATATTTGTTAGAACTAAAACCATTTTGGTTATATATAAATTTAGATCCGTCCGACTGAGTTTAAAAATCTTACACCCAACCCTGTTAAAAATTAAGAAGGTATGGCATCCCTAGCCGTAACAAACCCCTAAGGACTTTCACAACTTTCACATGCACCAAATCCTATAAGTTGAAACACCACCTCCCCTCAAAGAAAAAAATATAAGACTATCAAAATCGTTATGTAGAAACATATAAAACCTTTCTCAAATTTCTCCAATTCATCAATTCATATTAGAAAACCTTCGGATGTTGTCAAAAACAAGTTATCATTCATCTCAATTACCAGAGTTATATTGCAGCTGTTTAATATATATATATATATATAGGGTGAAGGTTCCATACACACTATTTTTAAAATACATTTGTAGAAACCAATCATAACCATTAGATTAATATTTGATCAATGGTCAAGATTTAGTAAATAACTAACTTGAATTTATTTTAATCTTGACACATCAATCTTCTAAATCTAATGGTAATTAAAGGTTCCTACATTTGTATTTTAAGTAATGGTTTGTACAAGAGCCTAAATCTATATATATATATATATATATTAAACAGCTGCAATATAACTCTGGTAAATGGAAGGCTTCTACCGCTCATAGCCATATGACGACGAAGGGAAAGACCGGTGATTGGTGTGGTTATGTGGCAGGTAGGGGTAGAGACGTGCGCGGCTTATGTGGAGCAGCACACAGACATCTTCCCATCATGATTGCACAATGAACTGCCAGTTCAAAAACACTATCATAGCATTTCGTATTACCAAAGAGACAAAATCAACTCATCCGATCACATTGCAAATGGCAGCAAACAAAATGTCATGCAGACATACTATTTAAACTTCATGGCAATATAGAAAATTTAACTTGAACATCCAACATTGATCCTAGAACATTGGCAAACAGCAACAAAATTCTACTGGAAACCTGAACCAGCTGCACCAGCACCAGGAGCACCACCACCATAGCCTCCAGCACCACGACCAAATCCAGGTCTTCTGCCGCCCCCCTGCAGATTCAACGGCAACAAATTATAAAAACATCTATTCCAGTGCTTTAATCATTGTAGAGAAGACTAGGAAGTGAATTATTTCTGAACCAGTTTGTAAATTATCCATTAACACAAATTTACATGTGTTCATCACTAGTGACAATTTTCTCCAGTGAGTGTATTTCTGAACCAGTTTGTAAATTATGCATCAACATCACTAGTTGACAAAAATTTGTCCAGTGAGTTTACCTATTACAAAATTCAGTAGACTGACAATATGCTCAAAATATTTATTGGTTGATTAAGCTTTCTCACCATACAATTAAATAGTGGTGCCTCTACATCCTAGCGGCTGCTATTTAGAAATTTTTAGGTCGACGTGAAGCAAAATTATTGATATACTATCATTTTAAATTTTCATATTTATCGGCCAATAAATTGTCGATAAATCGGTATTGAGAATTCATTATTCTATTGAAAAAAACATACATGATAATTTATTATTATTCATTTACTATATATATATATATTGAAGTAAGTTAGTACTGAATAATAATAAAGCATTATTATTTATTCGCTTAACATATACTACTAAATATCATATATTGTTTTCATTCGAATTCAAATTTAGGATTATCAGGACTATTTGGCATATAATAACTTACTTAAATACTTATAATATAATATAAAATACTAATTTATTGAATATTTATATTCCAATGATCAATAAATAATAATTAGAGTATATGGTAAAATAAAACTAAAAATTTATGTCGCAACGACTGTGATACATAATTTATCGTTAACAATGTTCTAGTATCATAACATTACAATCGTAATTTTATTGCCTATTTCTTATGCAAAACAAGGTAATCTTTTTTTTTTTACTAAGTTTTTAAATTCCAGAATGATTGCATCAACATTTGCATTCACTTGCCTCACCAAAACATAGGAAGCCACGCACCAAAGTTTAACATTTCCGGTGCTTGAATTAAGGCTGACACAAATCGTGTTAAACTTACATGCTTAAGAACTACCTTAAGGGAAAACTATTAAAATATTACCCTACCTTTTCAGACAAAATTTAGCTTTCAAAGCAAGCGCATCCGAGACCAATTTTGGAAACAAGATAAAATCATAGCATATACTTACACTAAATGAAGGCTGAAAGTCTGCCGGAGCTCCACCTTTCTCGCCACCAAACTCACCAGAGGGTCCACCCCGTGGACCACCACGGTAACCATCACGGTCACCAAATCTTGGGCGGTCTCCATCAAATCTTGGAGGTCCACTGTAATTTCAATTCACCGACAAAAACTTAGCCACAATTTCTACATGGCAATTTTTTATAAACCCTGCACAAAATTGCAGAGTGCACTTACCGTGGTCGATCACCAGGTGGACCACCCATGGGGCGAGCAACAGGCTTCTTCTTCAAGGTGGCAGGTACGATCTCTGATGGTAGATTGAGGTATGTCCTCAAGAACTCAATACCATCATTCGTAAGGTACCAGTAATAATGCATCCAGGCAAAAGTCTCTCGCACATACTCCTTTGACTTGAAGCTCTGCATGAGCTTAATAACGTGCAGATTTGGGACATCAATTTCTGGGTGCTTTGCAAGGTTGTAGTCCTTCTTAGCATAGCAAACACCCTCTGCAATTGTATAATACAATGCAATGAGCTACATAGCAAGTACCAGAAACAATACATACAAAATGGATGAGGAAAGATAGGGACTAGAGATAGATGACAGTAAGGAATGGTTGAAATGAGTCAAATGGCAAGGAATTGTTGAAATGTAACAGCAGCCAAGACATCCAGGAATGATAATAAACCACACTATCGAATGATTCAGAATATTCATCCATGATCTATGTTGCCCTAGTCTTTAACGGCACTATTATTCTACATCTACAACTTACAAAGACAAATCATCACTTCCAACAGCTAATACACAACAGCAAACCTCACGGCTAAGCAAATGCAGCTCACTCGGTCAATTAGTTCAACACCTTCAATTAGTAGAGTAATTAGTTCAAGTTATCGTCTTTATCCCAGAACCCCTATTATTCTACATCTACAACTTACAAAGACAAATCATCACTTCCAACAGCTAATACACAAAAGCAAACCTCACGGCTAAGCACAGCAGCTCACTCGGTCAATTAGTTCAACATCTTCAATTAGTACAGTAATTCGTTCAAGTTATCGTCTTTATCCCAGAACCCCAATTATTTACTGAATGCTAACAACTAGTCAGACTAACATATCATGACTATCATCACGCAACTTGACACCCATGATATAACTATATTCACTCACGGAAAAATAAGCACGAGATATTTGAGAGAATAAAAATAAAAATACACGGATCAGAAAGGGTTCGGCTGCCACGGCCATGCACAAAGTTAAAACAACACAAATTGATTCCTAATACTGAACCCAATTGTCTTCTAATCAATAAAATACATTCATTTTCAACAATAAACGAGCTTATGGATAAAAAATTGATAATAAATCAGCTATGTTGCAGTAAATTATATAGAGGGGAATACCTTGGAAGAGGTATTTGCAGATCTCTCTGCGGTTCTTCTCCGAAATAATCTGATGATCATAATTAAACGCCGAGGTCAAGGTGAGAAAATGAACAAAGCATCAAGACAGAAAAGGGAGAAGAAGGAAGAAAACAATTACCATGGTTATTGTAATCGGAGAAAATGAACAAAGCTCAGTCCGGCGGCGAGGAGATGCAAAAATATTGAAGCAGGGCTTTAGCACATGCCCTAGAGCTATATAAGCGCTGTGGGCTGGGCTTCCATTTCGGGCTTAGTTTTTCTGCATTTTCAGTTTGTCAACATGAAGTTATTTTCTCTTTGATTTAGCTCCCGCCCTTATCGCATCGAATCAAATTAGATAACATAAATAAAAGTAATTGTAACCATTATAATGATTATAAATTTATAAGACATTAAGTTTTTTTTATAAAATTAATTAAGATGATATTATATTAGTAAAAATAAGCTCAGAAGATCATAAGTTACTTATCATCATCATCATCATCAATATCGTCGTCGTTTTCTTCATTGATATTTGTTAGTATAAATTAGGACCTAATTTCTTAGTCTCTTTTTAGTGACCGGACTGAAGCTAATATGATTTGATTTATAAAAAGAAAAAAATGTGTTATTATTATTAATTTTACCATAACCATTACAATAGTTAACATTATTATTATTATTAGTTTTTCGCTCATGTAATGTACGAATTTATGTAAATATAGATTATGAATTAAAGTGCCTAAGATACAGAAAGGAATTCACTTATGTAATTAGAAAATAATTTAAAAAAGGAATTTGATGACCATATAAATTTTAATAGAAATAGGCAAAATTACAAATTTAGGAGTAATTTTTTTAATACAATGTTGGTTGTTGTATTAATTTTAACATCTTCCTTATCATTTTTCACATAACAAGATTTTTAAACCCTTATGATTTGTAACTTTTAAAATAACTACTTATAATTGTGCATGGCTAAAAATTAGGTTTTTCAAATAAAGACGAATGTTAGAAAGTGATCCACCTTGGCTTGTTTTGATAGTTATTGCATATGAAACAATAAGAAGATATTAGCTGGGATTAAATTTGAAAGGTAATTTTGAATTAGACAATTATATTGATATTATTGGGATTAGTACCTTTTTGACTTGCATTACTCCCCCTAAGAATGTTAGCTTCAAGAAAAGGGCTACCAAGTTTTGTAACCAATTGTCGTTGCATAACCCCAAAGAATGTTCTATAGTCCTTAATAGCATCGCAGGAGTTCCAATCTTCAATTTTAACTCATGGTTGGGAATGCTAGATCACCATGCATCATTTCAAATTTAGGTGTGTGTAGTTCATGCAGTGTTTTAACATTATACTTTGTTCTACTAGTGCTATCATAACTTAAATATGTCTTTACTACACATGTATTCAACTCAATCATTGATAGAATCAAAAACATTAAAGGTTAATGTAATTATAGATCTCCTTTCCAAATAACTTGCATCATCAGTTGTATCGCAAAATGATGGATATGTGTTGTCTATAATTGTCACAATCAGATTGTACAAACACTTCAGAAAGATATCATTTATAATTTCAACAGTATCAATATCATTATTTTCACCTCCATTTGTTCTGTAACCTTCAATTGTGAACCAATTATAAAATCATTTCAACTTAATGGACTCACCATTCTACCTGAAGTTTTGGATTTAGTTAAATGTAAGATTGTGCAATTTCTTTGTAAATATAACAAGTTTATAGTGGCATTAATAATGTATTGACAAGTGTCTTTCATAATCACATATAGTATCTATCAAAATTATCCACCAAATACAACAACTTTCCTACTAAAGGGCACACCAAAGCTATATTTATCTGTGAATCATAAAATATCTCCATTGTTTTTATTTAGGAATTGAAACAATATTTATGCATTATAGGAACTTCAACCTATATGATAAGTTTACACCTCACAATAAATTTTGCAAGTGGACTCACTTCTCTGATATTATAAGTAAAATTATTCTTTTGATGAATTGAGATCACAAATTAAGAATGAGTAGTCCTTCAACCTAGTAGAATAAGAGATGTTATGCCACTTGGTGCAATATTTATCAAGATATCTCCTTTCGGCCTCAAATTTGTTGATAGAGTCCTCTATACATATGTTTTTTTTTTCAATCCCTCCATATTGATACACAAAGGAAACTATACCAACATTAAGTCATACTACATTCATTATGGTTTCATACATGTGACATTGTTCATCATTCAACTTGAATAACAGATCATTGTGTTTATTGCATAAATCTTTACAATTATACCACAAATCTTCATATATAAGTGTTTTATGGGAGATTGAAACAATTATAATGGTTGGGATTGGTATGGGTTCACACTAACATAGACTTTTTCCTAACTTTTGAAACAACTTGTCAAACATATACAAACACATAATTTTTAAATTCATCATCACTTAACTACAATTCTAAATTTTAAATTAAAATAAATAAATTAAATTAAGTTGAATTATTCTAATATATTATGGAAAACAAAATTGAAAGTAAGATATTACCATATAGCAGATTATGTATATCATACCTTGATGTCGAAACATGATATGCTAGTTATGTATAACATCATCTGACAAATACATATGACATTTCTCCCAAAATACTTTAACCTGACTTAAAGAGTTAATGAAAAAAATGTCACAAATAGATTCCTCAAAGACTACACCAATGCTCACTTACTTGCCTCTATAACTCCATTAATATATATTTGTCACCCTCTACGATCTCCAAAGCACAGATGAAATCACTATACAAAATGTACTTAATAATTTTGATATCATCATAACATGTTGGGCCACAAACAATTCTTAGAATGCAGCTCAAATAGTACATTATACCACTATCTAGAGGGACATAAAAGATATGCTCGATAGAGAATCCTTGTTTCCTCTTTTTCCATTCACACAACTTTTGATGCTAAACAATTTTTGTAGGGATTTTAGAATAGCACGGCTTACCTTTGGATATTCTTGATTTACAACCATATAAGACAAAAAAACATACTTTGATTAGTAGTTGGTCAGTGAATGACATCAACAGTTGGATCATTATAAGAAAATTATCTGTTCTACTAGTTTGGAAGGTAAAAGCTTAATTTTTTTATATTAAAACTCCAACATATTACCTCATATGTTTAAATCTGTAAACAATTGTAGTAAATATTCACTTCATTCACATTATCCACTAGTTATTCATCAATTGTGCTATAATAAAAAGATGTCACACAATCATGCCTTTTATTCACATGTTTTAGAAGATACTTCATAAATCGAGGTTGATTGCACAACTTGTTCATGCGAGTGTCAAAATAGCAACAAATAATGATTTTGTCTCACAATAAATCTATTATTGAGGGAAACCCCATTATTCACCCCTATTCTTAGTACCTCCTCTCATATACATTGGGTACCCATCATCTTTAATAATTTTGTACTCAATTTTTCTTTCCTACAAATGCTTTAAACATTTACCATCAACTATATAATGCTAGTTTCTTCTTACATTACCACACGTTTGTGCATCATAAAATCTCATGCTGCAGCTATTAATATAATTTACTACTTTCATAATGTATTTTTTGATAAAATAATCTTATCAATGTCATCTTTTTTTGGATACACGTCTTCATTCAAAAAGAGAAGAAGAATGAATGCATATTACAATCCATGTTTTTCAAGCTTGACAGTTGATAAAACTACACAAAATGAATGCATAAAATGATTTCAAGCAACAAGCAAAGGAAAAAAGGGCATCAAGTAAAGAAGATGTCATACGCGCTCTAAAATTTAAAAAAAATGATGAATATATTTTTTTAAGATTATTTAACTTGATCATGAAAATTTGACAAACAATATATAAGGTAAATCATCAAGATTAAGGCCCTTAGTTTCAACAAAGCTAATTATCTTCAATCATTTCAGATTGTACGTAAAATTTATAAATAAATATAAATAACTAGCCCATCTACATACGCCATTGCATCATGAATTTTAAAATCATGTATTGAGCACCTTTAGTAAATGTATATGTTAGTATAACTCCCTAGCCTTCCTTGTTTATATAGATTGATTTGACTTTGTAAAAAGGCGTATACCAACCCCTCGTGCATCTCACATCATATTTGCTTTTGATGCATTAGAACATATGTTAATTAAGCATATTCAACCATTGTATATGCATTGATAATGAATTTTTGGAAAAGCCTTTCAAATTATAGTATAACAAGCACTTTACCATTCTTTTCATACAATCAGTTTGTAGAGAAAATCTCTTTAGCAACTTTTTTTCTTCCTTTGAGCTCATTTATTTTGAAATAAGTGAAAGGAATTTATTATATATAACTATCCTCACGGTGTGAAAAGAGAAGAGGATATAACAGAGTAACATATGAGGCATTTTAACTCATTAATGTGCTTTATTGTTCATGATTTTGTTTCCACCAATATAAAGATGTATCAAAATCAATAATGATTATCACCATGAGCTCTTAACTTCAATTATTGTAAGCATATTATATCTCCTTGCATCATAATCTGTTCAACTAATTAGCCTTAGCTTGACATTATCATATTGATAGGGAAATATGCAAGAGCACAAATTTGTTGTAACTATCAAGGTTGATTCCACAGTGACTAAGGGTCAGTTACCAAAATTTATGTTTTTAACTGGCTAAACTAATAAGTAAGATAAAAGAAAATAAAATTATAAATTTAAATAATAAAAATAAATAAATAGCAAATCAAGTGGAACCCAATATACTAAAGGGCCACAATTTGGTTTTCACTATAACTTTGGTACTCAATAATGAATTATTTCACCTCTCGATATTGATTTAAACTAAAAAAGGTCAATTAGCCTAAATTAATCTAAAGCCTCTTTTGAAGTCTAAATATCATGCCTAATTAATCTCAAGTACCTATTTTTTTGTGGAATTAATATTAAATTAAACATATTACTCTTCTTACTAGTCTAATAGAATCCCTAAGAAATTTAGCCTACTTTCATAGTTTGAATTTCTTGCTTACTTTCTAGAAGTTCAATATTAATTTTTACATTTTAATCCTTCAATTAATTACCTATGATTGCTAATTTGGTAATAAATTGAGTCAACAAAATTCCATCATAAGAAATTAAGTTTAAACATATAAAATTCATCAAGAACTTATATTAATTCATCATCAATTACTAAAAAGTTGGGTTCTTTCCCAATCGAAGAAAAAGAATATGCTCACACATGATTGAGAATAAATAGCACATAAAATAAATATGAAATTCAATCATATGAAAATATTAATTGAATAGATGAAGTAAAGAACCAGTCTTTTGATTAAAATTCTCAAGTTTGAGAGTTGTAATCTAATCTTACATAAGAAATCATTCAATTTTTTTTCAATACTTAAGTTCTAGATCTAGATACTATTCAGTAGCTAAGAGAAAGATTCAATAAATATCCTCTACACCCTAAGTTAAAATACATATGTATAGGTCTTAAAAATATGGAAAGAAATAAGAAAAAATTGTAAATATCGTAACCGAACCACATGTGCGACACATATTGTCTTACTTAATTTGTGCTCGTTTGGGCAGTCTTCAGTATTCTGGTTGTAACATTTTTTTTTCAAACTCAGATTGATGTGATTCAAGTTTGAGAAGAAAAGATATTGAAGAGACCTAAAACTTTAGTCTTTTGAGTTTGCTTAGATTCATATTGAATCATGGTTGAAATTTTAGTTCTTTATACACGTGCATCCATTTTCTTCTCAAACCATACACTAAATCTTTTTGTAGCTCTAAAATATTTTTTAACTTCCAATGATCATTGAATATTTCAATCTTGAGCTAATACCTACACATAAGAATACAAACCAAAGCAATATCTTCTTTCTAAGCACAAAATATGCATCAAATACCTATACATTATTCTAGAAATACACTGAGACAATGCATATTTTATATTTTTATCAGAAATCCCTACTCAATTTTCTCTTAATTAACTAAAATATTATTATCATCCAATATTACCTTCAAATCATAAACAATAGTTGCATGGAGATTACTTATGTTGTTGCTTTGCCTAAAACTAAATGAACGTGTAAGATTAACCAACACTATTTATTAGGTTGCATTTTTTATGTATATTAACTAAATGGATAATGTACCTAATAGAATGTATTCTATCTGCAAATTTATTCTCCATGTCACACGTGCACACAAATATATAAAGTTGCACAAAGTTAGTGGGTGAACCTTTAGAAGGTGGTAGACTTGATGCAAGTGTGTCCATATCACATTAACTTTTGCTAACAATTTTTTTCCTAATGATCTAGATCCTATAATAAGTTTGTTTCAAGAGGCCTTCTCCGTGTGCATTTTCATCCAACTAGGGAAAATTATGAAGCACACAATGAAAGAGCATCTAACTCAAGCGGTTACAATTTAATTCTCGTAAGTATCATGGTAACAAAACCTTTCTAACTTGGAAAAACTAATTGAGCAAGTTATGTGGAACCCTTTAATTTCCTATGTTCTAAAAAGATAAATTATGGCTAAAAAATGGCTCAACATAAGCCATTAAAGATGACAGACTGTTCCTCTCGATGTGCGTAAGTCATACCACAAAAATATGACTCTAATATATTTTTAAACTAAAAAAATCAAATAATTGAAGCTAAGAACACTAAAAAAACTCATTATTAAGCTCTTATTTGGTCACTAATTAAGTTGTATCAAGGAACAAATTACACCAATTATCGATTATATGCATACAAAGAAAATTGTTATATGGACTATCTATATATAAAATTTGGAAATACCACAAAATAAAATAAAAAGGATAATTATACACTAAGTAGAAATTAGTAAACAAATAATAACACATATTTAATTTATTCGTTTTACTCTTCATATAGAGTTTAGATTTTTTGTAACTATTTTTATTTCCAACAATTGACTTTATTAATATCTCACTCATTTTTATTCCGTATTAGTAGATTCTCAATATATAGTATGCATATAATAATAGGGTTAGGGTTTAGAATTAGGAAATAAATATAGTGGGTATACGAGGGATTTTTTAAAGGTAAACAGACATAAAAAAATTATAGTTAGTATGGAGGAATGTAAGGTTATATTAATGTAAGATCCAATAATGATTCTACTACTTCAATATTTTACCTCTAATTGTGGATTATTTAATGACTTTTGGATCGTAGAATCATAAGATCTAGATTGAGAGTTTGAAAACTATAGTTATAGTGGCTTCCTTGATATTTATCTTGGAAGTATGTGTGTTATGTTGCCTTTTCCTTTTTTCCACGATTGATAATGTAATATCTCTTAAGTTGAATTTAAATTTCTAGTATCAGATGCACAAAACTAGGTGATTGTGTGGCTTCTTTAACTACTATATATTGGGAGTGAGGAAGTTACTTTTGGCTTGATGAGTTGCAAACAACTATGTGGTTTTGTGGCTTTCTTGGTTGGTCTGTCTTGGAGCCATGTTGGAGTTACATTTGGTTGCGTTGATTCTATCTTATTAGCTAGTAATGCCATTGCTACCTTGCTTGAATTGCTGAGGTTAGTTGTTGATAGGGCTAGTCCTATATGATTAGAGGCCCTATGAAACTAAATAAGAAAGAGAAAAATAAAATAAAAAGAGAATACACTTTTCCTAACACTATAAGTTTCTAATCGTGTAAAAAAATGAAAAGAAAATAGATAATATAATCCTCCCTATGATAGTGTATGACCTTTACTATAGCAAAAGGAGGAAAGGCAAGTTACCAAGGGAACTGATCCCTAGTGGATGTAAGAAGCATGCATTACCTTCCACTTATCGCTTTTGCTATAGATGATAACATATTAATTTTTCTATTTTTTTGTCCACACACACACACATTTTAAATTAGAATCCCCTCTAGATTAGAGACCTTATGCAGTGGCACCACTAGTATTTTCCTACAATTGGTCTTGGTTGTTGAAATATGAATGCATGATGTGAAGTTTTTACGTGTGATATTATGCCTTTATGCATGATCATATGCTTTTGTATGTTATGTGAACATATTTTTTTGCTCTAAGTTAGGTATGTTTACTCAATAAATTTGTATTGGATGTTTGATTTTTAGATGTTTTTTTGGTGTAGCTGTTTTAGTTACCAATAGATAATTAGATTGAGTAAGATAGTAGGGTTGTTTTTGTCATGTGTTAGGATTTCTAGTTTTTGGTTCTGGTAAGTTTGGTTCGGTTTTTTGTAACTTCTAATTGAGATTTTGTATTATATAAATGGTTTTAATTTGCATTTTTGTTCCTCTTCTTGATATTTGAAGTTTTTCATACCTAACCTTACATCTATCATGAATTATGTGAGCGTGTACACTTCTCTTCATGATAGATATAGTGGTAGCATCCCATATTTATTATTTTATCTTCCACATTGTTCTTTCAAAATGATTTTTTTAGTTGAGAAAAATAAGAGTGTTACAAATTAATTATATGATCAATAAAGCTGACTTAAATGCTCTTACATCAATTTTTTCATACTTATATGATTAAATTAATCTTGAAATTTTGGTTTAAAGCGTATAAACATTAACCAATGATCAAGTTACACGTGAAATGGATTATACCATATGGTGGTTGGATTGATGTCCCTATGATTTGCGTAACAAGGCTTGATGATGTAACCCTATGAGATACGAATATGACATTGAGCCTCCATTGTTTTCTAACCTTCCATTCCCCAGTGTGTTATTGATTTGGTCATCTTCTTTCTACTTATTGATTATTTTTTGAACAATCCTATGTATTATATTTTATCAGTGGTGAAGTGTAAGTCTAATAATTTATCTATGGTGTAATACTCTAAAATTTTATAAACCTAAATTTAATTTATCAACAATTTAATTTAACTTAATTTATATTTTTTATTTAATTATCTTAAATTTATTATAGGTACTTTTTTATTATTACTAATAAAAAAAATTTACTCTAAAAATCTAAACTAAATCCCACATCTAAAATTTTCTTTTCTCCCTTTTTCTTTTTTTTTTCCTTTCCTTTTCCTCTTCTTTCTTTTTCCCCCTTCTCTTGGGTTACACCATCACGACCTAGTCCCACTTTTTTTTCTTTCTTTCCCTCCCCTAGGTGAGTCAGGGCCTATCCCCCATTTCCTTTTCTTTCTCCTTTTCTCTTTTTCCATTCTTTCTTTTCCTTTTTTTCTTCCTTTCTCACCCACCCGTCCTCTTCCTCCCATAGCCCTTCCCCTTCCATTTATGTACCAACCACCTCCCCCCTATATGTTGCCATTCTCCCTCACCTTTCCTCTCTTGACCATGTAGTGCCATGCACGTTGGCGTACACCCCTATCTTGTATTCGCCTGCAACCACCTTCCCCCTACAACCATGCAAGCCAAAGTTACTAGCCTCCCCATGTCATCTTCCCCTCTCCCCCATCTATAAATACTCCCCGAGCCTGTCCTTTCTCTCCTCTCTCACCTGCAAGTTGGTTTCTCCACCATATGGTTGTTGTTTTTAACTAGTTTTCTCATTGTTATTTTTATATGAACATTTATTTATGTATTTTAGTTTTACTTTTGAAATGAACATCTAACTCTTATTTATGTTATGGATTGTATATTTATGTTATGGATTGTACTTGTTCTATATTTATCATAGTTTGTGTTCTATATTACTTTTTCCTTATAGTTGGTATGAGGATGGTCTGTGGCTAGATTTATACCAATTACAGTGGCAACACCCCTCTTATATTTGAATGTTTATTCTGCTTAAATAAAATTTTCCATAAGTAAATTTTTAGGGGTGTTACACATATTATCTCTCTTTTAAGCGTAACTTTTTCTTCTATTTCCCTCTTTACATTTAGCTTGTTTTCCTATATGAAGCCTTTAATGGGGAAGTGGAAGTCTAATACATAATCCATTCCATATACCCCCCAGTTTACTTCCCTCATGAAGGCCTTGTGTGTATATGAAGCTAAAAATTGATTATAAATAATCATATAAAAATCGAGTTAAATATTTTTTTGATCATCAAATATGTCTAATTATCATAATTTTATCACTTTAACACCCCTCAAGTTGTTCATGGAAATGTAAATTTGTCATATTTCAGTCTCTAAGTTATTTGAATTCTTTCTAAGTTAGCTACTAACTTGTCAAATATGTACAAGTAGTTCAATGACAATCCCTTAGTTTAGAATTACTCAACAACAGATAAACATAATTAATTTTTTAGGGAAACCTTTAAAGCTAAAAGTTCTAGAAAATATTTTTAGTTTTAGAACTTTTAGCTTTAAAGGTTTCCCTAAAAGTTCTATAAACATGGATAGGGTGTAGGCAGAGAAGGGAGGTGGTAGGGGGCTGGCCAAACATCAACTGTGGCGGCAGCGGAGCTAGTAAGGATGGAGGAAGAAAAATAAGGAAGACCATAGGCTTGCAGGTGGGAGAGGAGAGAAAGGAAAGGCTTGAAGGAGATGGTATTTATAAATGGGGGAGAGGTTGAGAGAGAGGGGAAGATGACAGGGGGAGGCTGGCAGTTTCGGTGTGCATGGTTGTAAGGGGAAGGTGGTTGTAGGCGGGTACAGGGCAAGGGTGCAAGGGTAGGGTGCATGGCGTAGGGATAAGGGAAAGGTGCATGGCAACATGCATGGCACTGCATGGTCGAGAGAGGAAAGGTGAGGGAGATGGGCAACATGCAGGGGGATGTGGTTGGTGCATAAATGGAAGGGGAAGGTGATGGGAGAAAGAAGACAGGCAGGGGAGAAAGGGAAGAACAAATGAAAAGAGAAAAGGAGAAAGAAAAGAAAAAGAAAGGGGGACAAGCCCTAGCTTGCCATTCCCCATAAAAAAAATATAAAGATAATTATAGAGGAATGGGTGTATACGACCAATTTTCTCCCTCTTTCTCATCTATTCAGACAATTAATATGAACAATGAAAAAAAATAAAAAAAAAATAAAGGGTATAGTCATATAAAATGAAAATTCTGTGGCTTAAGTATGGGTAGGAAAAAAAAGTTTGTCTGAATTGTTTTTCTTTGTCAGAAATATAGGATATGGGTAGTCATGGACATAAGTATTGGTAGAAAAAGGTCGGTCTGATACATCATCTAAATGCTTATATAAGTTTCAAACTATGACTTAAATCATAAGTTTTATTCTTTGTTGTAGATACATCAACTATACATTTTAATATAAAATTTTTCCAAACCGACTTCATTATTCAATCTTTCTATGTAATTTTCATTTTTTTTAAACACTCATAATGAATAATGAATTTGGAAGCCCTTCGAACCACGATGAGATTAGAACTCCAATAAGCTACAACAAGTTCAGAACTCCGATGAACTATGATGATGGGTTCAGAACCTCAACGTACTAAGATGATGGATTTATAACACTGATAAGTTATGAATATACAGAAGAAATATAAAGGGATTCTCCAAATATTAATTACAACTTAGACAAAGAGGTAAAATATTTTTTTTATTATCGTAAATTGTGTTGATGAATTTAGTTTGATAAAATTAATACTTCTCCTTATTATATTATTATAGTGAACTCTTTTTTTAGGATACAGAACATATGAATACATGTTTTACGACCTAAAATTATCAAAAAAATTTATAGCATATTAAATAATTTCTGATCACGAAGAACTTGTAGCATGAGTTAAACAAATGGGTAGAACTCATAAGATGATTTTGATCATCAAATATTCTAGAAAAGGAAATGGTATAGGGACAAGTAGTGTCTCATACTAATTTATATCACGAGATATTGGCTATACAGAATTTGTACGAGAATATGGTTGTATATGATAGCTTTGATCAAGTTCTTAATACTATTGTTCAATAAGAAGGGCCAGCTCTGCTAATACACTAGATGAAAATGTCAGATACCGGTCATGTCATTACAACTTGTTACTATGTGCTATTTACAATCATTGAATGCATGCATTTTATTCCTACCTTTAGTGGTATAACATGGAATTTAAGGTCCTAAAAATGAAGTGACTATATGTTTTTTTTATAAGACATAAGTTATTACATATCAGTATGTGGGTGTTTTGTGACCTTTTTTTTTCATATCAATATTATATCAATGTCAGTTCTTATATTTTTATATTTGATAGGTATACCTTTTGGATAATTTTTCACTCCCACCATTACATGAAAATTATAACAGATATCATTATAGCAGCGTTTCAACATGGAATACACTATATTCTTTAATAATATAATAGTAGCGCTCAATGGTACATGATGATACATAAGAGCCACATCATCTATCTTTGGACTCAATTTTTATCTACAATTATTGTAATTTTTTCTTTGTTTATTTATATTTAACCTTTGAAACATCTATAAGTTGATTTTTTTACCAAGTTGTGCTTATTTTCTTATTACCTTTCCATAATAGCTTAAGTGTTTAACCTATGGTAATCGACTATATTTGTATGTTATTCAAATTAAGTATCTCAATGTTCGTCGTGTTCAATGTGGGTTGGATTATACTTTCTTAATCATGAAATAAAATAAAAACTACATTATACAATTGTAATAAATATATTTTAATCAAAGTACATAATCATATAGTAATAAATCAAGAACTTTGCAAACGCCCATGCCCACACCCACACCCAGGTAGAATAATTCTTAAATCATGCACAAGATTTTTGATAAATGTAACTAACTGCTGATAATTTAGAGCTGGCTTGCCCCTCCAATAGAATCAATAGATATTTTTACGTACTTTGTTAAGACGTCTTTCAGCTAGAATTTCATGCTCATCATTAAGTTGTTCAACCAAATATTCATTCGTCATTACCAATATATACCTAAGAATTTAAGGAACATACCAATCCACATAGTCATGAGACACATCCTACGGGTATTGAGCAGGTGATCTAAAAACATCCGGACCTAATATGTGTTCATGCCTCAAAAACCATTGGCTAAACATGTGTGTGTAAACAACTTTGTACATCTTGAAGGAATAACCTCTATACGTGTTCCTAGTGGATTTGATAGGATCCTCAGGGATCACTTGCGTATATCCAAACTAACATGTTACTCTATCTGGAACATACAGTTCCACTTTCTCCAAATAGTGTAAACAACCGTGATATAATACCATAGAACAATCCCTATATGGATCAGCTACTTTGTATGGATCCCAAATGACACATCACAAAAAAATAAACTAAATACGGATATCGCTAATATAATATAGTAAGAATATGATAATTTAAGCATACCTTTGATATAGGCATAAGATCAATATTAGCTCAAAAATACTCTAGCGTCTCTAATTTATTATCGAATTTATTTCTAGGAAACCACCTCATATAATAAGGATGGTCTAAATCATACCTGAATTGTTCCATTCCAAACCTAAGAAAGTATTCATAAATTCATATATGTTATAATACTTGATTGTTAGAATTATTACTAATGTATCCAAGTATGTACTATATATATGATCATTATAAAATTACCTATAATAGAGTGACACATTCCAACATTTAAGTAGCGTCAACTCTAAAAGCCATACCAAGCTATCGATATAGAAAAACAAGTATGGATACACCCCATGCATAGCCTTCAACACGGCTAAGATCTTGAACAAAGAGTATATAGTACAGATTGACTTTATCAACTGACTTATTGACAAACAATGATAGGACGATCAACCATGATAGATACCCAATCGCTCTTTTCTCATCCCCTAACTAGTATGATCCACATAGTTCTTGTAGCCATTTAAATGGAATTCTATACCCTTTTGAGTGACTTCATTAACTTGTATTTCTTCCATCCCAAACAAGGAACCCAATACACAGATATTTAGTAACGCATATCGGCTGTCATCTCTAAATATAATGGATAACCATCAACTCGTAGCCCTAATATATGATGTATGTCTAAAAGAGTGATTGTCATCTCACCCCATGACATAATAAAGCTATTGATGTTTGGATGTTATCTCTTTATAAATGCTGATATAAGTGGTAAGTTGGCGTGCTCACATGTGCAAGTTAGAAGGTGTGACAATCTAGTTTGGCGTATGAGAATAATCATTCTTTCACTAATCCAAGAAAAGTTTTCAACACCTTCTATCTTGTGTGGATCTTGGAATAACCACGATATTAAAAAAAAATAAAAGAAACAAACGTAATCAATATATGATTGATTACACATGAAATGAGAAATAATAAATTTGTTAAACTTACCTTTCCTAGTCATAAATTTAAAGCCACGTGACAGCTAAAGCTTGGGATCAAGTTAGGGATCATTGGACCTCTGGGCTAAAGTAAGTATCATTCATCCTTTAGTCATATACCTCATTCATCTTCACTAGCATCACCACCATCCTCATCATCATCACCATCTCTATCATCATCATCATCATGACGTACATAAGTTGATGAGGATAGTTGATCAATCATGTGGGTTAATGATGCTGGAAAATCCAATGATGATTTAAAACCACCCACAACAGTTAGGGTAAACTGAGGATGATGGTACTCCTATGTCAGATGGTGTCGATGATGTAAGAATATATATATATATATATATATATATATATATATATATATATATATATATATATATATATATATATATATTCTATAGCTAATAGAAAACCTCCATAGCTTGAACCTTCAAACCCCGAACCTCCGTACCTTGAAATACCAACATCATCCATAAATGATGGACAACTTACATAGTCTACAAATATTAAAATGGTAGGAGCTTGATAACTAGATATTAGTTGTTCGGGAGCTTCTTCATATTCTTGTTATTCTAAAACTTCTTCTAGCTCTTGTTGGCCAGCTTTTTTGCCTCATTGTAATTCTCTAGCAAGAGTTTTTCTTAGAGTTCTCAGACGAGACATCAAAGTAAGTTGTTTTATAGCATTTCTATTACATCGTGAAGAAGTAGTAACAAGATACTCTTCAGTTCTATCTACTAATCTATTTTGTATGCAACTCATCTAAATTTCAATAATAAAACTAAGTCAATTAAAATTAAGGATATGAATTGTAGATAATAAGTCATCATAGAAATAAAAAGTAAATACATAGGTCAAAGTAATGTAATTGTTAGATATTATAATATCAATCCATATTATAATAGTCAAAGAGATACATATACCTAATCTTATAGCTAAAATGCAATCTCTTAAACTAATAATCTATTTTATTAATTAAGTATTCCAATAATAATTTTATTAATTATTAGTGATAGTTTAATATAATATAACAACTAAATATACTTAATTATGGTATCTTACAAAACCAATCTCACTGGTAATCCCATACCCATACCCTGGTACATTTTTTTAAAAATCTTTAACCCAAGATTAACTCACAAAATTATAATCCCACCAAAATTTATCCAAATATATTCCATAAAAATTAGAAAACTAAATAAATATAATAAAAATATATACATATTTAATAAATAAATAAACAAATCTAATCTATTACCCAATCAATATAATTAAAAATATTCACTAATAACCCCCATCACATAACAATATTTAATATATTTGATAAAAAAATAAACAAATCTAATAACTATCAAATTATATATAATTAATAAAATAATGCAATTTTAGTTGGTTATTTCCACTAGTTTAAACTAATGATTAAAATAAATTTAAACTAATCTAACAAATAAGTATAATTAATAGAGTATAAAAAAATTTAAAATATAATTTACAAATTTAATCGAATTAACCATAATTAATATAATCATCTCCTTTTCCAACATCACGTATAATCGTACGCCATACCCACCCAACGATAGGTTTTGTCAATCCTATTCCCCCCAATGAAAAAACATGTTGATCCCATTTCCTTCCAACACTAAAATCTATTGGACACCCTACCTAGCTAATGGCATGCATGATCGCACACCCTACCTATCCACTAGTATGAGTGCCGAAGACAGTGCCACATCTACACACACATTTTCCTCCAAACCCATTAACCCCAAGGGCTTGTTTGGTATGGGAAAAATAGGGGTGAAATTTTTTTCACTCTATCTTATATCTTTTATATTAAGTATTTGATAATAATAAATATATTTTTAATAAAATACTTATTTTAGATCTAAAATAAATATTTATTAGAATAAAAATATTTATTTTTAAGTAGATTATACAATATATATAAAATATAAAGATAATTTCTCTGCCCCTATTACCCCCGTCCCAAAGGAGCACCAAATGATAACTTTTTTCAAACCTGTTACCCTTCCAATGATAAAAATTGATGAACCCATTTACCCTCCAATGGTCAAAATCATCGATCTCTTCAGTCCACCATTTCTCCTCACCAAATCTGGATCCCCCTTCCCACGACATTTGCTGCAATTTATATCCAACAATCGGCCTGTATGGTTAAATCCTTAGCCTCATTTAGGACAACAATTGCCGATCCTTTACCTCTCTCAACGACCAACATTACCGATCTCCTCCCATGGTGTCACTTACGTCATTTCACTCTTTCCCTCACCTAATTATACGTTGTTTGCTATGCTAACCGTTGCTAGCCTGAGAATGATAAAAAATAAAAATAAAAATTCCTAGATCTACTTACCTTGACTGGAATGAGAGAATAAAAGAGTTTAAAGAGAGAGTCACAAGTTGAGCGAGAGAGATTAAGCGAGAGAGAGAGAGAGAGAGAGAGAGAGAGAGGTGAGGGTAATATAGGAAAAAAATTTATTTTCTAATTAGTAGTTCCCGTATACTAGGAGCTTGTTTGTTTTTACTTAAGAAAAGTAGTTTTTCAGATAATTAATTATAAAAAAGTAATTATAGATTTTTATAAGTGTTTGGTATTACTTTTAATAAGTAATTATAAAAAAGTAATTTTTAAAAATTACTTTCTAAAAGTAATAATCTAGAAGTTATTTTGACCTACTTTTAAAACTACTTACTCATTAGAGCGGCACGGTACTTTTATAAAAAAAAAAATTTCGTTCATAACATCCTCTCTCTCGCGCGCGCACCTGCTGCTTCTTCGTCTTCACTGTAGCTCGTGTGCAGCAGTTCGCCATTTTTTCTGCTCGCCTCCCACGTCGCGCGTCCTCGAGTCAATTCGATTTCCCTCATTCCCAACTTCATCCCTCCTCCCCATTCTTCTTGGCAACAGAGAAAGGAGAGAGACAGAGAATGGTTTTTCTCTGTTAATCATCGCCGTCATCAATTTTGTTTTGTCTTCGCATATGTATGCATCCATTTATTTTTACCCCAAAGCTATAACCTGCCAAAATGTACCCCAGCACCACCACCTCTCGAAGGGCAGATGAGGAGGATTAGGAATAGGTGAGAGTGAAGTAACGGTAATGTAGAAGCAGCAGCAGCAGCGGCTGCCATTATTGGAAAGGAAGGCAAAAAGGTGGATCTGGGAGCTTGGGGAATAGGGAAGAAACTGAGTGTCTACAAAGAATATTGCGGATGAAAGCTGAGCCGATCGCAATTGAGGTTGGACGGCCGTATAGCCAGTGATGGTATGAGTCAATCCTTTTTCCTTATTTTTTTCCCCCTGCTTGATATGTTCCTGCTTTGGTTATTTTGTTGTTTTTGGTGTGTGGGGGAGAGAGAATTATTTATGAAGTAAGGGACGAACTCAGAGAAACGGTCGGCTAGAGTGTGGATGCAATTACACTGAATTTATCGAGGTAGGAACGCAAGTGTGTGCGTGTGTGGCTCTGAGTATATCGAGGCCTGAGGAGGTGAGGGGAACCAGGAGGGAGGGATGTGACTTCACTCTCCGTAGTACCCACCCACCCATGTGTGGGTGCACCGGGCAGTGGATACTTCCTTCCACCCTCTCAACCGCACGCCGACAGCCGGAGTTGTTTAGCTCACACGAATTGTATCACTAATTACTCCTAATATTATAAATTCCACACACCCTTCGTGCGATACTATAACTCTCATGATTGATTTCCGTCAGAGCTGGAGAGCTAGCTCTCAAGGACGATTGGGACGGAACGGAACCATGTGTATTTATGGCTGTCGTGACTGATTTTTGTTTAGAATTGAACTTATGGATGGATCAGTTTGTATATCTTGTTGGTTCTACATATTAGTTGTCCTTTCTTCTGGACTGCTCTGTGCTGCAATTCTATTGCTTTTGCCATATGTTGTTACTTTTGCCGTTAGGACTATATTGCTATCAATGATAATCTTTATCAGGGATTTTTTGGTGTGGTTGCTCTAGAGATTGTGATCGGAAGTTTGAATTCCGACTCCACCTTGCCAAGTTTTGATGAAGTTATTGATGATAAATTAGCACTCGATCAAGTTTTGCCGAAGGAATGTGAATTGTTGGATATAACTGTAAACGAGTCCAGGAAATTATTGAAAAAGTAGTCTCAGAAGATGTTTATTATAAATGTAAGAATGTTTATTGCACAATATAAACTTTGATTATTGTCACTATTTGAGTTTTAGATGTTTGTGAATTTTATAAAATTTGTTTAGTGGTTGTTCATAATTTTTTAATAAGTTTATAATTTTTATATTATAATTTTTAGTACTTTGTAATATCTTTATATTTTTTTATACTTTTTAACGTTTCATATGCTTTTTAATATTTAATATTACATAATTTATATAATAATTATTACCAAAAGATATATATAGAAAGATAAAAATTAAAGATGAAAAATAAAAAGTAAATTTATAAAAAAATGAAAATCAAACACTAATGAAGTATAATAAGTAGTTTTTTAGTATTAATCACTTATACAATAAAAATAAAAATAAATATATATTTTACTTATCAAAGTACGTTTTAAAAAATAGATTTATAAAAGTAATTTTAATCTAAAAATAATTATTAAAAATAAGTAATACCAAATGACATCTAAGTAAGTTAATTTATTCCTTGGCCTATACGCATTAGAAATGCAAGCACGGATCATTTATCTTCCTTCGACCAAAGCCGTCGGACAGGCAGACTGGAGCGATCGATTTCGCCTTTTGGTGCAAGAAATGCAAGCGCGGGATCGTGTGAAGTGTCCGGCGTCATTCATCCCAAGACTCTCCCTCTTCCTCCCTCCCTCCCTCCCTCCCTCCCACTTCCTGACAGTCTGATGATGCTATTCAGTACAAAAACTTGTTGTAGTTTTCACAACACCCTAGGAAGTCGTACTCCTTTTCAGCAATATTCACCATTTTTTATGTCTCAACACTTCACGCATCCACTTCCCTCGTGATTGGACATTCCTTCGCCATTCATGCAATTATATATGCAAATCTCAAAAATCCTACTGTAATGGTTCGATTGTTTTAATGTTTCACTAGTGTTGAATCTTTTAGCTCTTCCAACTCACGATACTGACTTATAACGATGATTGAATTAATAGTTCTGGTTTTGTAATCGTAGCAGAGTGAGAGCTGACTCTTTGTTTGTAGAGCTTTGTTCTTGGTTTTTCAGCAGCCGAGCTATAGAATGAGTACCGATAGTGTATTTTAGGGAGCAGCGACAACGTTGAAGTCGCTGGAAGTTACTGGAGCCGTCAAGAAGTAACTTTATTTGTTTACCTTTCATTTTTGAATGCGAATTTTTGTCTTTTTTTTTGAAGTTTTGCAGCTTTTGTTGCGTTTTCTCTATAAATTGACGTCCTATACCCTCCTTAGCAAGACTTTAACGCGTATGGACTTTTGGAGTCAGTTCGAGCAATTTCTTTCTATCATCCCTTGCACTCTGAATTTTGGTTTTATCTGACTTTGTTTTTGTGATGTATTGCTTACATAGACCTGTCTTGTGTTTTCTAAGCTACGTGAGAGTTTCCGACAATTATTTTTTTGCGTGTTTGTGTTTTTTCCTGGAGTATTATCTTGGTGATTTATGTATTTTTGTTTGATGCAGAGATTCTCAAATTTCTTATACGAGAGATTTGCTCCTGTCTTTGGCTAAGCTAGATGTGTGCAGAGTTACCTTCTGGATTCAACATTGCAATTCTGAGGTAAAATTTTCTTTTTCGTTCACTTAAGTCTTCCGTTCTCATTTTGTATGGCATTGCTGTGGTGTGTTATTTCTGATTGTTGCTATCATTGTAATGTATCTTCCGTAATTGTGTTTATTGTTATCCTTTACTGTATAAATATCAGGTCCTTTTCTGCTCTCTTTATGCGTGCGAGTGCGGGGGCGTCTTTGAAGATTAGTGTTGGCTTTCTTGTTATTTGTTGTGGACTTGTGATCATAGTTAATAGTGATTTTATATTGGTCAACAATGATTCCGCTGTCTGTTTACGTAGATACATTACAAGATTAGATAAAGCTTCGCTACTTGATTATGGTGGTGGGTATTGCTAGTCTGTTTATGCTAATGATTTTCACCTCATTCGAGTTGTTGCTGTTGATATCTGCAAGGCGCGGAGGGAAAATATTATATTGCTTTCCTTTATCAAACATTGGTCAATTTAAGTACGTAAAATACGTAATGGGAGCTCTCTATTGCATAGTTTATTAGCTTCCAGCATGTCCGATGTAGTTTTTATGGATTATGCTATTCAGGTTTAAAGTTTAGAATAAGTATTGGTATTACTTCTAGTGATTGGAGCAAAAAATTAAATATCGGTCCCGGTACGCAATATCAGCCGATATTTATCTAATTTTGGGTTAGCTGATACGCGAAATTGACGATACATGATGGATTTAGAATTTCACATATTTATTGGCGATATATCAGTTATCGACCGATATTTTATCGATATTTGGTGATATTTACTGGTATTTGCTAATATTTACTGTGAAAAAAAAATCACACCGCGACAACTGTGATATATAAAATATCATTCATGGTGCTTTGATACCGTGATACCGTGAACGCGACCACAATCACGACCGCGACAGCTATTTTATTGCTTGGATTGGAGGCCATTGTCATTTCACTGTTGATCCTTCAAGCCTAAGGATGCTTGCCATAGTGCATGTGCTTTGTAAATACTGCATGGCAAAGACTATAATCCATCACTCTCCACTGGTTTGAATGCTTTTGGTTTTCTAGTTTTTATCCATTGATTTCCCTAATTTTGTTTCTCACAATGTCTATCCTCTTATATCTAGTGAGCTAGATGATGCTTGCAATCTAGCATCTCGTCATCAAAGGTCAAGTGACCAAGAATATAATCTATTAGTCTCTGCCACTGTCGGTGGGATTTTGGGCAATGGGCCCCCAAGAATTTCTAGAAGATGGGGTAGTCATATGCTGAGTTTTAGAGATAGTTCCTCCAACACCAATCATTATTCGGGTGTACAAAACACTTCCACATCACTTTTGCCTCCTGATCAAATAATTTGTTAGGTATTGAATTTTATAGAATTTTAAATGCATTTGTGTAAAGAGTACGAGCAAATGCCAATTTTGAAGCAAAATTTGAAGGCTAGTATATTTTCTTAAAGCAATATGCTATTTATTCTAAGCTTAGCTGTAAGATAATGGAATGAAATGAAATTAAACAGAATGAAGTAAGAAAAGAACAATGAAATAATAATTTGGTGATAGGTGTTTGGTAAAATGTAGATTCTTTGTTGTTGGACACTACTAAAGTTTATTGTACTCATAAACTTTTCGCAAGTCATACTTGAAATGAAGTGAAATGAGGTTTTGAGTGAGAAGAATAAGTGCCCCACTAACTTATTCAATAATATGTATGAAAAAACTGTAGGATAAGTTATCATTCATTTGATTATTCAATAATCTCAAATTATTTGGTTTTTTGAATGCATGCAGACTTATATGGTCTAGTTAAACAAGCCTACAATGTACTTGATGTAATTCCCTGGTTATTAATTAATGATCAACAAGTGCATACAAGAGTAAACTTGCTAGTTCTTGGTCTTTAAACATTTTGGCAAGTGAAATGAGATGAAAGTATAGTTCTAAATTGTTCTTCTTATTTGCTTTTGATATACTATATGTATACTTAAGTGCAAATGAGGGTAATTTGGATAAACAAAATTTGAAAAAATTGTCTTAGTAGTTATTTGTTATAATCTATTTGGGCACTGCATGTTGAAACATAAAGTTATCATGCAGATTTTGGAAGGCTTTACTTCTCCCACTCATCTTTCAGTCAAGGGACTGATCATCATTTGCTAAAAAAGAGCAGGGAACCATATCGTCCTCCATGCTTTCACAAGGTTGGGCTTCTGCTACAGTCTGCTTCTATTTGCCTGTTGATATTCTTTAATAACTATCAACAAGTACTGTTCCTAGGCGATTCAATCTTTTCTCTTCTAGCAGGCAGTGAATTATTAAGGAATTAGGATTATAGACTCGTCTAATGATAAAATTTTATTTTTTGTTGAGATGTCTTGTCAGGAAAGATTGGACGAGGAAAGGAGAAAAGGTAATTGGCTATTATGATACATATGATGTCTATCAAAGGGAACTTTTCTCTGTTTCTGTGACTATATGTGTCTCTCCAACGTAAATGTTATTCATGTTTAGATTCATTTGAATTTATGAAAAATGGAAGAGATAATCAAGAAAATGCAACTATAAATTGTCAAAAAGAAAACCTTGATTCAGATATTTGTGTGCTATAAAAGAATTCAGTATAGGAGATAGGGATCTTGAAGAAAGATGTGAAGTCAGAAAACTATTCATCACTGTCCTTATCTAATGATGAGTATCTTCTGGCAGAAATTACTTCTGCTTCTAGATCATTTACATCCCTTGGCACAACTAGTGAAGACCGAGATAAATGTTGTGGGGTGAATAATGTGACCCATAGCACTGCATCCCAGGTATCAATAAATTGAATTGCATGACACTTTTCTCTCTTCCTTTCTTTACCTTCCCTAATTCTATATTGATTGGTCATTTTCCTTCTTGCATAACTTAGGTAATTAAAAAAAATTCCTATGTTGGTATTTTTAAATTTAGCAACAAATTAATTGCTTCCATGAGATCTGTATGTTTCCATGAGTTGCAAGTATTTCCATTGTTATTGCTATTGTGATGTCGTCCTCACTGCCCTTTTCCTTATCTACTATGCCACTCTCCTTGTGAATTTTTATTTTTAATTTCTTTAATGGTGGTGTTACATTACTTTGTGTGTTATCTGGGACATGGTATTATTTTAGCTATCTTTAGCAGTCAAATTTCTGTTCCTCCTAATAAATTGCAATGCAGTTTTATCTAAATGCTTAATTATGAATCAGAAAATTTATGTTTTTCTTCATCTAGCTTGTCTGCAATATTGGAAGGATGTTGACCTGCCATTTCATTTTGATCAGTGCTTGGGTGTTACTTTCATTTGAACATGTGGAAGTTTTATAGTATGTGTGCAATCCCTTTTTTTTTTCCTGCAAGCTTATGGATTTTTTCTTTCGCAATTGTATGCAACAAAGATTAGGAAATCATCTCGTAGGAAGAGTGAAAGGAAAACTATGGCATTCAAAAGGAAATATAACAGAGAAGCATGTTGGTTCATGTTCTTAGGTTAATTAATTGAAGAATATTGATGTCTAGTCTGCGCATACAACGCAAGAAACTGATATTGCTAGTCCATCATGTCAAGAATCAAGATGTTATCCTACTATCAATTGCTTTGGACGATAATAACATAGGTTCTGATACAAAGGTCTGCTCCGAGATTAATACTGAAAGCATGCATATCCTAGATTGTTCAACATTGGTGGTTGGAAGGACCTTTAATGGCGATTCTTTATCTGAATCACAGGGCTTATCGAGATCAAATAAGGTAGATGTTCACACCTAGCTCTTTTCCTACCATATATTAGATTCTTTAAATGCTTATAGTAGCTAATCATGGAAGTTGTATTGGTTTCATCTCATCTCATGTCTTTTTGTTTCTTGATTTTATAGTTTATCATGTATTTATTAGCCCTCCATTATATCCCACTTTGCAGCTTCATGATATATTAGGGGATGATGCAAGCATCTCTAAGGATTGGATATCCAAGTTTGCTCACTGGTCTATTGATGATGGTTAGTTTTTATGCTTATGTTGCTCTCAAATGACAATTAATTATGCATGAAGCAAATTTTTGCTAAAAGATGATTGAGAAGCTCAGTAAGATCATATTTGACATTTTGAAGTCATTTTCGGTCAATTAACATCCTCATAGATTTTTTGTCCCTTTTTTTTGGCTAGAGAGTTTAACAGCTATTAGTATCTCATCTTATGGAAGTAATGATAGAGACTTTGAAAAAGATCATCATCTTCTACATGACTAGGATACATAAAGCATAGAAGTCATGAATGATATTGCAATTCAGAACATTCTTACCCTGATACAAGATGAGGAAAATGAGAATGATCTTGCAATATCTGAATGGACCGTTCGCAACAGAAACATTTTTGAAACAAGTATAGTTTATGATAATTTTTTCTAGTTAGAGAACATTCCTTAGATGGAAGGGAAACACAAGGTTCCGTTCAAGGTAAATAATTTTGATTCTACTACTCTCAATCACTGTTCAGATCACACCAAGATATGTCAATCAGGAGCCATCACTGAGTGTCGAAAAGATTCATCTCATGCTTATAAATTTAGATCCAGTTTTCAGATTCTTGTTGGCCCTAATATCAGCCTTGTTGCTGAAGAAGCTGGTCCACCTGCTGAAATCCTGCTGCTTGATGAAGATAGTTTGATTATAGTTGATGATGTTATAGGATGCTAGCATCCCCAGCCTACAAGGACTTCAAACGCAGACTGTAGTATACAAACCTCTGTGCTACCTAAAATTACCAGTCACTTATCAAGTCAGCATGCCTCTAATGGTTGTGATATGGGATTGTAAAACTCTTATCTTGAATGGAGATAGCGATTTTTTTCTTAGTTGCTTGAGCCTCAGATGAATCCTAGAAGGTCCTTCCCTTGGTTCGTATTCTAGAACTCATATAAGACCTCCTGAGAGGTTTGTAAATCTATAGATTTCTCCTACTTTTACGTTTGGCTGTCAAACTTCTATTCATTTCCCTTGACAATCTTCTAGGCTACCTCTTGTCGATCTTAATGTGTATGGAAATTATATACCACAAGGTATATTCCCAAGGCTGCTACAGACTGAGAATTCGCCCCCCCCCCCATGTGGCCAACACACATCACACTGATCCACGAATGTCTTTTTACGTTAAACAAATGCCCGACTTTGCTGTGAATCACAATCTTATACACAGCCATTCCCTGAATGAACAAAGAAATTCAAACTTTGCGAATGTGGCAAAGCTAGGTAAAAATTTAAAATATAGTTGTCAAATTTTCCCTTTCATTTGTTCAAGATGTCTAGTATTTGTAATTATAGACTTTTTTTAACCAAACGATGCAATATACATCATCTCTGTTGATTCTCCATATTCTAGGTCGTTCTATGATGGAAAGAGAGATCAATTCACATTGGATAGGCTTGTTGAGATATTTGGTTCTTATGAGAGTGCTTACAGTGGACAGATTAATGCAAGGTTTGGCATAAGGAAGTGCATTGACCGGTAATTGTGCATATCTTGGGTTGTGAGTTTGATGTGCTGATGTAGACATGCAAATCTGACCTAAATCATATATAGTAAAGTAAGTCGTAGTCTCATCTTTTTCAAATGGGTGAAGTCATGTGAAACAAAATTGGACACGTGTGTAGTTAGTACCGGCCCTGTGTAGGATATTAAAAGAGCTAAAGTGATCAAGCAAAACTAGCAGGATCATGATGGATGCAACTTTTCTTATCTTCAAATGCCACTTATGGGCATGTCCCGTCAACCCAAAATTTGATTGAATGGTAATTGTAAACAGAAATTCTCGGGAGTCTTTGTACAGTTATGGTGTGGCTTTTGTCTATCTCCAGCTTTGAATCTGTTTATCCATTTGGTTAAATGACTAGAAGTGAGAAACTTCTTCCTTCTGACTCTTTCCATGCAGATGGAGTTTTTTTTTGTAACTTTTTTCTTTGTTAGAGGGAAAATAAAAGTATGCTTGTATTACTGCTTCTCATTAGTTGCAATTGGGACCAATTTTTTGGGAGGGGAAACTATCCATTGACCCATGCAGTTCCTGGTATCTTAGCTTAACTAAAAAAAATGTGCAGCTCCGCATCCATCCCTTCCTCATAACTCCATTGTATACTCTGAATGTCCCTGGCAATATTATAGATGTCGGATGTAACAAAATTGAGCCTTATTCTCTTTGTAAATCTTCCTTCGATGGGCCTAATGAGGGTTTGATAGTAAGATTCAAAGATAACGTGCCTCCAGCTTCAAGTCTTTGCTTCCTACAATGCTTGAGCCATGGCATGGGCTGTGGCTTTCTCGGGAGACCAACTCCCTTGAATCCTCTTTATCCTACTAACAATACTTTTCCCCTGAAATCTCTCACAATCTTTTTGGACCTGACTTATTTATTTAGCTAAACAAGCAGATTTCAAGTTTTTATTTTTGGACTCATTTAATCAATAAGTCAAATTTAAGTACGAAGAATTTAGGTTCAAACTTGTTTATGGTGCGAAATCTTACAAACTTGTAACCTTTACCATAAAAGCTCATGAGCTGGCTCGACGATTTATTTATTAATGAGTCAAATTTGAGTATACTTTTACTTGGCTCATTTACATTTCTAGGCTCGAGTAACGAAACCTAAACCGAAATCTTTCGAATTGATCCTGCCTGCATCCATGTTTATTTTAATCCATCCATCACAAAGCTTTTTTCTAGCGTGCAAAATCTCCTTTCTATTGGAAGATATATGGTTTTCTTCTACTGCATGTGATCCACGTACACCTTGATGTCCCTGCCATTCCCACTCCTAATCCTGCCTATGAACATTGCCATTCTTAGCCCACCACATATCCCAAGAGTAGGTGCATATCCAAACAGTCAATAAATCATCCAATTAACACCATCTCAAATCATTCTGTAAGTGAGGCGAAATGGTTTTTGATGTCAACAAAAATAAGGCACTAACACCACAACTCTTTTGCTGCCGAACACGAAAGATTAACATGTAAAGGTGTTTCGGGTGCTCCACCAACGTGGCAATATTCTCCTACATCGATTCTTTTCTGTTCAACCAGTCAACGATGGGTAGGATGAGGCTACAGCAAGCCCCAAACAAAATTCTTTGCCATAGTAGAATTTTTATCTTCCACACCTTGCATCGAACGTGACTTCCACAGCATGTCGAAGGTCCTGCCTCATTTTTCCTCTCCACCTTCAGAAGCAAATGATATGCAGTACGAACAACACACTCGGATGTTATTTGTTTGTTCGCTGTAAAGTGGGATGCCCAAAATACAACTCACGTCATGCTCGAGAAAGAGGTCATTAATAACATTCACATTTTTGTCTTCCCTATCTTCAGTTCTCGGGGACGGAAGTAACAAATTCAATATTGCTAATAAGCAATGCAGCTTGGGCCTTTAAATGGAAAGACGAAAAATGAATCCAAACAATAGACTATTCGCATCTCCCTTTCACGTGTTTGTTTTTCTACTAATGTTGGCTTTATTTTGCTTTACGGTTTGCTTGGTTGAAGGAAATTTTAGCGGGTCGACGACTATAATCGTACGATATAACACCATCAATTATCTATTTTATATAATATCATGTATAACTTACATAATAAAATTTTTGTATTATATTTGTTTACGTAATTTATGACTTAATATACTAAATGATTAAATAGTCGATTCAAATCACATAACTACATTTAAAAAAGCATATGTAACAATATCATTGTTGTGTATGAAGTCAAGTTATTAGGGAAAAATGTAAATGATCGTTTATTACTTGTTTAGAATTACTTATTAAAAGTAGTTATTTATTTTACTTTTTTTAACTAAATTATTTTTAAAATTAGTAATTATCTTAGATAATAAATTTTGATAAGTAACTCCAAACTTATGCTTATCCATTTTATTTTAATTTCTTCCTCAAGCATTGCATATCCACTAAAACAAAAGCAAAATCTCCACGAAAGCAAAATCAAAATCAAACCCTAAAATAAAAAAAAATAAATCACTAAAACAAAATCAAAATTTAATCATGAAATCAAATATCTTCAACCTCTTCTTTTAGCATCCTAGCTTTCTCGCGAATCTTTCAAACATTTCTTCATTAGCCTTAGAGTTGAGTTGGGATTAGATAGTTTTGGAATTCAAATAAGTTTGGATAATTCTCTCTTTTAGATTAGATTCCTTTCAGGTTTATGTCATCTTGTGCTTGGGTAAGCTTGTGCTATTTTACCTTTTAGATGAAATTCATATAAGTTTAGGTTATTCTATCATTTATTTTGTATATAATATGGATTCGAAAGAAAATGATTTATTTTACCATTTCAGAAGATGGCGAAGTCAGACTAATTTCTATTAGGTTATATATATATATATATATATATATATATATATATATATATATATATATATATATATAGATTCATGTGGTTTTCTGGATTTAGATTTTTTTTTGTGTTAATTTTTGTGTTTGACTATTTTATCATTCCGCGCTAATGGCATTTCAAGTAATCAAGTAATTTTAAATTTACTAGGAGTGTGTTTACTTTTATAATTCCTTTTTTCATTTTTCATCTCTAATTTTCAATAGAGAATATATTTAGAATTCTTCATGTAAATAAAACTAAAATAATATATTCATATAATAAAAATTATATTTAATTAAATAATAAAAATAAGAGTAACAACACCAACAATAAGAATTAGTAGCAGGAGTAAGAGTTGGAGCAAGAGCAGTAGTAGTAGTAGGAGGAGTAGTAGTAGCAGCAACAGGAGCAGGAGTAGCAACAACAACACTAGTAATGGTAAAAAAGATAAAAAGTTAGTAATAGTAGTTGTAAAAAGATAAAAAGTTAGTAATAGTAGTAGTAATTATAATAATGTAAATAGTAATACTTACAATGATACTAATAGTAATACTTACATTGATACTAATAATAATAACAACAACAACAATACTAGCGATAGTGGCAACAATACTTAACAATACTTTTGTTGATAACTGCAGTAGTGATTGTAATACCTCATATTTGTAAGATTAAAAAAATGAGAACTTCTTATGTTTGATGGAAATTAGATAATGTTTGATCTTAATTTAAAACTATAGTTTGAGTCTAATGTAATATGGAATTTGTAAAAGTTTGGAAAAGTTAAATAAAATAAGTTTTTCTGGTGAACTAATTGTTTAGTTCTATAAGCCGATTGACCGATCCGTCATTTTAGTTAAATTTTGGTTCGATAGAATTGATTGACTAGTTTGGAAAAACCGACCAACTAGTCTGTAGAATAGTCAACTAGTATGGCCAAAATGATTAACTAGTTTATCAGGCCGAGTGCCTTTGGAAGCTCAATTTTTTAGAAATATTTTTTTATCAAAATAAAACTTTGATAATCCAACTCCGAATTGTTCTTGAGTAATCCTTAATCCTTTTTAGTATCATTTATCCACATTTAATTTATACTTCTAACAAATTTGAGGACTTGATTTTGATTGACGAGGGGAGGATGACCTCACTGTTGTCTTTTTCTTCCTTTATTCATTACTCTGTTTGAAGTATGATTCGAATTTTCAAACTATCACTGGATGTCTATGAGATTTGTTTCCCACTTATGTTTCTTTTTCCCTTCTTGTGTTTAATATTTTCTAGATGAGCTCGACCTGTATTCTTTAGAAAATCATCATTTGAGTTATAATAACCCACATTTTTGTAGAATGGTTGAATGATAATGTTGTTAATTTTTAGGCCTTTGATTTTGATTTAATGTTATAATTTGGTTTGAGGGAACGTTGATTTGAAATCACGTTGAAAAATGGTGTTTATTGAATTTTTCAAGCAAACCAATCAGCTGGTTCCATGAACCGATCGAATGGTTTGTTGTTTCAACAAAATGAGTTTTCTTGACTAAACTGATTGACTGGTTGGGGGAACCAAATGACTAGTTTATAGAATAACCAACCAGTAGGCTTAAACCAATCAACTAGTTCATCGAGCTGGGCATATTTTTTGAATTTGATTTTTTGAAAAATCTCTTATACTGAAATGGAACATCACCAACCTATGCCAAATTGTCCCTAAGAGATTCTTAACCATTTTCATGATGCGTTTATCCCAAAATATTACCTCTAATCAATATGGAGGTCAATTGGGACAATTGAGGGGGAGAGATGACCCTAGCCTTGTCTTCTTCCACCTCTCTCCTCTGCAAGTTTCTGAGATCAATTTCTTTACTTTCAAGCACGACTCTAAGCAATTAGAAGATTTCTTCCATACTGACCTTCCATTACTCATCTTGTGTATCTGGCCTAATTGACCTACATTCTATAGTAATACCATTAAAGATATGGAGAATAGGTCAGCATATCTTGGATAAAATCCATCCGTTTAGCTCAAATTCAAACTATAAATTGTAGGGTTTTCAAAATTTTCCTAAACCCTATGTGATTCCTCTTGATTGGTTGGCTATTAATAGCTCCAATTATCCCTTTTATGCACCTTTTATTTCGACCATTGAAATCTCTAAGTCTGGTATTCACCTTCTCTCCTTCTATACTTTGAGCCTTGCAATCGATTTTCTTACACTCTTCTGATCCTGTTTCTGGCTCTCTCTTGTTTTAATTGTTAAGCAAGGAAGAGTTAGAATTCAGAAAAAAGGTTGAGTGTTTCAGCTGATCATTTCCCTATTTTGCCTTCAGTTGGTATGTTCTTATTTCCTTTTGTTTTAAGTGCGAAAATGTAGTAAGGTTTTGGTGCATATTTATGATTTTAAGATTGTGGTTTTTAAGGTTTTAAAAGCTGATAATTTTACAATTGAAAATTCTGGTTTAAAAGGGGATTTTGCATGCACCAAGTAAGTAATTGTTGCTTCTAAAATATTTAATGAGTATTCCTGCATGTTATGAGTTCCTTTAAGTTGATTATGCATGATTGGCATGAATGAATATAGCTTGCATAAGTAAATTGGATGGATAGGTGATATACTCTAAGTTAAAATACATGAAATTGGGTAAAAATAGGATATAATGATTCCATGTTGTGAAATACAAGTTAATTTGGTTGGAAATGTGCTAGACTATGTTGATGCATGTTTTAATATGGTTAAGGATGATGTATATCTAAGAATCTGAATGAAATTTAATGGTTTAGTGATGTGTTAGGGAAAACCGATCGACATTCGACTGGTTAACCCAACCCATTGGCTAGTAAGCCTATCGAAACCTTGGTATTGCTCTCTACTTAAACCCATTAGCTGGATAGACATAACCGATCGATTGGTCTATGAACACTTGATTGGTTTTTCCAAACTAATCGATCGATTTGAGGAAAAATATGGTCTGGTTGAATCAAACTAATCGATTGGTTGACCTAAATTGATTGACTAGTTGGTACAACCGATTGATTGGTTGGGCTAGACCGATCAACTGGTTTGACTGGCTTGCATAACTTGTTTCCTTTTGGTTTGGTTATGTTTTGAGGCTATATTTGGAACTATACTATGATTATTAATGGGATAAAATACATATTTTATCATGGATTATTGGCCAAATAAAAGGATTAAATGGATCATAATTTATGATATATTCTATGAGTAATGTAAATGATAAATGGGTATTTCACTTATGATAAGTAATGATATTGAGAAAAGAGTAATGAAACTCAACATGGGCTTGAACAAAATGATAAGATGGATATGAGTAATATGGTACAATGATAAATGGAAACCCACATGGTTGGAAATATGGAAAGAACAAGGATTAATATGGATCACTTATCCTTATGAATAAAATACTCATCACGTAGAGCAAAAGATAATTGAGTTGGGTATGGGTATGGATTACCCGATCCTCAATTAGCTACTAGAGGTTAGTTTGCCTTCAGGAGTTTTTGGTGCCTTGGGTAGGATCCTGAGAGGTCCCGGTGCTTTACCTATTTTAGACACTGATAATGTACTAGGGAATATCGATACTAAAGTGTTTAATTACATAGGTAGTTGGCTTCAGCTTGGACTTTTGCCCATTTTGGTGATTTGTAATACCCCCATTTCCAAAACCAAAAAATCATTGAAAAGTATGTGGGAAAGCTAAATACAGTGAAGGCATCACTACCACATCTAGTATAAATAGACACCATAGTCCCACTCATACTAGATGCTAAGGCTAAGTTAAATAAGAAACACACAAAACATATTTATTAATTCAAACCAACCGAATGAAAAATTTTACTATAACCAAAAACATGAAAAGAGTCTACTAAAATAAATATGATAAATAAAACTCTGAAAGCCACCACCACTTTCACTCTTTCCTGTCATGCATTCTATCAACGCCCTAAGAAGATTCATACGCAACCTATACTAGATCATATGTGCATCATGTATCATCACAACCCTATTTAAATTATGTAACAAGTTAGCTAGAAGAAAAAACTAAGTAACATGTAAATGCAAATAAATAATATCGTCTGTTCACATTTATTTAAGCATATAAATCATAGACATACACTTGAATCACATAAGAAAACCACCAAATTATTAATCTTTATTTAAGTAATCGTGTCATCTAATTTTTAAGTTGGGTAAACCAACCAGTGAGTCACCTGAAAATCAAAGTTTGAAGACCTACCACCAACCACAGGAGAAATATAAATCATAACAAGGCCATCTTAGTGGACATAGTCTAAAGGTGATAACAAAAGTCCAAAGACCTACCACCTCGGTCATTTTGTCTTTAAGTGTGCACACCCCTAATAAGGTTTAGAGAAGCCTATAGAATAGATGAGGAGCCTTAACCAGACATAGGTGGCAAATAAATAAATATCTACAGTAGAAAAGGAAAAGATATTGCCAATCCCCAACTTCAAGAGGCTAAACATGAATGACCCATATCCCACTTTATGTTATGGTATTTTAATTAAGTGTAGTCACACAAGATTACACAATCCACCACATTATCTCCACTTTATTCACTCTTCATAATGGGTAATTTTTCCAAATTAAATAAAAAAACCCAATTGGGTTACCGCTCTATTTTCACAACACTAGAATAAGAAAGTAAATCCAAACCAATACTTAAAAATAAAAGGGATCAAACTAATTCAAAACTAATTAAAATATCCCATATTTTAAATTATGTGTACACATAATTAACAAAGACATGCGTTAACTGTATAAAGTATCAGCCTTGTAACATATTTATGATAAGGAAACAACTTTATAAAATCAGCTCCTTATAACCATAGTATATTTGTAACACAACTATAAAATTAAAATATTTTCATTAAATCAATTCGGAAACCACATTTATATTAAATTCATAATAAAATTAAAACATCATCCATGGGCCTAATTATACAAAATTATAAATATCCACATAATTTTATATAATAGATAAGACTATTTATATCAAACAAATGCATAATTAAGGTATGCATGCACACACATATACATATATATAAGTTGAAAGTAATGTTACCTAAAAAGCAATCAATGTAACACCAGCTTATTAGCAGAGTGGGCCTAAAATGAAATTAATCCGCTATTAATATTAATTAAATTAAAAATATCATTAAGATGTAATTATTATATTTTGTGTATGAAAATTAATTTACTATCTAAGGTTTCTCAAGCAATATTTAGTTGATCCCAAAATATAGATTAATATCAAGAGTAGTTTATAAATTGATAACTTAGCTAATGATCTCAATTTTGATTGGTCAAATTACTTAGATTTATAGTTTAATAATGGGGTGAAATTTACTTACATCTAAATCTTAATTACAAAATAAATAAATAAATAAATAACATATAATTACCTAAAGGAAACGTAGTCCTAAAATTCCTTGACATAATATATTACGTTGTCATAATCCTAATCAAGCAATGCACCCATTTATTTCCTTTCTGACCTTAAATACTTGATACATGAATATCATATAAATAAATTTATACTTCCCATATTTCCAAGCTGAGTCCACTAACTAATTATCACTGATCCATGTATCTTATTTTTACTTAGGCTGTTAATCCCCCCCCCCAAATAGTAGTAATTGTTGGACGGTACATTACCATCTTTAAAATAATGTAGTAGAGTTTGATAATAATATCTAAAATTGGATGCAAGTGCCTTGGCTGAGCTTAAACTAGCACCGGTGTATTTTTAATACTAAACAAATTCTATACCTATATTACATACTTATTAATTACTACTATTGATCTTATCACATCTTGTCAATATTTAAGTTTGATCTCCCCACTAATCTTTTGGAGACATGACTAGTAAATTCTTTTTCTTTTATTTAGTTGACCCGTGAATAAGTAGATAGAATGACTAGAAGTTACGTCATTCCCAAACTCAAATTAATAAGGCTTTATTTAGTAAACTTACACATACAATAGTACAATATAATATTAGGTAGTGTTTGTATAGGTGTGGCCCTATGTACCTAAGGCTTAGTAGTAGTGGTAGTAGTATAGTCAATCAAACCCAAGCATAAGTACTATTAATACAATTAAAAACATGATGCTAGAACATTATACCCTCTTATAGTCACATCTCTTTTATCTATTATGGTTATTGTTTTCTCTTTTGATGTAAGCCAATAAAAAAGGGAAAAAGGCGGCATGCATTTATACAAAGGAAATAAATTATTAGGACTTGGCAGGTACATACAGGTTACCTATATACATACAGATGGTTATTAGGGTCACAATTGGTTGGAAAAGTGTTACCTTACTATGTAATTGCTAGTTTCCTGAACAACCTTATATGTGTCCTTTTCCCTAGCTTTATGTGATTAAAGTACAACTACTGATATAATAAGAGTTTGCCTCACCTTTTCATCTCTTCCTTCTCTTACTTCCACTGGAAAAAAATATTCATTTGTGTTGTTCGATGGTTGCTACTACTTTAGGTTTGATTTATCGACAAGTTAGGTTAACATGCTATTTATAATCGTGGAGGAAATTAGGGTTATAAAGTTAATTACCTTTTTCTCCAAGTTACCTTACAATTTCAAAATTAAAAGTAATTATTATATCTTATAAATAGTTAGTTAATAAAAGTTATTGACACTAACATATTAGTAAATAATTTAAATATTAACAGATAAACCTATAATAATTTAACTTATAGTAGCCAAACCCCACCATAACTTATTATTATTATTATTATTATTATTATTATTATTATTATTATTATATCAAAATTATCGGGTATTATTGTAACACTCAAATTTACTACTGAAAAATTTCTTTTAAAATCAAAAGGTTTAGCGAAAGCGAAGGATAAAACTGTAAACTCGGGGGCGTTACCGCCACACTTAGTACCAAACCGGTTCATTCCTACCGTTCCGGTACTAAGTGCTAAGGCTAAATCCGATCATCAATAAGTACGAAGTATCATAAAACGCAAGACGACATTTAGCATAAATCATTAATAAGATATGAGTCAAACAGAAGTTAGAATACGATTTAGGATTACAACCCCATAATACATTTTTTTTTCTTTAAAACAGGAAACGTAATACAAAATATAGCTAACAAAACAAATCCCAAAAAGGATCAATATTCGGATCGCCTACTCACTCAAGTCAAGCCTTCCACCCCAAAATAGTACCCGATCATAGACCTACACAGGAGGTCTGCTCCCCACCATCGGTGGATCATCACAGGACCCATTCAATCAAGGTCGTATCAGTATGGGTCCAATACTGAGTAAGGGAGTAGGTGTACTAAGGCCACACATACAATCATACAACATAACACACATATCACAATCACATAGGCAACATGTAATAATATAGATGATGTAGGTCAGCGATGGTCCAATCCAACTTCTTCTTTTCATAACTCTGATAATTATAGTCGATTCACATCATAATTGTTATGAATCCATGAGAGTGCGGGAACCCCACTATTATAGCCGGTGGATCGGTCACTTATAGGGCAAAATGCACCTAACCACTATTTTATGCCGGTGGATCGGTCTACAGGGCAGAACGCTCCTAGCCACTATTATGCCGGTGGATCGGTCTGTCCCTGACTCTCATGTTGTTTCACTGTGATTATAACGTACCTTTCCATGATTTATTTGTAAGTCATTTCACACCATAATCTTTGTTAATCCATGCGAGTATGGGAACCTCACTATTATAGCCGGTTGATCGGTCACTTATAGGGAAGAACGCACCTAACCACTATTATATGCCAGTGGATCGCTCTCCAGGGCACAACGCTCCTGGCCACTATTATGCCGGTGGATCGGTCTGACCCCGACTCTCATGGTGTTTCACTGTAAGTATATAGTAGCTTTCCCATAATTCATTTACAACATACTATTTGGTTTGTTGAGCTCGGGATCCCCCACTATTATAGCCGGTGGATCGGTCACATATAGAGCAGAACGCACCTAACCACTATTATATGCCGGTGGATCGGTCTCCAGGGCACCCCGGCACCTGACCACTATTATGCCGGTGGATCAGTCTGGGCCTAGCTCAACAATCTTACTCTTTAAATAATTAGTATATTATTCGTGTCTTATCAAGTAAGGCTTTCCACCCTTGACATGCATATCAACTACCCTCTACGTCTATCCTCCCTAGGGGGCCCGTCCCATATCTTGAGACTTCTGCGCCCCTTATCACACCCCGACATCCATTCCCTTTACACTTACCTTTAGATGAAAGAGTTAACCCCTATGGGTGTGGGTTAGGCCCTACACTCATGACATCAACTCCACATACTATCTCCCTCTAGGGTTTTCCTTTGGAAACCCTAATTGGACCTATGTGGCCCAACTTTCTCTCACTTACACTACCATCACTCCATCTATCGTCCCACACCTCATCTCATTTAGATCCAATCCCAAATTATATCGCTTCACCCCTCGATTCCACATGTGACCGAAAAACCCTAGTTGGCCACTTCAACCCTAGTATCTTTCTTCTCCCACAAGTAACGTCTCTCTTTTCATCCCAAAGTCTCTTCTTCCACATGGGAACCCATACTCACCTTTTATATAAATAAAATCTCACTCTTAACCCATACTCCACCCTTTCTTAATCATTCTTACTTTTGTACTTCCCAAATTTCCACTTTCTCCCAAAAACCCTAATCGGATTCATTATACATCCTTGCACCAACCTATGTACTATTTTTCAACCCAAGTCTCCAATCGCTCCACAACTCTCCCATTCTCTTATTTACACCCTAATTCAACTTTTCTCACGTAAGATTCGCCCCCATGCAAGATTTAGCTATCCCATGCAAACACCCCAAGTCACCATGCAAATTTTACGACTCCCATGTATGGTTCCCCAACTCTCATTTATTTTGGTCATTCCTCCCTTATTAAATCTTCTCTCATGGATCATGAGGTACTTAGGTCAACCTCATATCCCCCTTAGTGAACTCACTTCCATTTATTTCCGGTCATCCTTATATTCCCAACTCATATTACCATTTATCCTAACATGCATGTCCTAGAGGGCCATATCATATCACATCATAAACATCATACATATACATGTTATGCTCATGTCATAGGAAACACATACAAACATACCTCAATTTCTAAGCTGCGCTACATAAGACAAGTTGCCCACAATCATATAATACATGACATAGCATGGCATATACAACATTCAAAACATACAGGTCACACATCACACAAAGGCCATAGCTTCGTCCTTACCTAAGGTGACGCCGGGCTTGGAGCACGCTCCTCTAACTCCTTAGGGCTTTGGTTAGGATTACCTATAAAAAGGGAAAATACTAAGTATTAGTTTCCCTCAAAAGTACCATCATCCCTTATTCTAGTTTAGGATTAGGGTTCTTATCCTTAATAGGGGTGTTATACAAAACTAGGGTTTTTACTCTAAAATTATTATGCTAAGTATTACTAATCGATATATCTTTAT